>JAEAOA010001323.1:2475000-3072500 GCA_016746295.1 Potamilus streckersoni
ATAATTTTGATCAACTTTCTTGGCTAAATACCAACTGCTATAAATTCGACATGAGTTTGTCCAGCGTTCTCTTTATAGTTCCTGAAGTTTTGCTGATAAGCCTAAAGGATAAACTCATAACACTTTAGGATGCATTCCTTAACCAGATACACTCTGCTGTACTGATAGGATAACATATCTGTCTCTAGCTTTGCCAAAAAGTGCACTCCCTTGGCCATTTCGAATTACAGAATTTTTTTTAAATGAGGAAAATAGTTCTATACTTCTTTTACTATACTAACTTGATATTCTTTGTAACATCAAAACATGATTTTGTATGTTAAGTGATATGGGTTTTTTTTCACTTGCCAGCTGTAATTATCCTTATTTTAATCGATCTACCCTTTCTTCTTTATCTTTCTTTCTGCAATTCTATATTCTGTCTTTCTTTTCGTTTTGCATATATATATATATATATATATATATATATATATATATATATATATATATATATATATATATATATATATATATATATATATATATATATATATATATATATATATAGCCTATTGCATTTGCATTTGTTTTTCTTCGTTCTGTAACTGCCTTTTGTTTCTCTTTCTCCTCTTTCTTCATTTTCATCTCATTTTCTTCCTTATCTAATTGCATTTATCTTTATCTTTATGAAGTTCAAGGTTTCTTAACTCTAATTCCATCTTGTATTATAATTTTAATTCATTTACTTTATGTTAGAGTCTGATACAGACATACTGATCAAAACCAAAGTACTTTTATCCAAAACATTCTTTTCCTCTAAATAGTGGACCAAAATATTTGTATTTCTTTTTTCGTTTTTCGTTAGAGAAGTTTTTCCTCAGAAAGATCATATTTTCTGGCAAACTGAAGCAATAAATCTTTTCTCAAACAGTCTTACTGCTCTTAGCAGGATTTTAAATAGAGTTCTCCAGTTTTGATGAAAATTGTAAAAAGATAGCTGATTTCAGTAAAACGTTCTAGAATGTAAAATAATATTTGGGATTTAAAATTTCGAAACTGGGACAATTTTAATTTTAAAAACAAAGTTTTCTAAACTATTTTGTCCAAAATTCGTATCCCAGACGAGCCCCCCAATTTTCTGTTAAGATTATAAATGATTGGCTGAAATTTGAAGCTGAAAGAACTGGCGCACACTTAAGTATGGCCTTTAACTTATCAAAAGCCTCCTTACAATTTTCAGACCAATCAAACTTGGTTTTCTTGCTCAATAAATTTGTCATGGTTCAGCAATTATGCAAGAATGGAATAAAATTTCTGATAGTATTCAGCCATACCCCAAACCATATCCCATATCAGTTACCCCAAAATCGTATCAGTTGCTTTTTACTGATAGGCACAAGAGATTCAGAGATAGCCTTGATCCTAGCATCTACAGGTTTAACTTGACCATGTCCCATGATATATCTTGGAAACATCAAACAAGCACGGCAAATTTGCATCAGTGAGTTTGTCAAATAATTTCCGAATTGTAGCTAAATGTTGTTCCAGATGTTGCTGTAGATGATAACATCATCGATGTAAACATCACAATTATCTAGACTAGATGTAATCATGCTCATCAAACGTTGAAAAGTACTTGGCGAACAGTTCATCCCAAACCGCATCATTTCATATTGAAATTACCTCTGCCCTTTCCGTCGGTTGAATTTAACAAAATCCTTTCAAAAGGTCCGATTTATTGATATACTTTGCATTTCCAATTGTATCAATGCAGTCGTCGTTTCTGTGAAATGGAAATAAATCTGTTTTAGTCACATGCTTCACTATTCTACAAGCAGTGCACATGCGGAAAGTTTTATCTGGTTTCGGAAAAAGTATACATGATGAACTGCAGTTACTTTCACTTTACTCTATGAGATCATTCTCCAGCAAATATTGAATTTCTTTTTCCAAGCATTCCTGTTTGAGAGGGTTCATCCTGTACTAGTGTTATTTCACATGTGTAAAATGGCATATTCTAATAGATTTTATTTGTTCTTGTCGGAATATCTGGAAATAAGTGCTCATATTCAAGTAATAACTGTTTATGTTCCTTCCTTTCTTGTTGCTGCAGATGTGAATGTTTCTGGTCCAGATTATTCATAATTTCTAAATTTGGAATATTTGTTGCTCCAAAATTAGTAGAGTCTGACTGAATTTCTTCACTTATATCATCAGCGGGTGGGACAGGTACAACTAAATTAATTGTATGATTTACCTGGCTATATATCTCAGCATACTGGTACTCCTTTAATTTACCTACATCACAGTAGTACTGTTATTTAATTTAACTCACTTTCATCTTAACTTTTTAAGGGCCGAAATACTAAAATTGAAAATACTAAAATTGAAATACTAAAATTCAAATACTAAAATTGAGAAAATTTTGAAGAATGAGCAAGATAGACTGAACTCTATCAGCAGACTCAAATGTTCTCTCTGTCGAACGATAATAATTTTACTTTTGACTTGAATTTCTAGATGCCTAATTCAAATATAACTGGATGAAAAATTCCAGACATAGAATTTGACCCTTGATCAGACTGGATAGAGTTGGGAAGGTCAAATGAGTAAAAAATAATTTAGGGTACTCTTTTTCAATTTGCTTAATAACTTTCTTAAGAGAGGTTTGAAATGGTATGAATATCACATTTAAAGGTCTGTATATGTGGTCAATAGTGACAGATAACAAAATCAACTTTTTATTCTTTAATTTAGTAATTTATCAGTTCTGCATGACATTTTATTTTGCAAAGAATGTGACATTAATTTAGTCAATTGAAATGGGATCATTATTGATAGAGCACGACCGATGCCACTGTTGGATACATTATTATTTAGTTTGTTAATCTCAGTTTTAATTGATTAATGAAAAGCATTCCCATTGGAATTTGCTTTCAATTAGGAGGCCATGTGGTGGTAAGTGTTTTTCCTACTTATTAATTGAGATTACAAGATTTCCTTCAGGCTAGACTTCATTTATTCATGCTTCGTGAAAAGGTTTTATAATAGTTCATTACAGTCCTCATCCAGCCATCATTTTCTCTTCGTAGCTTGTTTCTTAACTTTGATTTAAACGAAATGAAATAAAGGCATGTGTCAAATAGCTGGTATCGCTATATTTAAATAATTACTCTGCATCTTGAAAACAAGCATCATACAATTATTTCACTAATCATTGTTTTGCATTAATGCACTTGTAACAAGATAACGGGGTTGGATTTCGGATTTATAACAGAAGACTTTGATGGTGATACAAATACAATATTTATTCATTAATGACTTGAATGAGAAAAGAATTACGATAATACGTGCGTGTATAACATCCAAATAATGGACAAAATTAACACAATTCGCATGAACCTAATAAAGCAACATAGATGTGACTGCAAATAAATGATCTTACACAGTAAAAAGACAAAAGTTAATGATTTACAGTAAATTCACACGACCAAAAGAATGATGTGCTTTAATCAAATAGTAAAAATGATGTATTTTACTCATATAGTAAAATTTATTCACTCAAACAGTGAAAAATTAGGTTCTTTACTCAAATAGCAAAATAAAGAAAACAAAAAGGGACAGATATCATACACAATATCTTTACATTCCAAAAACACTGGATATAACAAACTCGATAATTAGCCCACAGCTAAACGATTACATGCATGGAGTAACGCAAACACACTCCGTTACTAGCACACTTGGCTACCAGTCACACTGGTCAATCAGGCAGTCAGAATTTCACTAACCACCATTCAGTTCCTTGGTCAATCAAGCAATCAACGTCCACAAATATGGTCAACAACGCCCAATCACCTGATACTCAACCAGCAACACTTTCACACAGCTTTACAGCTGCTATGGTCAAATGATATTGCTATCTCTACAGCTGATACCTCTTCGACAACTATCAACTGAAAATACATTGAAAACTGCGTACTATGAATTACGCGGTCATATACGACAACGCGTAATGACGTTATATAAGGTAAGCAATACAAATTACATTATCAACTCAACATTACAAAGCAATAAACAGGTTTCAGAAGTGAACCTACCCGTTTCCGATAAGAATCCTACGGTACTAAACGTTTCTTAAAAATGCAACTTCATTTAGCTAAAATAACGTCTCTTGCTAAGTCACAAACAGGAATGGAAGTTATTTGCAATATACTACGTAATCCGAATCTAAATAGCAAATGTACAAATATAAACGTGGTAGTACAAGAGCTATGATTTATAATATACATAAGAAATTAATAAATAACTCACATACCTCTGCAGCTGAAGATGTGGAAGTTCTTAAGTATACAGCTCACTGACAAGACATTCAGTAATGTAAACTGTTTCGAAATATTGTACAGTATACATAAATAACCCTCTGGTATCGTTGTACACCAAAACGAAACCCGAGTACGTGTATTTAATAAATAAAGGGTTTTATACCATTCCATGACAGCGCTCTTGAAATTGTTTATGTAAAACAGAGGCAGATTCTTCGTTCGAGTTATATTTAATGTTTTTATTTTTTCGAATTTAAAGTATCTTTCTAATTTAGCACTCATTTGTGCAAGTGTACGTCTGGATTTTCAATTTCGAATGATCTTTTCACGCGACAATGACTTGATATAGGAGTAAGAGAAAATATTTTGAAGTGATTTATATTTTAGGGTTATAACAGATAACATATTCAGCAGGTGCTTATTAAAAATAAGTTGGATTGCCGTAAATATCGTCAAATACTCTATCATGCACACAGATACAAACGTTTATAAGACTTTTGATAAAAGTTGTTCACTCGAAATTAAATGATATTCCAGGTGTGTTGCTGTAAGAGTCAAAAGTTTGTATGACTGAAGGTTTGGATTAGGAGACCTCATTAATATTGTCTTGTGATATTTCAATTCTGTTATTATTAAAAATTTACTCCTTGGATATTTTTCCTAACTTTTAATATTGTATGATGGGTTTTTTCATGTTATTTAAAGGGTCATAACTTATAACACACTGTACAGACGATTCCTCCAGAAGGATAACCCAACGCCAAGGATGTAATTGACAGCGACATTATTACCAACGATTGAAATATATCCACGTACAATCCGTATCAGATTCTTTGTGACTATTAATTAAGGGAAGGGAAATTCGATCTCCAATACATAATGTTTCCCCCAAAGGTCAAAGATGTCGCACCTGAATCTTGCTTTTGTTGTTGTTGTTGGTATAACGCCAATTTTCAGCAAAGGGTCAGTTATACATGGCGGTTAGTATAACTGGTGGTATGAGACCCTGTTGAACTCAAGTCAAAAACCACCGACCCACGGGAAGCGACTGCCAAGCTTTCTCACATACCAAGTTAAGTCGAGACCAAGACTGGAAGCAACGTGGACAAAGATGACATGGCAGAGATTAATAAAGGGGAACGCTTTAAACCATAGCCCTCTTTCCTTTTAATCTTTTAAAAAAAGAAACAAACAAAAAAACATTATCATATACACAAATTTCACAGAATTCTTTTGTTGACCCATTTCTGTCGATGGAAATGAAGAAGTCATAAAAACTTCAAAATAATTGACCAAATTCGTTCTAAATACAGCATTAGTAACTTTACAATACAAACCATTTATATCCAAACATTAATATAAAGATAAATATCCGTATAATCATCCACACTATACAGAACTACTATAAACTTCCACACTGCAGACCTCGTAACGATATGACTGTAAAAGTGCTAAAGCTAAGACAAAATTTATAATTACATACATCACAATTCTATCATATTATCAACCATATTATACAGAACGTGACTGGAGCTCAAAACCAATAAGATCTGATTTCAGCAAATGCATATATATATATATATATATATATATATATATATATATATATATATATATATATATATATATATATAGATACATACATACATACATACATACATACATACATACATATATATACATATACATATACATATATATACACACATATACATACATATTCACACACATATATATATATATATATATATATATATATATATATATATATATATATATATATATATATATATATATTTATTTATTAGCGATGCAACATAGCGGATAAGGTAATAAAGGGTCGATTTCGGGCACAGACACACTATTTAATAAGAGCTAATGGTAGAGAGAATAATCTACCACATATATAATGCTAAAATGCATTTCAGTAGACAGATTTGGGTCAGTAATTACGACCCTTTTAAGATAAAAACAAGAAACTCTTAAAAGGTTGATTAAGATCGTAAGAGATACATGTACTCTACATTTGAATATACTTTTACTCTGAGTGTTACGAATGTTTAATTTCCTGAACAGGCACACCGTTGTGTCAGAGCTAATAATGCAGAAATTAGTCTACCACATATATAATATTAGAAGTTTATTTCAGCAGACAGATTTAGATCAGTAATTACGTCGCTCTTTAGATAAAAAAAAAACCTCATACTAGATTGGTCAAAATGATTAGAGATACATGAAACAAGTACTCTACATTAAAAAGGTTTATTTTGAGATCCGACAGATGCAACAGGAACCTATGTGTGTGTGTGTGTGTTGTGTGTGTGTTGTGTGTGTGTGTGTGTGTGTGTCTTTAAGAGAGTATGGGAGAGAGAAAGTCTTTAACATGATGACAGTTTTTTCATTTAAGTGATTCATATATAATTGATTGTATGCCATATATATAAAAAGAGTTATCAACGTATACCAGACAGAACAGATAGTGCTATCTCTGGATTATGTAGTAGAATCTTGATAATTGTGGGCAGAAATAATAGTTTTAATACAAACAATATTATTATACAGGTTAGAGAAATTAAATTCGTACTCTACGGAGTTTCAAACCCAGGTCCGCGAGTAAATGTCACCCATCGCCTTGCCTGCACACACCAGCCCATAAACCGTCACAACTAAGCACGCATCACACATGCAGGCAAGGCAAGGCGATGAGTGCCATTTAGTCGCGAACCTGGGTTCGAAACTCCGTAAAGTACGAATTTAATTTCTCTAACCTTTATGATAGTGTTGGTCATGATTATTATTATTATTATTATTATTATTATTATTATTATTATTATTATTATTATTATCTGACTTCAAAGTTTATGTTAATGACCGTCATCTTTGGTTTTCTTCCTGGTGCTCTTGTCTCATGCCAATCATAACTATTGTCTGAAGAGAGCTTGAAGTTCGTTCAAATTAATTGATGAAATCTAACAATTGCAATCGTGTTATGCATATCTATATTTTTGTAACTCCTGGTACATGATTTTTGTTTGAATTTTGTAGTTTATATTCTTTGCTGTAAATTCTATTGGTTATGTATAGCGGATTCGTACGTGCATGGGTCTATTTAAAGATATTACTGAAAGTAAAAATTGCATATGCTCTATCAATAGATGTTTAAGTATGCGTTGACAGTTACTAATAATAGAATTATTAGTAAATATGTTTACGAGATTCGGCCTTTCTTCCATTGGACAAATGGATAAGGTGGTATCTTAGAAGAAATAAGCTAATTCTTATTGCATTATTATGTCACATGAATAGGTGTTTTGTATTCTTGTATTCCTGTTATAACTTCAGGTCTCTGTTTCATGTCGTACTTAGATATTATTTCAGATGGAAATATTTGTTTCATAACGAATCTTCGTCTTGTATTAATGCACTCCACGCTCGATTTATATATAGTTGTATTAAAAAATTAACAATTTATGTCTCAGATCTTTTACATGCTATCATGCCATAAAGGTCAAAACTATTCTATGCACAATATTTATGTAATTACCTCCCTTGTAGCTCTACTATACTTTTAAGCTGGTTTTGTTTCTCTGAAGCATAGATACAACTTGATACACATAATAGAAAGACATAAAAAGAATTTTGTTTTAATAATAGTTATTTGCAATTTCAATTCAGTCTCATGAAAAACTTATTTAGATAATGAACTGGATAGTCGCTGATAGAATCTGATCACTTATAATATATAATACTATTTCGCCCAATGAAACAGTATAACAAAAAGGCAACAAGACATATATGTATCATGTTCTTTGAAATTATATGCATTTATTACTCAATACATGTTTTATTTATCTAAAATGACAGTCAAATATATTTGTGAAGATCGTTTATGTTCCTCCTATTAAAAACATAAGGAGCGAATAGACATGTGTAAATTTAGTGTTTTCTGTATTAACACAAATTGACAAATTCATGGCTGCCGAATAAATCTACTCTATTACAAATGTCATTCAAATTCTAGGAAACTAAAAGATATTTTATTTACTTATCCTTTTTGTGTTTATTAGCATGAAAGGCATGATTTACAATTCAAAAGCAATAGAGATTTCCAGTAATCTATGAACACTTTCATGTTGCATTCAGAGACTGGAACCATGCCTTAAGGTAGATCTGTCAGCTGCAGTATTTGTTGCCACTGTGGAAAGAGTGGAAAAAGTGACAATCTACAGTATAATTATGATCGTGGTATTCATCAATAACAGATCAGTCGGATTAATCTTAAAATGAAAACTAGACTGGATGGATTCTATTAGTGTAAATTAAATATCAATCGGATTAATCTTTGACTATATTCTAGTAGTGTTATTATCTTACTACCGTGGAAGGATGCGAAAAGTAATCATCTACAAGATAATCATAAATCATAAATTCTGATACTATCCTATAGAATTATACATATATACCAGACAGAACCGCCAGTGCTATCCTTGGATTCTGTAGTAGAATCTTGATAATAGTGGGCAGAATTAATAGTTTAATACAAATAACCCAGGTCCGCGAGTAAATGGCACCCATCGCCTTGCCTGCACGCACAACCCCATATACCGTCACGACTAAGTACGCATCACCAAAAAATGATGGCACTGAGTCCATGTTATATAAACTCGTGCGTAGCAAACACACTCGCATAAAAGAAATCCAGGTATATATGATTTTTTATTACAAAAAATTATAAATTTATACCAGACAGAACAAGCAGTGCTATCCCTGGATTATGTAGTAGAATCTTGATAATAGTGGGTAGAATTAATAGTTTAATGGGTGCCATTTACTCGCGGACATGGGTTCGAAAATTCTTAGAGTACGAATTTAATTTCTCTAACCTATATGATAGTATTGTTTGTATTTATATATATATATATATATATATATATATATATATATATATATATATATATATATATATATATATATATATATATATATTAATGAAAACCAATCAGACCCCCCATCCGTGCCAGTATCAGCGGCTGTTATCACCGTAAAATGGTTAGCAACAGTAAGAATATATAATATAATTATATGGCAATTATTTTACAATTTCACAGCATTCGGATTTATATTAAAATGAAAACCAACCGACCTCTAGCAGTGGTAATGGTTGCTGTCACATGTTGGTGAAGACCCTATTGGGCACTAGTCTTTGCAATAAGTGGCGCTGTGGCACTCTTGCCCTGCATGGCAGCGACACTCATGGAAGTGGCAGTATACTTCCTGTCCGGTGGGGCAATTCATTCTGAAACAGTCTGCATCACGTCTACACTTTTTGCTGAACACTAGGACTGGAATAAGAAATAAGAAATGAAAATCAATGGACTTACCTTTTTACGTTACAAATATTTTCCATTTACGAAGTAAGTCATTCGGTTTGAATTAGGACTGGCATCAAGGCCTTTAAGATAAAGACCTTAAGGCTTGGAGTATATTTATTTGGTATTTTGAAGGTCTTTAAGGTTCTGCTGGTCTCTCTTACACTCCCAAAGACCTGTTTATTCGAACCGCACATAAACAATATAGTGCTAACTAAACAGAAATAGTAATTGATATTGACAGTTCTTTCAAGGATAACGGAATCACTATTATATACTTGTATATTGATGTTTACTATTACTTATCTTCGGGTGTTACGCGTACATTTAGAACAACTAGTTCTGAAGTAATGTAAAACGTGTCTTACTTACTTATACTGTCGGCAAACGAGGATTTATACGAGTAAAATGCTCGAATTTATTAAAGTAAGAATGAAAGGGATTACGCAGCGGTCAAAATATATTATATTATCAAGCATTCACGTAATGAGAAGAAACACGGATATGTATTTTTTTCTTTTAAAAAAAAGAGTATTCCAAGTGACAGATATACGTGGTTTGCTTTCATTTCTTTTTCCTACATTGTTATAATGTCAACATGATTCAAGTAATTAACAACCTTAATAAACGTTCGTAACAAGATTAAGTATTGGCTTTATCGTCAATGCTATAAAATTATTAATGTCACATTTATGTTTCACACGTCCAATCAAAGCAATTATATCGGAACATACATACATACATACATACATACATACATACATACATACATACATACATACATACATACATACATACATACATACATACATACATACATACATACATATATCCGATATGATTGCTTTGATTGGACATGTATTTATTTATGTATGTATGTATGTTTGTATGTATGTAGGTAGGTAGGTAGGTAGGTACGTAGGTAGGTAGTTAGGTAGGTAGGTATGCATGTAGGTATGTATGTAGGTAGATAGGTATGTATGCATGCATGTATGCAAGTATGTATGTATGTATGTATGTATGTATGTATGTATGTATGTATGTATGTATGTATGTATGTATGTATGTATGTATGTATGTATGTATGTATGTATGTATGTATGTATGTAAATCGCTGAAGAGAAGGAAAACATCCCTTACATAAAGACTAACAAAACCCACGCCACCATCTAAAGATGGATTGAGCAGACATAATAGAAACTATCACATTCACTTTTTTATCTACAAACACAGTTTATGATCACTCATCCATACAAAAAATGCAAAGGCTATCTTACAAGCTAGGGAAAGGATGTGATTATAGGCACACATATCTTTTTCCTACACACAATATTTTAAAGAGCCAGAGTAATGAAGTTTTTTAAGAAAAACTTATATTTTTACCTACAAACACAAAAACAGACAACTAGTTTGGCATTTTGTCTTCTATCTCTTTTCTATATGGTTGGGGTAGCCCTGGAAAGGGCTATTTTGTTGGGTATTGTGACAATCTCGTATCGTCTAAGATTGCGTCCACATCTGGCTGCAGGCTTTCCAACGGAAGGAGAAGAACTCTTTCGTGTCTACAAAGCCTGTACTTCTCAGTACATTATTCTTGCTCCTTTTTGATTTCATCTTTGAAGACCTCTTAGATCAAGTTTTGGGCTACTTTTAATATCCTGGCATTCTCTTTCTCTTTAGGTTTGTGTATCAGGCTTTGCCTGACACGATGTAAATTCACGTTGAGAGTTAATCATTTCACTTTACACACGATGTGAACTTTTCCTTGTGGGTCCAGGTATTTGTAATCGTAATTTTTGGAACAGCCACTAGCAAAACTTAAAATCTTGTCGTCGAGGTGCTCGTCTGTCCAAGCTTTTAAACGGTCTGCTTATATATCATGGTTTCGGTGACCAAGGCGATCGATGTAGATGCAACTGTACATAATCTAACAGTTCTAAAGCATCGTTCAATTTTAAGCGAACACGGGCTGTCAAGTAGGCTGCAATGATGACATTTCCAAAATCGTCGGCCTTTACAAACTTCAGTTCTTCGTAATTTGACTATAAGATCAAGTCTTCACAATGGACGTTCACGTGTTTCATGGTTTTGGTTTTGTAGTGAATCATCGGGAAGTAGCGGGAAGATTCTGTCAAATGCTCCACAGACAATTTAACATTACTTTGGCAAACGATCGTCATCCTTCTATTTTCTCGCTAATGATCTAAAGGTATGCCTTCCTGCTCCAAGTATTTCTCTTTGAATTACTTTTGGTAATCGGGAGTGTGGCAATAGGAAGGATAGCCGCTGGCTTCTTGTTTCAGTTTCAGAAAGGCATCCACGTAGTCTGCGAAAATGCCTCTCTGTGTCTCGTCACCCTTGTGGTAAATTTCGTACACTTCTAACAGACGGTATCCCAGGTCCAGAGCTTTAAACAATTCCACGTTGACCCACGTTCCTGTCAAGGCGCGTTCTTCCTGGGTGTGCTAACAAGGTTGGTCTTGCTTGCACGTTTCGGCACAAGTACGGCACAAAGAAAATATCAGTTTTCCTTAGCAATAGTGAGGCCTATCTTTTTTATAAAAAACGAGGTATTTTTGCAAAATAGCTGCAGACATCAACTTGTAGTGGATGGACCTCTGGAGAGAAGCTCGAGCACCAACTGGAGAGAGGTTTGGTTAAAGCTTGGTTATACAGACCAACTCGTTGACTTTCTTCTGTGGCCATAATTGACTTCAAAACAATACCACTGCCTGTATATATCGTTTGACTTTGGCTCAGCTTCGTTCTCGTCATCAGTTGAAGAGTTTCAATAAAAGATGACAAATGAACAAAAACGGTGCTAGATCCGCATGCTGGAGGCTTAAAGTGCTTGGCTAGATCCGCATGCTGGAGGCTTAAAGTGCTTGGCTACATCCGCATGCTGGAGGCTTAAAGTGCTTGGCTACATCCGCATGCTGGAGGCTTAAAGTGCTTGGCTAGATCCGCATGCTGGAGGCTTAAAGTGCTTATATATTTCTTTTCTAGAGTTTGAAACACCACTTAGAGATCAGCATGAGTCCATCCTGGAATGCTTACGTTACTGTTAGTGATGACACGTCATTTATTCATTTTGATGTTTTGAAGTTATTAGAACATAATAACAGCTAAGAGCTTAAAAGTAGTTGAAAATGGCCATTATTTACATCCAATATTTTTTTTTCATTATGAAATGGAAAGTCGGATATTTCTGTTGTATTGTATCATCTTAGAACGAACAGTTCGGCACACACATAAAAATGACATATCTTGGTCGTAAATTGTGATAACGAGTCTGTATAGCAACATTGATTTCCAGTACAAGAAAACAAATAACCGTTATTTACTAATTTGAGTAATTGGGATATATACACAATAGGTCAAAGCCAGTAGAAAGAAGAGAACAAAAGGATGTTTTAAATGGCAAATTCACGCACAATCTAAATTAGAATCCTTAAAAAGATAATTCAATCTGCTATCATGTGTCACATTTGCTTCTTTCAAACCCCTAATATTATTTCATATTGAAATCAAGTACTTTCTTACGATAAAGCCTCTCTTTTTGTTTACCTGGTTTCTCAAGTGAGAGTACTCAGAAAGTAAAGGAAATTGCAGATATTTAAAAACTTAAGACAGCAACTTTAACAGATATTGTTAAGTTTTCATCCTTATTCCCAAAACATTTGATTGCAAATTCAATCGGAGACTAACACTAAACAGCATGTGCTGCCAAAGGCTTTGTTAACCAATAAAAAGCAGCTTGAAAACTTGGAGCAATCGGTGCATTGTCGTTTCTCATACAAGTCAGTTAACTTATACTCTCTAATAGAGACTCGCGGGTAATTGTAGTGTACTCCCCAATTTTGTTCTGGCAAACAAACATCCGACTAGATGTCCGTAAAATAAATAAGTCCTCTTAAACATAGGAAATTCAAAAAGATACGACACTCTTTTAGCCATCAGTAAAAAAAAACGTGTACATTGCATATTTTGTTGTTCTTCATCCAACGTTTTAATGAAAAATTGACAAAAATAGAACTGGTTTATGCAGCTTCCAACTATTGCTTACATTTGTATTTGTAAAGACACGTCATTAAATTCTTGTCAAGGGAATGAAGTCATTACGACGTTACACCAACCACCTGTATGGTATTAAATGATTATTGTGAGACTTTTCATGGCTTATGTTAGGACAACATTCCATTCTAGATTGTCGTTAGTCAGAAACACACATGTAGCAATGTAAATGTACCATGCAACATTTTGGTGTTTGATATATAAGATACATATATGTATTTTGTGCATAGTTGAACCTGCATTGAGCAACGACGGTCTTAAAAATCGATTATTTTCAAGACCACATGAAGCATTTAATTTTAGATGCGCACCTGTATTGACGCACAATCTAAATTAGAATCTGAACAAAAGATGATAATTAAATCTGCTATCATGTGTCACTTTTGCTTCTTTCACAACCATACTATTATTTCATGTTCAAATCAAGGACTTTCTCACGATAAAGCCTTCCTTCTTGTTTACCTGGTTTCTCAAGTGAGAGTACTCAGAAAGTAATGGAAATTAAATATATTTCAAGACTTAAGACAGCAACTTTAACAGCTATTATTAAATTTTCATCCTTATTCCCAAACATTCGATTAAAAACTCAAACCGAGACTGACACTAAACAGCATGTGCCGCCAGTGGCTTTGTTAACCAATGAAAAGCAGCTTGAAAACTTGGAGCAATCGGTGCATTGTCGTTTCTGATACAAGTCAGTTAACTTATACTCTCTGATAGTTACTCGGAAGTAATCGTAGTGTACTGCCCAATTTTGTTCTGGCAAACAAACATCCGACTAGATGTCCGTAAAATAAAGAGATCCTCTTTAAAGATAGGAAGTTCAAAAAGATACGGCACTCTTTTAGACATCAGTGAAAATCGTGTATATTGCATTTTTATTGTTCTTTATCCAACGTTATAATGAAAAATTGACAAAAATAGAATTGGTTTATACAGCTTCCAACTATTAAATTTGTATTATTAAAGACACGTCATTAAATTGTACTCACTGGATTGAAATCACTACGACGTTACACAAACCACCTGTATGGTATTAAATGATTAATGTGAGACTTTTGCATGGCTTATGTTAGAACAACATTCCATTCTAGGTTGTCATCAGTCAGAAACACATATGTAGCAATGTAAATGTATCATGCAACATTTTGGTCTTTGATATATAACATACGTACACGTATTTGTTTGCATAGTTGACCTGTATTAAGCAACGACGGTCTTAAAAATCGATTTTTTTCAAGACCACATGAAGCATTTAATTTCAGAGGCGCACCGGTATTGACGCGCAATCTAAATTAGAATCATCAAAAAAGATAATTAAATCTGCTATCATGTGTCACTTTTGCTTCTTTCAAAACCATACTATTATTTCATGTTCAAATCAAGGACTTTCTTACGATAAAGCCTTTCTTCTTGTTTACCTGGTTTCTCAAGTGAGAGTGCTCAGAAAGTAAAGGAAATTACAGATATTTCAAGACTTAAGACAGCAACTTTAACAGTTATTATTAAGTTTTCATCCTTATTCCCAAACATTCGATTGAAAACTCAAACCGAAACTGACACTAGACAGCATGTGCCGCCAGTGGCTTTGTTAACCAATGAAAAGCAGCTTGAAAACTTGGAGCAATCGGTGCATTGTCGTTTCTGATACAAGTCAGTTAACTTATACTCTCTGATAGTTACTCGGAAGTAACCGTAGTGTACTGCCCACTTTTGTTCTGGCAAACAAACATCCGACTAGATGTCCGTAAAATAAATAGATCCACTTAAAAGATAAGAAGTTCAAAAAGATACGACACTGTTTTAGTCATCAGTGAAAAACGTGTACATTGCTTTCTTAATTGTTCTTCATCCAACGTTTTAATGAAAAACTGACAAAAATAGAATTGGTTTATACAGCTTCCAACTATTTCTTACATTTGTATTAACAAAGACACGTCATTAAATTGTTGCTACGAGAACGAAGTCATTACGACGTTACACCAACCACCTGTATGGTATTAAATGATTATTGTGAGACTTTTCATGGCTTATGTTAGGACAACATTCCATTCTAGGTTGTCATCAGTCAGAAACACACATGTAAATGTACCATGCAACATTTTGGTCTTTGATATATAAGATACATATACGTATTTTTTGCATATTTGACCTGTATTAAGGAACGACGGTCTTAAAAATCGATTTTTTTTTTTCAAGATCACATGAAGCATTTAATTTTAGAGGTGCACCTGTATAGACGTACAATCTAAATTAGAATCCTAAAAAACTATAATTAAATCTGCTATCATGTGTCACGTTTGCTTCTTTCAAAACCATACTATTTTTTCATGTTGAAATCAAGTACTTTCTTACGATAAAGCCTTTCTTGTTTACCTGGTTTCTCAAGTGAGAGTACTCAGAAAGTAAAGGAAATTACATATATTTCAAGACTTAAGACAGCAACATTAACAGTGATTGTTAAGTTGTCATCCTTATTCCCAAATTTCTATTGAAAACTCAAACCGAGACTAACCTTAAACAGCATGTGCTGCCAGAGGCTTTGTTAACCAATGAAAAGTAGCTTTAAAACTTGGAGCAATCGGTTCGTTGTTGTTTCTGATACAAGTCAGTTAACTTATACTCTCTGATAGAGACTCGCGGGTAATCGTAGTGTACTGCCCACTTTTGTTCTGGCAAACAAACATCTGACTAGATGTCTGTAAAATAAATAGATCCTTTTGAAAGATAGAAAGTTCAAAGAGATACGACACTATTTTAGCCATCAGTGAAAAACGTGTACATTGCAGTTTTTATTGTTCATCTAATGTTTTAATTAAAAATTGAAATTATAGACTTGGTTTATACAGCTTGCAACTATTGCTTACGTTTGTATTAGTAAAGACACGCCATTAACTTGTAGTCACTGGATTGAAATCACTACGACGTTACACCAACCACCTGTATGGTATTAAATGATTAATGTGAGACTTTTTCATGGCTTATGTTAAGACAACATTCCATTCTAGGTTGTCATCAGTCAGAAACACACATGTAGCAATGTAAATGTACCATGCAACATTTTGGTCTTTGATATATAAGATACATATACGTATTTTTGCATAGTTAAACCTGTATTAAGCAAAGACGGTCTTAAAAATTGATTTTCTTCAAGAACACATGAAGCATTTAATTTTAGAGGCGCACCTGTATTGACGCACAATCTAAATTAGAATCATCCAAAAAGATAATTCAATCTGCTATCATGTGTCACGTTTGCTTCTTTCAAAACCCTACTATTTTTTTCATGTTGACATCAAGGACTTTCTTACAGTAAAGCCTCTCTTCTTGTTTACCTGGTTTCTCAAGTGAGGGTACTCAGAAAGTAATGGAAATTACATATAGTTTAAGACATAAGACAACAACTTTGACAGTTTTTGTTAAGTTTTCATCCTTATTCTCCAAACTTCGATTGAAAACTCAAACCGAGACTGACACAAAACAGCATGTACTGCCAGTGGCTTTGTTAACCAATGAAAAGCAGCTTGAAAACTTGGAGCAATCGGTGCATTGTCGTTTCTGATACAAGTCAGTTAACTTATACTCTCTGATCGAGTCTAGGAAGTATTCGTAGTGTACTGCCCAATTTTGTTCTGGCAAACAAACATCTGACTAGATGTCTGTAAAATAAATAGATCCTCTTAAAAGATAGGAAGTTCAAAAAGATACGACACTCTTTTAGCCATCAGTGAAAAATGTGTGCATTGCATTTTTATTGTTGTTCATCCAACGTTTTAATGAAAGATTGACAAAATATATTGGTTTATGCACTTTTCAACTATTGCTTACGTTTGTATTTGTAAAGCCATGTCATTAAATTCTTGTCACGGTAATGAAGTCATTACGAAGTTACACCAACCACCTGTATGGTATTAAATGGTTAATGTGAGATTTTTCATGGCTTATGTTAGGACAACATTCCATTCTAGGTTGTCATCAGTAAGAAACACACATGTAGCAATGTAAATGGACCATGCCACATTTTGGTTTTTGATATATAAGATACATATATGTATTTTTGCATAGTTGAACCTCTATTAAGCAAAGACGGTCTTTTCACGATCATTTGAAGCATTAAATTTTAGAGGCTCATCTGTATTGACACGCAATCTAAATTAGAATCCTTAAAAAAGATAATTCAATCTGCTATCATGTGTCACGTTTGCTTCTTTCAAAACCCTAATATTATTTCATGTTGAAATCAAGTATATTCTTACGATAAAGCCTCTCTTCTTGTTAACCTGGTTTCTCAAGTGAGAGTACTCAGAAAGTAATGGAAATTGCAGATATTTGAAGACTTAAGACGGCAAGTTTAACAGTTATTTTTAAGTTGTCATCCTTATTCCCCAAACCTCGATTGAAAACTCAAACCGACACTGACACTAAACAGCATGTGTTGCCAGTGGCTTTAATAACCAATGAAAAGCAGCTTGAAAACTTGGAGCAATCGGTGCATTGTCGTTTCTCATACAAGTCAGTTAACTTATACTCTCTAATAGAGACTCGCGGGTAATCGTAGTGTACTGCCCACTTTTGTTCTGGCAAACAAACATCCGACTAGATGTCCGTAAAATAAATAGATCATCTTAAAAGATAGGAAGTTCAAAAAGATACGACACTCCTTTAGTCATCAGTAAAAAATGTGTACATTGCATATTTTTTGTTGTTCATCCAACGTTTTAATGAAAAATTGACAAAATCGATTGGTTTAAGCAGCTTCCAACTATTGCTTAGTATTTGTAAAGACACGTCATTAAATTCTTTTATCGTGAATGAAGTCATTACGACGTTACACCAACCACCTGTATGGTATTAAATGATTAATGGGAGACTTTTCATGGCTTATGTTAGGAGAAAACTCCATTCTAAGTTGTCATCAGTCAGAAACACACTTGTAGTAATGTAAATGTATCATGCAACATTTTGGCGTTTGATATATAAGACACATATATGTATTTTTGGCATAATTGAACCTGTATTAAGCAACGACGGTCTTAAAAATCGATTTTTTTCAAGATCACATGAAGCATTTTATTTTAGAGACGCACCTGTATTGACGCACAATCTAAATTAGAATCCTCAAAAAAAGACAATTCAATCTGCTATCATGTGTCACTTTGATTTTTTTCAAAATCCCTACTATTATAAATTAAGTACTTTCTTACGATAAAGCTTTTCTTCTTGTTTACCTGGTTTCTCAAGTGAGAGTACTCAGAAAGTAATGGAAATTAAATATATTTCAGGACTTAAGACAGCAACTTTAACAGTTATTGTTAAGTTTTCATCCTTATTCCCAAATATTCGATTGAAACCTCAAACCGAGACTGACACTAAACAGCATGTGCTGCCAGTGGCTTTGTTAACCAATGAAAAGCAGCTTAAAAACTTGGAGCAATCGGTGCATTGTTGTTTCTGATACAAGTTAGTTAACTTATACTCTCTGGTAATCGTAGTGCACTCCCCAATTTTGTTTTCTCAAACAAACATCCGACTAGATGTCAGTAAAATAAATAGATCCTCTTATAAGATAGGAAGTTCAAAAAGATACTACACCGTTATAGCCATCAGTGAAAAGAGTGTACATTACATTTTCTGTTGTTGTTCATTCAACGTTTTAACAACTCTCTTTTGGATGCCAATTTTCTTTCTTTCTACTGTAACTTTTTTAAGGCAGACTTTCAGAGTATATTGTGATTTTGTTATGTTTATATGTCTGGTGTGCTGTTATTTTGCCTTATATAGATTGTTTGCATCGTCCTAACTTTGCACTTGCCTTGATTTGAAACAAATCTTTAGTTACCTTGAAGCACACCTGGAATCAGACGTGTCCTCCTACATACAAGCCACGGAGAAACTGATACAGTTCTTACAAGATCATATAGGTCTCAAGGTGATAGAATACAAGAAAATGGTAAAGATAACGCTTCGTGGCAGGTGACACCAGCTTGAACAGGCTTGGAAACTTCTAGACGATATCATGATTTCTCAGCGCCGTCTTCATAGCACCATAAATTCCTGCTCCTATAATTCCGTTTCTGGAAGCCAAGAGATGAGTCAGTCAAGAACTGATACCCAACACATGACTAAAGCTTCAATTATTGATCCAGTGTCAGCAAGACAGACTGGGGAAGGTTCTGCGAAATTTAGCACTAAGTTAAAATCTAAGCCCGATGGAAAACCTGAAGTTCCAAAAGAAGATTTCAAAGCATCTAAAGATAAGGAGGCTGTGCAGCATAATGGCGGTAAACCGGCAAGAAAAGATGACCAAAATGGTGCAGCAGATGCCAAGACAAAACAGATTTCAAAAGACAAGTACGACATATTAACTACTGCTGCAGATAATAGTGGCGATTCCGTTCAATTTGATACTAAATGTGCAGAAGACATGTCGAGTATTGAGTTTACAGTAGATGGTGTAAAGGCTGTGGTATGTTACGGTAATATTGTAAATTCATTAACAAACGCAATAGTGAATGCTGCAATGGGTTCTTTAGTTAACGCAGGTGGTGTCGCTATGGCGATTGCAGATGCAGCAGGTTCGAAGATGCATAAAGAATATGATGACTTTGTCAAGAAACACGGAAGGCTTGAAACAGATAAAGTAATTCAAACATGCGTCGGTGGAAAGCTCGATAAACGAGTTAAATAGTTATACACCCCTTTGGTCCAATCTGGTCTGAGACTTGAGATACTGAAAAGCATGTTCACGAGTTGACCAGTATTTTTTTTTAAACTGTCTTAATTATGCAGAAGCAAGCTCAAACTGAAGTCAATAACAGCGCCCGTGATTAGTTCTGGTATGTATTTTATCGATCTTATCGGGTCTGTTGCATGGGGTTGCTGTGGGGGTGGGAAGAATAGGAGATTCAGATGTTTCACACAAGCTCCTTTTCGAAATTTAAGTAGACTTTGCACCTGGATAAACTTTTTCACTAGATTCCTGCTAAGTGACAACTGTAGTTATTTGTGTTAACATTTTGCTTTTGAGCAGACTGAGAAACAATTACGCACGATTTATTGCAAAGTATCAAATTCTTGCTATTTTTATAGCAACTTTTCAATTGTTTCTTTTCTTTCCATCTAAATATGACAAAGGAAAGTTTCTATTCTTTACGTTGAATGGTATGAGGGAATACTGTACGATAACTTAACTAAGCTTACTTTAAACAATAAATACGATTTATGTCACTAATTATTAGTTTAAAAATCCTCATATTTTGAGACCTCATAAAATATACTTTAAAAAAATTAGTGCGAAATTACCGAATGTTATATCATTTTGTTTCACATATGAAAAAGCTTAGCTATTGTTTTTCTTTGTGTTCATAAATCAGAAAGTAAAATATACTAATATTGAACAACTCTATAGATTTTCGTTTCACCTATTTGAAGGATTATTTAGCCGAGAATTCAATGCTTTCAGGAAATTTTGGCGTGCAATTGGAGATCTGTCTCAAGGCGTATCTTAAAGGATTTCTAAAATTTACTCTTGAAAAGAGAAATCTGTGTGAAGTCCATGTTACCAGCAATGACCCCAACGTCAACTGGACGTCCATTATCTTTCTATTGGAACTCATGCAGTCTCCCCTTAATCAGCTTATGTCATCTGCATTGAGGAGCTTTGAAAAATGAGAGACAATACAGGAAAAGCCAAGAAAGTATAACAAGAAATAAAAACTGGCAAAAAAATCTAGGTCATCTAGACAGTCAGATTCTCTGAATTTCTAATGTAATGAAACACACAAGGTGATGTTTTACACACGTTTTTGTAGCATGTCAACAGTGTCATAGTCAAATATGAACACATCGAAGTAAAATGGTGGCATTTAACGCAGATTGTGAAATATGTCATATTTAGTGGGATTATTACGTGTTCTAAACGCATAGTTTTTGTTTTATTTATAGAATGAATCAGGTTCCTAAAATGTATATGCATATTTTTAAAGTTATAGGACTCATTGAATGACTTTATTTCTGACATTAGCAAAAATGTCAGTGGTTTTAAATTATGGTGGATATTTTTAAATACATAAAACAACATTTCATTAGTTTATAATATAAATCATTGAAAAACATATCAGGTATCTTCATTTTCCGCTATACGTGTAAATGTATCGTATCCTGTACATGCAGTGCGTTTTTATTTCTTGTAAACGAAAATGACACGCTTTAAATGTATGCGACAGTTTCAACGTATAGTAAAAATGAACCGACACCTCTGAGAATCCAGTTTTATTGTCATTCTTTGTCTATATATGTGTTTAACTGTAGGATAATTTATTTATCAATGACACCTTTTGTTGATATAGGATGTCAGTAATCTTTACAAAGAACTTGTGGAATAGTTAACTTTACAATTTACATATTTAACATTTATTCACTTCTCTAGAAAAACATGAAGAGTAACCTCCCTAGTATCGAATTAACCTCAAACAATATACATGTATTTTATCAAAGTTGCAGTCTGATTTAAGATAGTCACTACAGACAGAATAAAGTACATCCAAAATGTTCTCAGTTATTGCAGATGGCAACACGTATGTATGCCGACAAGGAGTGAATAACATACGCAAAAATATCATGATAATATATGCAGCCTCGTGAACATTATTAAAAACAAGAGAAACAATAAAATAAAATCAAAAGCAACCTAGTAACTAGTGCAAGATCAAGAACACTGTATTTAAAAAAGGAACAAACGGAAATAACACACTCTACATTAGCCCAGATTAGCTATAACATACGCCCGTAATAGTTTTAACATAAGCACATAATAGTTTTGACATAAGCCCAGAATAGTCTTAACATAAACACAGAATAGTTCTAACATAATGCCCAGATTAGCCTTAACATAAAGCCCACATTAGTCTTAACATAAGCCCAGATTAGCTTTAAGATAAGCACCGTTTAGCCTTAACATAATCCCAGCTTAGCCTTCTTATATTTTCAGATTAGTCTTAACATAAGCCCAGATTATCCTTAACATAAGCCCATATTAGCCTTAATATGAACACAGATTAGTCATAACATAAACCCAGATTAGCCTTAACATAAGCCCAGATTAGCCTTAACATAAGCCCAGATTAGCCTTAACATAACCCCAGATTAGCCTTAACATAAGCCCTGATTAGCCTTAACATAACACCAGATTAGCCTTAACATAAGCCCTGATTAGCCTTAACATACGCCCAGATTAGCCATAACATGCGCTTAGTTTAGCATTAACATACGCCCAGATTAACCTTAACATACGCCTACATTATTCTTAATATACGCCCAGATTAGCCTTAACATACGCCCAGATTAGCCTTAACATAATGCCTATATTAGTCTTAAAATAATGCGTCAGCAGATCAAACAGTGTAGGTAGAAAATTCTGATTTTCATGTGTATATGGTCTCATATGGCTGAATATGTATATGGCTTGAAGTGTGAATATGGTTGCATATTTATATTTTTGCATTTGTATATATATATATATATATATATATATATATATATATATATATATATATATATATATATATATATATATATATATATATATATATATATATATATATATATATACATGTGTATATGGTTGCATATGTAGATTATTGCCTGTGTATATTGTTGCATGTGTATTTGGTTGCATGTGTATTTGATTGCATGTGTATATGGTTGCATGTGTATATGGTTGCATATTTATATGGTAGCATATTTATATAGTTGCATGTGCATTTGGTTGCATATATGGTTGCATTTATATATGGTTGCATGTGTATAGTGTTGCATTTGTAATTTGTATATGCTTGTATGTGCATATTGTTGCAAATGTATATGGTTGCATATATATATATATATATATATATATATATATATATATATATATATATATATATATATATATATATATATATATATATATATAGTCATAACATAAACCCAGATTAGCCTATATATATATATATATATATATATATATATATATATATATATATATATATATATATATATATATATATATATATTACGGTCACAAACCCTGAAAAAGAGAACCATTTGAGGAAGTAGCCCATTTGTACCAGCTTCTCTCAGCAGTAAATATGCCTTAGGCTCTAATAATCGTTCCGAACACGGCGCAGAATCTTCCGGGTCCATCATCCGTCTAGACTCTAATATCTGAATATGATGACGTCATTAACCGTTATTTGTACTATCATAAATTTAACTATACATTTCTCTTCTGGAAATTGATACAAAAATAATAACATGATCCAATCTGAAATTAAAAAATTTAACATTTTATCTTGTAAAATTAGTTTCATGACCTTATTTAGCCCATGGTAGAAATAGGCTACTTCCTCAAATGGTTCACTTTTCCAGGTTTTATGTGATTTTAATGGTTGTCTGAGAGTGATAATAAGGTACGTTACTGCTTTTTTAATGGATATGTGTAGTTTTTTCAGTCTTCTTGCGATTCTGAAGGGATAAAAGACGCGTGAGAAAATTGGAATCGAGCGGAGGGTTGTGGTTGAATTGCATTCCTTATTATTTTATATTACCGTTAAGGTGATTTCATGTAGTCAGAAATTTCGTCGTGCTTTATTGATAAAACTGCATACTGTGGTTGGTACATAGAAACTGGAGACCAGTACACATACGGCAAACGATTTAAATCTGAAATGCATAACCAACTTACAGTGAATGTCAGTTAGTTGGTACTTTAAACTTCGAAACCAAAACACGCCCTGCCCTTGATTAATTCATTACAGTATATATCCAGTAGTTGGTGCATGGAACCTCAAGACCTGCACACACAAGTTACAGATTAATTCACGGAGTAAAAAGAATTGATCAAAGTTAAAATACAAAAAATATTTGGAAATATTTGCGTGAAATCAAATACCATATGAAATTTATTACCCAAAGAATGTACTAGATGTATGTATCTTACGAAAATTGTTAAACGGAGAAGGTTAAATCCATGCACATTATATGAAAATTATGAAATAGTACTTTATGAAAATTACTAAACAGAGAATGGGGTCGATAATATGTAACTTATGAAAATTATTACCCAGAATATGTGTTAGATGTATGCATTTTATAAAAATCATTAAATAGAGAATGTGTTACATGTACGTATCTTATTGAAATTGTTACCTTAAGAACGTGTTAGATATATGTACCATATGAAACTGATTGCCTTGAAAATACAAACAATGCTATCATACAGGTTATAGAAATTAAATTCGTACTCTACCGAGTTTCAAACCCAGGTCCGCGACTAATTGACACCCATCCCCTTGCCTGCACGCACCATCCCATATACCGTCAAAATTAAGTACGCATCACCATAACTGCTGGCATTGAGACGGTGTTATACAAGCTTGTGCGTAGCAGACAGATTCGCATCACGACCTAGTAAATAATTTTCATAATATATATATATATATATATATATATATATATATATATATATATATATATATATATATATATATGTGTGTGTGTGTGTGTGTATCTATCTCTCTATATATATATATATATATATATCTATATATATATATATATATATATGCTCAGTCGTTCTAGATTCCTATGAAAGAAATCAAGGTATATAGGATTTTTGTATTACAAATAATTATAAATATATACCAGACAGAACAGACAGTGCTATACCTGGATTCTGTACTAGAATCTTGATAATTGTGGGCAGAAATAATAGTTTAATACAAACAATAGTATCCCTACTCGGTATATATATATATATATATATATATATATATATATATATATATATATATATATATATATATATATATATATATATATATATATAGATACATCTATATATATATATATATAGATACATCTATATATATATAGATATATATATATAGATATATATAGATATATAGATAGATATATATATATATATATATATATATATATATATATATATATATATATATATATATATAGATAGATAGATAGATAGATAGATAGATAGATAGATAGATAGATAGATAGATAGATAGATAGATAGATAGATAGATAGATAGATAGATAGATAGATAGATAGATAGATAGATAGATGACTGTTAGTTTTGGTCGGCATGGTGTCAGGATAATGTGACTGGGTGCAACATCATGATGCATGTCAGCTGCATGATGCCCCAGTTCTTAACATAACTATAAACTGCCACACTGCAGACATCGAAGAGATAGGACTGAGGGGGGGAAAAAAGTTAAAGCTACGTTAAAAATCCAGATCGTCCACTCACTCACTCACGCTCACGCACACACACACACACACACTCACACACACACTGTGTTAGATGTATGTGTTATATGTACGAGCAAGATAAACTGAGCATTGTCAGAGACAACACAAATACATGTCATTGCTTTGTGACAACATGCGGTGCTTTAAATAATTTAGAGGTACTCACAAAACGAAAACTGAAACAGCCTATAATATTTAATTCACAAGCGGTCCAATGTACAGTTAAAGACTCGCTACTTTATTGTAAATATAAATTTATGCATATACAGGAAAACTCATCCCGATGTATCAAATTAATATTCAGAATTCAGATTCTTTATTTTCGTAAACATTCCATGCTCATACAACAATAACAACAACAACAAAAACAACAACAGCTACTACTATTACTTATAATGTTAATAATAATAATAATAATAATAATAATAATAATAATAATAATAATAATAATAATAATAATAATAATAATAATAATAATAATAATAATATTGTGGTAAATTGGTGGCGTTCAAAACACACCAACCTCTTCCACTACGGTTCGTTGCTAGGGAATGACCTCCTGCGGTGCAATTTACCCAGTGTGGATGGATAGAAAGAAGAATGCAGATCTCTGAACAAGTATATTGAAGAAATACACACAATGAACAAATATAAAATTTAATCAATTCAACAAAAGAATTTCAAATGGAACAAATCAATTTCTTGGTTCCAAAAGAAGAAAAAAATGTACTAATTCAAATAAAGAAAACAATACAAATTTTCACGTTATGATTAATTGTCAGTTACAGAATTAATTCAGTTTCGTCATAGCCTACGAGTTGTGACCTTGATAGCAACGATGAACAACATCATCACCTATTTTATCCGGACATCGAATCTTCCGTTTGTCCCTGATTTGTTAACCTTTGTCTAGTCGTCTGGACTTGGACTCTTGCCAGTCGAACCTTGATTTGAAGACCGTCCCTAGACCTAGACTTCTGTTTAGTATTTGCTCTGGTACTTGGAATTGGTACAGGAATTTCCAGGAAATTTCAATAAATTTCAGGAAGCTTCAGGAAATTTCAGGAAAGTTCAGGAAGCTATTTCCTTAAATAAATAAAATATCTCGCAATAGACAATAGGTCACATTTCCAAGTATATCTATATTTTTACATTAACCGGCTCCAAAAATAAAGGCATAAATTCTGTTGCCCTCACGTTCACTAATTCCTATGTTTACAAACAGAGACGGCCATTACATGTCCTGACCTTAATTCGGGTCACGCTAGCGGGGAACATTAAATTCCACTTCACGGCTAGCACGTATGTGCCTGTATTTAACACCCTTGAATTCTTACATTAAACTATCCAGTAGTGTTAAATTACATATGGCTTAGCCCCTCAAATCTAACTATTCTAAACTAGTTTACGTGATCAAATAAATATTACGAACTAGTATATGAATATACACTCAATAGATCAGTTCAATGTTACGAATTAGAATATGAATATACGCTCAATACATGGCATACTAGACAGATTTAATTCATAAATCTACGAAACATTACCCATCATTTATTAGGTTTAATTCTTGAAAATTCCTAAGCACTCCTATGTATCGAATATTGAATTGCATGCAATCTTGTCAATTCTCTCAATGAACATTTAATTTCATGCAATCTTGTCAATTCTCCCAATGAATTGATAATTATAATGTCAAAGAATAAAATGTCGTGACTAACATTTCACTAAAACCCTGAAAATTGAAATCATGCATACATATATCATAACATCAATACATTTGCAAATAAATCAACAAATGAAATAGCATATTAAAATCGGGCAACTAAGATTGTGTAGCTTTGTCGTTTCTTATTCGTTTCCATGAACCTCCAACGTATAGTCTGTGTCCTATCTGAGCCGACTAACTGGCCCCTTACTCAATCACGGGAAAAACGTATTTCTACGTTATCCCAGAGTCCCTTCTAACTTCCAAAGCAAAAACCCTTAATTCCTTACAAGAGTTACACCCTTAAGTTTCCATTATCCAATCAGAATCGACTGTTTCCTAAATCTTCTACGTAGAATTTTTGATTGACAAAACAGCTAATCATGCCGTAATTAACGTTCTTTTGAACAATTAATTATTGTCGAGCTTCTCTTTTTAACCGGTTAAGTTTGGGAATCGTGTTATGGTAAACCCTTGAACCATAGTAGGTGACTCGGTCAAGTTACGTTATGCGGAACGAATTTCTTTTGACGTTCAGAGATGAAATGGAAATAATCATATAACTGTCTCTGGCCCTTTCTACTTTAATTAAGTTGACTTTGGTACAATTCAATTAACCAATACTTCCAAGAGTTTTCAGAATTTGACACATCACAAATAATAATAATAATAATAATAATAATAATAATAATAATAATAATAATAATAATAATAATAATAATAATAATAATATTAATATTAATATTAATATTATTATTATTATTATTAATAATAATAATAATAATAATAATAATAATAATAATAATAATAATAATAATAATAATAATAATAATAATAATAATAATAATAATAATAATAATAATAATTTAACCTATCTTCACAACTATAAAATACAATTGGTTCTGATAAGTTTGCTAGAATTAAAATGAGTCATGCCTTAACTAGACTGATGTCTACTTGACCTTTGAAGATTTAATCCAGAATATATTATTTTATGCAATAAAAAAAGTATGCGTGATGTGACAAACAAAATGACATTTGTGGAGGTCAAGAGTAAAATTCCTATTTACGTATTCAATGGTACACAAAAGCACCAGAACCAAACTTATGAAATGAATTGAACTTGCAGAGACCATGTCAAGGCTTTTCCGCTGGCCGGGCTACGAGGAACTTGCAGAGATCGTATCAAGACCTTTCTGCTGGCCGGACTACGAGGAACTTACAGTGATCGTATCAAGACCTTTATGCTGGCCGGACTACGTGAAACTTGCAGAGATCGTATCAAGACCTTTGTGCTGGTCGATCTCAAGGAACTTAAGGAACAACGCCTTGATATATCCGCTGACATGAAATTAAAGTATTGAAAGCCCTCGACATTCGTTAAGCTTAAGATGTGGTTGATTAATGTTCTTCTAGTCTGGAATACGTATTTATATGTTGCTGCATTTGTGTTGGGAAAATAAAAACAAATTATTTCTAAGTAATACTACACGAACATGGGAATGCAATATTATTCTGGAAAAAAAACTAGTTCATATTTTCCCATACCAATGAGGTAACCTTTTTGTTATATATTTATGTAGTTTTCCAACCTAAGGCCTAATAAGAAAGGAATACACTACCAGAAACATAGTAATTAAATTTATGATAAATTTCAAAATAAATACACTACCGTAGATTCATCGATACACAGTAACAATATTAAAGTGCACATATCACCGCCCAGCAAACTTTTTTGAACCTCGTCGCTCACTCGAATTAAAGTAAATAAGATAATTGGTTTGGTCTACTTAAAATTAAAATTTAGAGTCATATTTTAATGAATATGCATTGAAGAAGCGTTTCCATTTTAGCCGAAATGGATATAATTAATTTTTCCGTTGATCCTACTCAATTCTACTTTTCTGTTCATGATGGACTTGATTCATTGGGTCAGTTCAGTGCAGTAAGAAGAATATGACTTCAGTTGGAAATGTTGTCGAAATTACAGTACAGTTTCGGTGGGTATAGTAGTAATAGAAAACAAGAGTTTTAGCCCAAACCCTTTTTCCTACTACTACTACTACTACTACTACTACTACAGACAGGTATTTTATAACCAGACAAAACAACAGGTGTTGGAATGCTATGATTCATCCAAGTAAGCTCTGTCATACAGAGGTAACAAACTTGTTAGAACAGCGCATGCGTGGAATACGATTATTCTAAAGACGGCAAATGTTTTTTTATAATCAGTCTACCACAAGTTTTTTTATCAGATAACAGGATGAAATTAAACTGTGCATTAGAACATTTCAGTTAACAAGGCGGAAATTAAACTAGCATTAGAATGAAAATGATATTTTTTATACCTCGTGACTAATGATTAATGTTTCAACTGTTGATATTAAAAATATTTCATAATCACGATTATAGATATTAAATTTTACTTTACCTCTCACACAGCGACGGGACTCAAACAAATCTTTTATTTCTGGTTTGTTCAGAGGATATTTTTTGTCGATAAAATACACTTTTGACCGATCGATATCAATTTGTGAGTTTAGTATATTTTTGTTGGCTAATGGGGCTGTCAAAGTTTCTAAATTCCGCTAGCAACATTTGATACAATTGTTCGATATAATTGAAATACACGCTATTATCAGATTTGATGAGCGAAAGTTTCAGCTTGTCACGTGTTCCATTAAAACATATACCTGATATTTCATTATTAAATTCAACTGTCAATTGTTTACCGTCCATCATTAGATACTTGATGTTACTATTGTAGCTATTTGTTATTGTCAAATTTTCAAACATTATTTTATAAGTTTAGATAAAATTTTAGTTGGAAAAGATAATGTCAAATTTTGAAACATTATTTTATAAGTTTAGATAAAATTTTAGTTGGAAAAGATAATGTCAAATTTTCAAACATTATTTTATAAGTTTAGATAAAATTTCATTTGGAAAAGATAATGTCAAGTATAGATCTATCATCATGACAATACCCAAGGGCAAATGTATCTACCCCATTTTCGCAAAAGCGTTTGTCATCAAAATTACACAATCCACGTTTGATAATGACATCTGTTTCGAGTTTATGATGATTAGTTCGAATTGCCATAGCTCTCATAAAACTAACACCACCATCAAGCGCGTACTTTTAGTCATCAAATTGCATAAACTTTTTAACAAAATTACGAGGCAGACCTTTTGCTTTTTTGTTATTTTATTTTTATCTAACAATACGGCATACATTTTGCTGCGTAATCCGATAAAGTATTTGATAGCGCTCGAGTTCATTTCATCTTTGAACTTACCAATAACCTTTTTATTTGTGTCGTCATGAAATTTACTGTCACTTGGGTAATCAGAAAGATCAAACAGATATCTATTATCAAACATATCCTGATAGATGTCTTCGCATTTGATTTCATACACGAGTGAATCAGTATCAGTAAACAATAATCTACTGGCCGGCCATTGATTTTTAACAAAATTATAATGAAAATCGTACATCAGCCACTTTGATAAATCCAACACTGCAGCTCCAACGTAGATCGGCTTGTTTAGTTTTAGATTTGTTTTTTTCTTTGTATCGCAACAAGATTCTCATTAAAAGTTTTCATGCTCACAAAATCATCGTCTGACACAAGTTTGTTTCTACGATTGATATCATTAACTAGTTCGATATTTACGCGTTTCCTAATATTCTCCATCGTCTTACCAAAAAACGGAATTGTTCATTAGTTTAAAGAAGTTTTTCTCAAAATCAGTTTTTGCTACAGCTCTTCTTTAAGTGTTCGAGTTAATGTAACCTCTCATCCACGGCGACTGATTAAATTTTAGTACACGATCAACTTTTCTTAACACAAGACCAGCATTAACTGCTTGTTTTAAAACTTTGTAATACAAAACATAATGACGTTTATTAAGCAAATTTGGTACTAGATTTTTGACCATGGAATGTTGTCTTGGTGATGCTAACACTTGTTGTTCTTTTGATAACCAACTATAATATATGACCATTGATTCCGCACAGAAAGGGTAATCGTTATGCAATTTGTGTAGCCAAGTTGGATAATCGAGATCAACTTCAACGAAATATGAAACATCGTCAGGTATCTTTTTTTCTGTCTCCGATAGAAATCGATCAGCCATGATCCAGTGAAATCCACCAAGAGGCATTGGTTCTGCCATTGAATAACCGTAGAGATTATTACAATATAGATAAACTATATACTTCGAAGGAAGCTCAGAGTTATACTGTTTCAAATATTCGTTGTTTGCTTCAGCATATTTTTTGTTATCACGCTAATACAGCCTCTGATACCTTTTTCGATAAAATTGAACATATCAACGTCAGTCAGTAATTCTAACCTTACCTTACTAAACTTTAGCAGAGCATCCCATGACAGCCCAGGGGCAGAATAATACCAACAAGGATCTAGTCCTTAATTATTATAACTTACTTCTCGAAAACTTTCAAAAATTTCTGCTAATAATAACACGTCAGTTTTCAAATACAAATCATGATAATCACCAAAAGTCTCACAATCAAACTCTTTCCAGAGTATCTTGTGCATACCTGTACTCGTCATCGGTTATATTTTCATTTTTAAGTTGCGAGTAAAATTTATTTTTGCCAGGTAAAGATGTTTCATCAAATTTACTCCAGTCGTCGAGGTATTCGTATGGAAAAACTCCTTTTTTAGCTAGTATATTAAATTTATCTCCAAAACAGTCTCTTAGATTATCAAATTTACTACAACCTTTTAGTAGCTCATCCAACGATGCTGCCATAAACTGCAAGCTGTCAATAAAACGCAATTTACCTAGTGTAACTGACATATACCTTTCAAAATTATTTGGAATGCATTTGATGATATTATCGAGTTTTAGACGAGATTTTATCTCAGGATCACCAAAAGCTTCTACTATAATGTGACTATCATATCCTCGAAAATTGTGAAGAATAATCGGAATAAAATCTGGAGCATGAAATTTTAAATTACACTGATTATGAGCCGCTCCACGGTACTGTTGGGTTAAATGGCAATGGTCATGTACTTTTTTGTCAGTCCTGACATTGTCAATGTCAAAAGCTTTTTCACAAATATAACAAATTTCCGCTTGCTCGTGATCAGATTCTTGTTGAGGTGTTAATTTTAACATTGGCGTTACTCTTTTCAAACGATAAGTAATATTATCAACTTCATTAATCAACTGCTTGAGAAGCCAGACAGCTGGATTTTTACCACGATAGTATTGGATTGGTTTAGATAATCTAGAATCAGTACAACAAACTACCTTGTACGCTACTCCACACGGAACATGATTTTGAACTTTTCTTGTACTCGATTGATTAGGATTATTTTCTACGCCAAGTACAGGTTGAAGTAAACACTCAAAATCAGCGTATATGACGAAAGGAATTTTTAATTTGTGATTATGATGAACAAACTGTAACACATTATCTTTTTTAGATGGCATTGTTATTCTTTGTACATCATTACAGTACTGCAAATGCTGTTGTAATGTTTCATTGTTTGTACAGCCATGCAAGCAGCGGTAACAAAAGAACTTTTTATTTCTATTTTTATTGTACTGTTTACCAACTAGTCCGTTAAAGTTTTTAATCCAAACATAATGATTTTTATAAAATAGTAAATTTATAGTAGATTGTGAAGCTTTTTCTGAAATATATCTCGGGTATACATCCTCTTTTTCATCTAGTCCGAAAACGTTAATTGAAACATATTTTTGCTTTTCAAATTTTGGTATTGGATTTTCTGCCACTGGGAAGCTAATATCTTTAAAATTTAATCTAGGCACGTGACTGATAAACTTCCCAACACGATCAGCGTGTTTTTCTACTGGAAATAGCGCGGAAAGAACAGCCCATTGGAAACATTTGTTATCTACGTTTTTGATGTTTATACAACATCTTTTACTTTTTATTTTTGGTGGCAGGTCGATGTATGAACTACCTCGTAATGCGTTATATTTCATCGTGTGAAACAATATTTCTTTGATCATTTCAAACTTCCAACCCGAACCTAATTCAGTGAATTCCTCTATTTTTTTCCAGATTTCTTGGTATATTTCATCAGATAGTGATAAAAGATCAGTCCCAAGCAAAACACGTCTTGATTTTGCGTACATATAAGGATCTGCAATTTCCTTGTTAGTTGATTCTTCCGTTATAATTAACTTTGAAAATATAACATGATATTGCACTAATAATCTGATACTTTTGTGTTTTTCGAGCTCACGTTTTACAATTGTCTGTAGTAGGTGGTAAAGATTTGTTGTAGTAAAATTTACTAAAACATTTTGATTATCAAATTTATAACTATTGTCAAAACCTGCAAAAGCAGTCGCTATTCTATCAGGTTCTCCCATAAAGCTTCTCTTGGCTATATCACGCAATTTTAACATTGCTATACTATAATGTAATATATAATTGATAATTTACCTCACACTGCGCATGCGCTAAAAATCAATTAGAGATAAAATATATCACCTATAATATAATGACAGCAAATCTGACAAACACATGAGCAAGAAATATATCAAGTTCACCCAAAGTATAACTTTACCTCACACTGCGCATACGCTAACCAACAATTAGAGATAAAAAAAATCGCCTATAATATAATGGCAGCAAATCTGACAAGCGCACGTGAGCAAGAGATATATTATATTCACCCAAAGTATAACTTATACGCTGGAAATACATTATGTTCGGTTATTAACATTAAAACTGGAATATCTGTTGGCAAATTAACGTCAGCGGGTTATCAGTTTAGTGTAAAAGGAGATAATACTGAGAGGATTACAATGCTTAGAAAAGATTTTATTTACACGTTGTTCTGCGATGACAGCATTCCAGAGGGAGAGCGTGTATATCACGTGAACGGTAATGTAACTGATGATAACGTTGAAAACTTATCTTAGAAGATGAGTTTCAGCTGCATCCGGTCTTTGATTTATATGAGGCTAACGATCGTGGTATTATTAGAAACAGTAAAACTAAAAAAGTTATTGGTTCTATAGGTAATATGGGATATCCTCAAGTAGAAGTTAGAGGAACACTAGGAGATTTTGTTAATTATAAATTGCATAGGTTTGTTTATGAGGTGTTTATCAGATGTATACCCAAAGGTATGGTTATTAACCATATTAATAATGTAAAGACTGACAATCTAATTGGAAAATCTGGAGCTAGTGACGCAGCAGGAAAATGTGAGAAAAGGAAAAAATAGTAATGATATTAATTTTAGATGTCCAATAAAACCTGTTGTTTCAAAAAACCTCGAAACGAATGAGGAGATCAAATTCAAATCGATTACAGCTGCGGCAAAGCATTATAAGATAAATTCCTCAGTCGTAAAATTTGTAGCTGATGGAGTAACAAAATCATCTTTTTCAAGAGAATACAATACCAGCATTGTTTTTAGATATGATGATTAATAATATTTTGTAATTCCGTTTTAGTCAAACAATGATGAGCAAATGCTATGATATCATCGCAATCAAATTTTAGGGTCTTTAGTGCTTTCATTAATTTTATTTTTTTCTGCTGCTGTTAGCAATATTTTATGAGAATCTCCTTTCATTACAATAACGTCAACAGAATATACACTATAACCAAACAAGCATTGTCTTACCGCTTCGGCTAGTTCGTTGTAATTAAATATGTTAACTTTTTGGTGATATTTTATCTCATCCGTCATCTTATAATAACAAACTAGATAAAAATATATTATAATAATGGACTTGATGAAACGACTCGCTGAATTATACGAAGAAGATACTAGCGACAAAGTCGCCAGCGATAAGGTCACGCAAAGTATTACATTTTTCAAAGATTTTGTAGACAAATCTGTTGGTTATAGTGAAGATGATATTTTGTATAACAACGAATCTGATGATGATGGTGAAATAGTCACTGTTGCTAACAGATTTAATTACAGCAGACCAACAACTAAACGATATAATGCCAAGTATCACATTGCAAAAAAAAATAATGAAATTTAATTTTACCATGAACAACAAATATTTTGGCAGCTAATCAGACCTTTCATAAACATCAGAATTCCAGGCCGACAGAAAAATAAATTCGATTTCATATTTGTCAAGATTTTTAATCTAATGACGATCTCTGACGATCGCAGACAATATTTAATATCGTTATGTAAACCAGTAAAAGGTATATCTGTCAAACGAAAGTATGAGGAAATTTATAATAACATTATAACATAATTTGTTTGGTTGGAATCAAACTGTTAAATTTATCGCTATACCCACGCCATTTGACTAATTTTTTATTTCCTTTTTTCCTAATCACTTTCTCGATAACGAAAACATCCTGCTCAGTTTTCTGTAGTTCTTGTTCGTAAAAACTACCTATAATAAGTTCCCCTGCCAGATCTTTTAAAGCGTATGTTACAGGTATTGTGAAAAGTACCTTATCAACTACAAATACTTCTTCGCTCCAGTTTGGAGTAAATCCTTTTGCAAATACCTTTTTTGTCAAAGAAATTCTAACTTTATCACCAACCTTAAATTTATGTCTGCGGTACATGTTTTCATTTGCTAATATCGGATTTTTAATAGCATTATTAGGTGACATTTTGATGGTTCGGTGTTTCGTGTTATTATATTCGCCTACGATTTGAGAAAGTTCATCGATGTACCTGTTGGTGATTTTAGCTGTCATATGTTTGTGTAATTTCTCGTTTAACGTGCGATTAAATCTCTCAACAACAACGCTTTTACCCTCGTTTCCTGAAACATATTTTTTTATATTATTTTGTTCTAGAAACTGTTCAAACGTTTTGTTAAAAAACTCAGATCCATGATCAGTCCAGATTTTATTTGGTTTTCTTTCTGTACTCGTTATTATTTGTTTTAGCGCATCAGTCATTGAAGTCCCTGTCTTATCTGAAACAGGTACACTGAAAGCATATTTACTAAAAACGTATGTAACATTAAACAAATATCTTTTTGGAGCACCATCAGCGCCAATGTTAAACTGAGCTAGATTGGATACATCCACCAAATCTATTGCCCAGATATCATCTACACCATTAGCGACAACTTTACGTCGTGGGAACTTTTTTTAGGTCTGTGTAGTTCGACTGCAAGATCATCGTATACTTTTTTCCAAGTCGAGACTCTGCGAGTCCGAGTTTATATTTTGTTCCAATTATTCCCTGAACAAATCTTCTATCAAAACGTTCTCTCATGTTCGTTGGCTCCATATCACGTAATTCGTCTAACATCACTTTATCACAATCTGATTTCGAGTTTTCATGATCACGATAACAGATATCATGACGCATCGCTATTGCATCCACTTGATTGTAAGGCTTTTGTCCTGGCAACGGATTGTCGTTTTCATCTAGTTGTTGATCTAGCGGATTGTAAGGTCCTGTAAACCGATGACCTGGCAAAGTCCAACCGCCTTTTGGTTTTGGCAATTTTCCAATAATTTTATGTATATCTATACCTGACTCTATTATTTCTCTCTTGATACAACATTGACAGTATGCGACAATTTTATTTTGCTCAAGACACAAATCTCTGTCAGAATCAGTTGCATATAATTCTATATTTTTAGTAGTCTACTAAAATAATATCAGGATAACCAGATCCTAGCGACATCTCTGAGGATACTGTCGCTGGGGACGTTTTCTTTAAAAACATATTTTTTCTTTTTCCGCAGACTGCACAAAAACTTTTTAATATTACCCTGTTGTTTTTTGTTTTTTCTGTTGTTTCATTAATATTTTCTGTTTTAGTTCTACACTTGAGACAGTATGTTGACATTATTATATTTGTAAGTTTAGATAAAATTAATTGCAATCTCATCATTAGCGTGAGAAGGTTGCTTGTCAAACTGTAAAATAAATTTTAAAAAATTGAGATTTCTGCTCATCTGTCGGATAAACATTATACAATAATATCCGCAATCAGATGTTCCAACAGGTTGGAGTTGATTTGACGAATAATATATCTTTTTAAATTTTTTATTCATATACTTTTTTATTACATCGCTTGGAGGAAGTCCAAAGGAGTCGAAATAATTATTATTATAAACTGCTACCCAATGTGTACCGGATCCGTCATTGAAATCTTGTACATTAATAACACACGAACTTACAGCTGACGGCGATTTTATTGCTGCGAGTTCATCTTTAGAATAAACTCCGTGAAATCCAAGAACTGCTTTTAACTTATCGATTATATCAAAATTACTCAACGGGGTGGTCGTGTTCCTGGTAATGTTAGGCCACGTCCGATTCCTAAAAGATTTGGCAGCAGACTTCCCGCTAGTCCCGCCAAAAGTGGAGCGAACGGAATAATTCCTCCTTGTTTTGCTTGTTTGCGTTTTGGTGTTGTTTTCTTTTTTTGTTTTCTTTTTTCTGGCGATTTTGTTGTTGGTGATTTCGTTTTTTTCTGGCGATTTTGTTGTTGGTGATTTCTTTTTCCGTTGTGGCATTATAATATATCATTTACATAAAATTTACAATTTTTTTTCCACTTCCATGAATGATACGATTACCCTCAACAGCTTTCTTCGTTGCGCCAGAGACTGCTCCTGACATTGCTGCTAGTCCTAATGTGCTTAAGACTGGTAAAATTTTTGCAGCTAATACTGATAATGCTGGACCAAGAAAACCACCTTTGACTACAATGTCGTTTGCCATCGCAGTTATTTGTGCAGCACTCAAATTTAAAACAAAAGTTTTTTTACGATCATACTTCTTTACTTGATTTTTTGTCAGCATTAATTTTGTTAAAACACTATCAGAAATATTAGGGTTGATTTTTAATGACACCTGTTCTCGCTTTGCAATAGCAGCTACTAATCTTTTAACTTGGCCATCGGTCAAATATACTTCCTTTTTAATATATTTTGTCATTTCATATAACAACTATTGATTAAACTTCAACTGTCATTTTACCTCCAATAGAATCTACCGTGATAAATCTATCACTAATCACTAATGCGTATACGTACAACAGCGCTACTGGAACCGCTCCAAGTGTCCAGGTAATTTCCATATCAGCTGTGCTGTCTACAATTCGCTCGTTATGTTTACTAACATCAAAATAAAATATAGGATAAAGGGTACGAAATTCCTCTGCTGATATCTGAGTTCCATCTTCAACATCTTGATATTTTTGCATTGCGTCAAGCAGGTACATGTACGGTCGAGAATTATTTTTATTAACGTCATCAGCAAAATTACATTCTATCGCTCGTTCTGGATATTGCTTTGAATTTAATCTAGCGTATATTCGTCTGACATCAGCGTGGTCAAATATTGCATTATTTTGTTGTTGGTTTCCTCGTCGGGCGTGCTGTTGAAATACGACAAATATATGTCCAGGCAGTTGTTCGCTTGATGTTGTTGGTTTCCTTGTCGGGCGTGCTGTTGAAATACGACAAATATATGTCTCGGCAGTTGTTCGCTTGATGTTGTTGTAACCCTCCCTCCACGTGTAGTCAGTAGTATTTGGAACCGCTGTCTGATATATCTTATGCTGCTTAAAGTAAATTCTGTTTGTATGCTTATCAAGCGTACTATTTAATTCTGACATTTTTTTGATCGATGGTGTTATACATGTCATCCACAAAGCAAGTTTGTTTATGATAAACTGTACATCAACCCCTCCGGATCTAAACAAGCAGTCGTTTTGTTCTGCTCGATCTAAAATAAGCGTATGTTTTACTCCAAGGAATACTTTATCATAATCGCAACAAAAGCCGAAAATCATGCTAGCGGAAGCATCATTGTAATTTGACGTGATCCTGCTGAAAGTTTTCTTCGCCTAGCAAAGCCTTCGTTATAACGTGGATTTCTCACATCAAGTGTGTTAAGAAGTAAACTTAACATCGCAGTACTGTTTGCATCTGCAGCTGGCGGTGTTATATTTAGATTATTAAAAGCTGCTATATGAGAAACTCTTGTGGCGTTTGCATTAGCACCTGCAGCAGGTGCGGCAATATCTAGAGCAGCAGCATTAGCAATGAGAAAATTTCTCACAATTACAGCATTTTCATCTGCATTAGCTTCATGTACTATAACGCCTCTCTCTAAAAATTCAGTTGATTCAGCTATACCCCGTCCAGTATCTTTAATCCACATCATGTTAGTTGCAGTTGATCTCGAGTAATCGTCGGAAAACGAAATAATATTTAAAATTGTACTTGCAACTTGTAGATGACCTGAAATATCTTCTATAGTTTGATTGGCCAGTTGATATCTAGCACTTTTGAATAAACTCCAGCCGTTATTTATAAGAGCTACGTCTGCTCCAACTGCAATTACAGCAGGTGGATTGGCTACTGTCATAATCTGACCACGAACTTCTAACATAGCCTTATGTGGCAGTAGAAATACGTCTTCGTCTCTGGTGTTCAATGTTCTGATACCAGCTTTATTTGGTTCGTTAGAATTCTCATCGAGATATTCAACATACTCAAATTCTGTCACATCGTTGTCGATGTCATAAGTTTCTCTTAACTCGAGATAATTTTTAACAGACTTTTGTTTTATTAGATTATATAAAATTTTATTGCAGAACTGTTACTTTAGATATCAATTTTTGTATGATCTTCTCACCCTTTGGTGATAATAATTTTTTGTTGCTGTTATCATAGCTTTTTGAGTTCCTTTTGTTGGAGCGATTTCTGAGATAGCTTGTTTTATTTCAGATGTAGTCGGTGGATCTCCTTTTACTTTATCAGCTATTTTTGTCCCACCGCAATCTCAGCGGCAGATGCAGCCCCTGTTGCAAAAGCTTTACCAGCGACAATAGCAATTGGTGCAACTTTACGCGCTATACCCGGAATATTTTCAATAACTTTAGCAAAAATATTTCCAAAAAATCCTCCTATTATTTTTCTTCTATAAATCTTTTTTGTTTTTTTTTTTCATTATATTTGATGTTGCATAATTTTTACTTTTGCTCGCGTAGATGTAAATAATAAGTTACAACTTCATTATTAACATGCAACTGTTTTCCTGATTGATCTGTCAACTGCATTATTATACTTGATATTTGATCTTCAACGTTTAAAGGATAATAGATAATATGTCGTGGAGTTATTTGCATGAGAGAACCTGGCGGAACTTCTGGTGAAAAACTGTAAATCGTTTGACCTTTGCTGCCTTTTGCTGTATAAGAGCCAGAAGCAAAAGAGCAATTTACTAATATCGTATTTTCTTCTGTTATATTTACTGGCAGTTCACTGTCATACGTAAGAGCCTGATCAAGTGCAGTGTAAGTTTTTTCAGTAAATCATAACAGTTGTGCAATACTTCTTTCTCTTGGTTCAAGACTGATTACTATATTTTTCAAAGTTATCCTAGCTCTCAATGTGTTATAATTTGCTGCCAATTCATAATTATCAGCCACACCGCCAGCTTTTGTGATGAGCTCTTTGATTGTTCTGTTTAGATCAGTAATATTATAAGCTCTTTGTGGAATTTTTATTCTTTTGTTGTAGATATTGAAGATGTTGTATTCATAGTAAACCAAATTTCATCGTTAACATCAGTTTTCACGTTAGGCATAGCATTCCAGCAAGTACAAGAAATTAATCCAATCTCATATTGTTTTGCAGGATCTAGTTGGATAGGTGGAATATAATTTACTGAAAAATTTGCGCTATCTATCGCAGACTCACTAGAGTTTAGTAATAATGTTGTTTGCATTCCTTTTATATTATATCATTTTACAAAATTAAGTCGCCGCGATTAAGTCGCGGTGTAAAGTTCCATATTCGTCAGATGTTAATAATTCACTCGATCTTAGACGATCAAGTATGTCAATGATTTCATTATCAAATTCAACACTAACATTCCCAAATCCTTATGATGATATTAATAACATTAATCTACCTATCATTTCAGTAGTTGAAGTAAATATTTTTACACCAGTTCCTATTTTTTCTTGTCTACTTTTTTCTACACGAGTTTTATCGAGTGTATCAAATTTTCTTTTAAAACTCCACCCTTTACCAAAAGGTTTTGCTTTACTATTTTCTGCTGTTTTTTTTAAACACTAAAGCAATAACACCATATCTCATCCTATCATAAAGTAGATGCATATTTTCAATCTCTGTAGCCTTGTCTATTTCATCTTTAGCAGCAGCTCCGTCTTTAAATATTGTATCTAACTTATCTATTAATGTTTGATATTCTGCATCAGTCCACCTGCTTATATTATTAATATCTATTATATTTTCTTTCTTTAAAAAATCATCATATTCATTATCTTTTATCACATCATTTGCTCTTTTTGTAAAATGAAGTCTTTGATCTCAAACTTCCATAAACTTTACAGTAACATCACCAACTCTTTGTTGCTCCTCTTTGATATATTTTATGTCTCCTGACAATTTTTTATAATATTTGTTATTCCTTGCGTTGTTAACTCTGCTAATCTTCGCTCAAGTTCCAGCGGATTGTTTATCAATCGATCTGTTTCAGCTTGTCTAGCCACAGGATCAGCTATATTTGCTGTAAGTGCCTCAATTAGTTTTCTTTTTTCTTCATCAGATCTAGTAACAAGTTTTGCAGCAGCTGCTTCCTGTTGTTCTTTAACAATTCCAACCAAACCTTTTTCCTGCAGTTGTTTAAGTTCTTCTTCTGACAGTGATTTGGTTTCAGGTTGTTTTCCAAGTAGTGCTTCAGTGACTGGCTTGAAAATTGTAGCTGTTGTTTCTGTAGCAGTTACTTGCCCACGTCGTGCTTGTTGTACTTTTTGCTTAAGTAATGCCTGAGATTGAGCAAGTTCTTTTAGATCTTCTATGTGTTGTCTGTATCTTGCTCGTTTGTCCATTATTATTATTATTATAAATTTGATAAAATTGAAACCCATTACTGTAAGTAAATGTCAATACAACAGCGAAACATTTCAGTTGGATCATGCGTAAGTTTATCAAATAAGAAAAAGTTGAATTTATCTTTTGTAGCATTACGGTAAAGTTCAATAAACTTGTCTTTTGTCACGTCACCGCATTGCTCGCTTGCAATATTTCTAACGTCAACATTGTCCAGTCCTGGAAATAATATAAAACAACCCGTATTTCGCCTAATAAATCTGTCAACATTATAAAATCCTTGAGCGAGATGAACAAAACTACACTGTTTATTACGTGACAGTGAGAAATACGATCTTATTTTATCCATCTCCATATTATTTAGCGGAATATCGTCAAAAACTACTATCTTGTGTTCATCTGCATCAAGTTGATTAACTGGAATAAGATCTTCTGGCTGCCTAATTATCAAAAAATCTATCCAGCCTTAAGTTCGTCACGAAGCTTGTCATTATACTGGCTTATTAACTCATACTTATCCTGCTGTGGATTAATTGTGTAAATATAAAATCTGTCATAGTTAAAATTATCACCAAGAAGCAAATTCATAAGCAAATTTGTTTTCCCCGATCCAGTTCGCCCAACAATAAGATAATGACAATCAGGAAGTTCATTGTTATGTTTATGCTTCACCAGTCTCTCTGTATCAAAGTTTAATATAGACGATTTGGCCATTCTGTATAATATTAAAATAGTGTTGATAATTTTATCTAGGATAGTAAATAATGAGCTACTATACAAAATTTGAAACACTATCAGGAGATTTATCCACGGAAGGTTATCAAGGTGACTTATCCAAATATGCAACTCTTAATCAGCTCAAAAATGAAATCAATAATTTACTAAATCTTACCAGTGTAGATCCAGATGAAGTCTTCATTTTCCAGGACAAAGAAGGACGATTAAAAACGAGTAATGTAAAACTGTCAGAGTTACTTATACGAATTCCTAATGCGGTTACTGATAATATTGTAACTTTGTACAATCAAGGTATGATACGAGATTCTGGTAGGTCAGTGAATGATTTTGTTAAAAAAGCAGGTGATGTATTTACTGGGACTGTTATTATGAACAAAAATAAAATTACAGATCTTAGATATCCAACTACTGATAATGATGCTACAACAAAAAAATATGTCGACGATCAAGAATCAAAGTACATAACAGTCAATGGTGGTATGATGCATGCATTTTCCAATATGAACAATAATTCCATTACTAACCTCAGAAAACCTGAGTCTGATTTTGATGCTGTAAACAAAAAATACGTTGAAGATCAGGACGTTCCAATCAATAATGAAATAACAGCGCTCAAAACTGAGTTTCTTAGTCACGTGAATACGTTTTTAAGTTTTCGTAGAAACATAAACACACTTAAAAACGAATTTTTTGGAAATCCATCAAATGTTGACATTACACTCGCTAATATTAACACAAAACTCAATGATATTAACACAAAACTCATTGATATTATTAGTGGAATTCCTAGTATTGTTGAGAAAACGAGTATGGTTAAAATTCCTCACAAACAGATTAAAAATATTGTGTATACTGTTGCTTCAGGGTATGGTACATGGGCAAAGCAAAATACTAATTCTATCAAACACACTGCAGAAGTTACTGGTGTGTACAGATTCAAAGTGATTAGCATTGGAGTTTTTAATATTTCAACCACATCTCCATTATATATTTTGGATACGTCTTCTGGAACTGTATCTATATTAATATTAAAAGGTATTGAAGAAATATTTACACTTGAACTTACTACTTTATTTCCAAATATAACCGAAGTCGGTTATCATTGGTGTTTGGAATTTGTAGCTGAATTATTAATACAAAGACCGCAGGGGATTATGTAAACAAATATTATAATGAAAAGAAGTATAGTTGATTTCAATCATATTTCAAAAGATATTCCAGTACAGGATGTGGACGCACTAATACAATACTACAAATATTGTCATAAAAAACTTTGGTGCGTAAAAAAAATGTTACAAATGCTACAACAAGATCCTTCGAGTAATATCATATCTACCGTTGTTAATGACCAGTTCTGGTATAATTTCAAGTGGGGTATCATTAAATTCTTTTTTGTTAATCATATCCGGTATTGGTGTTTCACTTACAGCGGTGTGTAAAAAAGTAGAACCAAGACTTTTAATAAAAAAGCATAGCTGCTTAACATCTTTAAAAATTTACAAGAAACTACTTGATCAGATCCGGTCTTACCTACGAGGAGTCAAATATAATATGGATGATTTATTACGTGAATTTCGTATTATTGACAATATGTTAACAGACATTCTACCAATGAGGGTTAGCAAGTATGAACAAAATTATCAAAAAAATATGAGTAACATCTAATTTTATCTAAACTTAAGATACCTTCCCTAATGCTAGTTTTATTTCCACCTTGCAAATGTTAACTGAAATTACCACGCCTTAATGCGCATTAAAAATCTACACACAGGTAAACGTGTTTCCCTACCTGTAAACTGCAGTATAAAATTCAGGTAAACTGATAGATCTTATCTTTTCCGACTGAAATTTTATCTAAATTATAAAAAATAATATCATTTTCATTCTAATGCTAGTTTAATTTCCGCCTTGTTAAGTGAAACGTTCTAATGCACAGTTTAATTTCATCCTGTTATCTGATAAAAAAAACTTGTGGTAGACTGATTATAAAAAAACATTTGCCGTCTTTAGAATAATCGTATTCCACGCATGCGCTGTTCTAACAAGTTTGTCACCTCTGTATGACAGAGCTTACTTGGATGAATCATAGCATTCCAACACCTGTTGTTTTGTCTGGTTATAAAATACCTGTCTGTAGTGGTAGTAGTAGTAGGAAAAAAGGTTTGGGCTAAAACCCTTGTTTTCTATTACTACTGGTATCAGGTTGTCCATGACGCGGTCATTTCATTCGGATTTGTAAAACTAAGAAACATTTTAGGAAAATCAAGATGCATAGACGTAAGTATATATTACCATTCTGATTACCAATTAAATAAGACAAATATGTGCTCTGTCACCCGCATGCTCTCTGTTGGAGGGACTCCAGCTATGACCTGTATCATACAGTGTATGTCTTCTATTGCTAGCCTGGCATTATATCAAAATAGTTAAACAGGGAAAATTGCGAAGCGGCTGTTGTAAGACAATTCGTTTAGCCAGCAGAAAAAGAAATACTTTTTCTTCGTCTTGGTTTATTGGCTCTGATGCGCTTAGTTTCCTACCAAATCCTTCAGTTGCATTTTTGTCTCGAATTTAGTGTTTGAGTGACTAGTAAAATGGGGCATCTATGATTGATACGTGATAGCCCTCAATGTGTTTTTCCATGTAATTGTTATAACCCTTAGAGAACCCTGCTCATAGTCTGCACCATTCTATTTGCAAAAAGCTACGAATAGTTTTATTCATTCCTGAAAAACCCCTCGACATTTATTAAGCATTAAGATATGGTTCATTAAATTTGTTTAAGCCTGATGTGTGTGTGTGTGTGTGTGTGTGTGTGTGTGTGTGTGTGTGTGTGTGTGTGTGTGTGTGTGTGTGTGTGCTATTTTGTGGGCAAAAGTGTTAACGCTTACAAATGCGGGTTGGTATCAAATTTAAAAAAAGAAATTACCGTGGCAATAGAAACAGTATGCAAATCATTTTTAAGAATAATCACCAGTTTTCGCTTGAATTGGAAGGTTCGGCGATACAGGTCAGTTTTGAAACCAGCGGACGAGCCAGTCGGCATAAATATTTTGGTAGTCCCATTCAATATATAAAATCGAATTGCAAGATTAATATAAACCAAAAAACATCAAAACTTGCTTCTTTTAGTATTGCATGACCTTATATAAAATAGTTTGAAGATAAAAACGCGTCCCTGTATAATTCATCGGCTAAAGTGTATTAATTTATCATGCCTTAAGAACCTTTCGCGTATGAGATTTGTCGGCCGCACTAGCTTTTTATATCATCGCAGACAACCGACAAAAATCCGCCAAGCTCTTTTGCGGGTTCCCCGTCCATACTCCACTCCCACCGTTCCTAATTTCTTGGTAAGAAACTTAATTATTGTTTTTGAGCTGATACAAATAGAACGAAAAAGTAATCAAACTAATACAGTCCAAGAACGATCGAACCAAAAAGCACTGAAACTAATACAGCCCAAGAATAGTCGTACCAAATAACCCGCTACAGGACCGATATGTAACTATGAAAACGACGCTATATATCTAATTATATCCTTTTCAAGTTTGGCTTAAGCGTTAGCATCGGGTGCATTCTTCAAAGTAAAATAGACACCTCGATGGAGCCGCTACGATGGGTTAGTGGTTAGAGCGGCCACTTCGCACGTGAGAGTTTGCGAGTTGGAACCCCAGCCAAGTCATATCAAAGACACAAAAATGATAATTACAGCAGTCTCTCTAGGCGAACAGCATTAAGAGGTTAGTGTTAGGACTGGTCGGTCTGGTGTCAGGAAAATGAGACTGGGTAGGATATCATATTGCATGTCTGCGGCATGATTCCACAGTGCTACATATCACTATAAAGTGTCATACTGCAGACATCAGAAAAACGACTTAAATATTGTTAAAGATACGGTAAAAATCCAAACCAATCACACACACACACACACACACACGCACATATACACATAACTATGCACCCGTTCTCTGTCACGCATATCAATTTGCTCTTGTCCGTACGTTCATATGTAAGTACGTTCGTATGTCGAAAAGTCTGTTTTGCACAGTCAGCTAAAAATTATCTGACTCCCATTCATGAAACTTCACACAAATGTTTAGTAACATGTAAAGATGTGCACATGTGCATTTATATTTGTGTCATACCAGTAATACCTCATTTGTGGCAACTAATTTAGCCAAATAAGGATACGTACTACCCAACAATGTAATTGCAACAAACCAGCAAAAATGTGATTTACAAAAACATAGTTTTTACCTTTATCCTTAATCTAGCTGCTTACGAAAAATTTCATCTACCTTCCAATGTTAGCTGTTTTACAGACAAGATATCACTACTGGAATATCCAAAATAATATACGTTTCAGAAAGGTCGAATTCAAGCAGCGTGCTTGTCAGGAATGACGCATGATCTTTTTAGGATGCTGGCATGTGTTTCCACAACCTAATCCTATGACGTGTGCACCCGTACACATGGGGTCCGTAGAGACAAGGTTTATGAGGCGAAGGTCAGGGCCGAAGCCCCATAGATAATTTGCTACCTGGTGAATTAAGGAGACTTCAAGAGGAAGATTCTATTACCAGGATGCGCGGGTATACAAAGGATAAGTCCGTGTGTGACTTACCTGACGGTGAGGTAGAGTTCACACAGAAGCGGGGTATCTTGTATCGATATGCCCGTAAATGGTCGGAAAGGTATAAGCAGGCAATTGTACCCCGATCTAAGAAAAGAAGTGCTTAGGCTAGCACATGAAAGTCTACTTGGTAGTCACTTGGGTGTGGCAAAGACGAGAGATGGGTTCGTGAGGGAATTCTACTGGCCAGGTGTGTAAAGGGATATAAGTAGGTTTCGTCCGTCGTGTGACAAGTGTCAGCGGGTCGCACCTAAGACCTCACATCTCCCAGTGCCACTAAGAACCACCCCTCTAATTGATGAACCTTTCTCAAGGGTGGCTATGGATTTGATAGATCCGATAAAGCCTGTGTCGGAAAGTGGTAATAGTTATGTGCTAACGATTGTCGATACCCGGAGGACGTTGCGTTAAAGAACATTGATTCAGTTACGGTTGCTGGCGCTATGATAGGAGTTTGGTCTAGAGTTGGTGTTCCCGACGAAATACTAACCGTTCAAGGGACGTAGTTGGTTAGCCAGATGATGGAAGAATTGAACCGGTTACTCTCCCGTATCACCCGCAGTGCAATAGTCTAGTAGAACATTTTAATGGGACGTAAAAGCACGCACTAAAGAAATTGTGCGATGGTCGATCTAGGGACTGGGATAGATACCTTCCCGCGATACTTTTCTCCTAACGCGAAGCACCTCAAGATAGTCTAAGATTTTCGCTGTTTGAGCTAGTCTATGGGAGAACTGTGAGAGGTCCCATGCCTGTATTGAAACAGTTATGGACGGATGAGAAGGCATCAGAGGAAGTACGAACAATGTATCAGTATCTTATTGATCTCCGTAACAAGGTGTGACTTGGCCATGAAGAATCTCTGTGACGCACCGTGAAGTCAAGCCAAGTACTATGACAAGAGGGCGAAAGAACGTAAGTTTGAAGTGGGTGACATTTTGTTGTTCTTGTTACCATTGGAGCACAACAAACTCCAAGAAACATGGAGAGGACCGTTCGTTGTAACGGACAAGAACGGTGGACAGAACTACCTCATCAAGGTGGGTGATAAAGAGACGTTGTACCACGTTAACCTTCTTAAACGCTACCGTGAAAAGGAGTCACCTACTGAGTTTGTGGTTGCTACAGCTGTGACTGAAGAACCCGAAGACAACGGAGGAGTGGCGGAAGTACTTCCTATTTGTCCTTTGACGAGGAATAAAACCTACGTCGATGTGGGGGCCCTGAGTGGCCGAGTGGTCTAAAGCGCTGTCCGTTACGGATCACTGCCATCTCACCTCTGTCTGCGTGAGTTCGAGTCTAGGATTCGTCGAATGTGGATATGTGAGAAAGCTTGCCAGTAGCTTCTCGTGGGTCGGTGGTTCTTTCCGGTGATTTCCCGGTTTCTTCCTCCACCATTAATACTGGCCGCCATGAATAGCCTATCGTGTGCTGAAAAATGGCGTTAAGCCCAACTACAACAACAACAACGTCGATGTCATCCTTGACGTAACGGTAACGTCAGAACTACTTGAAGAGGTGGAGATACTCCACGACTACGAAAGTATCTTGACTGAGAGACTAGATATGATGGACTTGGATGAGTTCAGTTTGAAGTTACTGGATGAAACGCCTGTGAAATAGAAACCTTATCCACTTCCTCATGCGAAGATAGAAACTGTACGGAAAGAAATTCGCGCTATGCTTGACTTAGGTTTTATTCAACCATCCGAATCCGCATATAGTTCACCAGTTGTTTTAGTACAGAATAAGAATGGTGATCATCGCTTTTGTGTTGACTATCGGAAGTTAAATAGGATAACATAATTCCAAGTGGTAATGTTCTGTAAATTAGTTAGCTAGTAAAGTGAAATTTAGCTATGCAATAATTGTTTGGAAAGTGAATTTTGGTTATGCATTAATTGAGTACATTTAATTTAGTAAATCTGTTGGATAAAATCGATACATTTTGTAGATTAGAAACATTCATACAAACAGCACAAAACCTTGTATGACTTCTCAAGGTATACAGTTGTTGAAATTATTAAGTGAACATCGGCAAAAACTGTCATCCCGCAACTTGACAAGATATTTTCAATGATCGGAATACCAGAAGTTGTAAAAATGGATGCTGGATCTCCATTCAATGAACAAGAGTTTACAAAGTTTGCAGAATACATTGAATTTTAGCATAGAAACATCTCACCTTTATGATCTCAAGCTAACGACGAAGCAAATATGTTTATGAGAACAACTGGAAAAGAAACTAAAGTAGCTAATACAGAGCATAAAAGTCGGAAACAAGAAATGTGCAACAGTTTATGTAATTACGGAGCCAAACCTCATGCAACAACCAACAAATCTCTCGCCTAGATGCTACTTGGACGTAAATGGAGAACTAAATTACTAAGTATACAAATCAAATCAGACGACAACCAAGCCGTCAAAACCGATAGTGAGACAAATGAAAAGATAAAGATCGATGCAGATCAAACACGAAAAGCGAAGTCAGATTTGAATTTGGAGAATGTTTTTAATAAAGCAAAAAAAGCGAGACAAGTTGTTAACTCCATTCAACCCCACCCAAATCGTTTGAAATCATCAACAAAACACAATGTATGGCAACAGCGAGAAGACCATTAGATTAACTAGAAATTCTTCAGTCTTCAAGACAGTAAAGAATTCACCCCATATTCCACCTTCGGACGACCAGACGTATGATGCATTAAATATGAAGAAATGTCGAGATGGATGTCACACACACACGCACGCACGCACGCACACACACGCATACATACATACATACATACATACATACATACATACATACATACATACATACATACATACATACATACATACATACATACATACATACATACATTCATACATACATACATACATACATACATACATACATACGGTGTGTGTGTGTGTGTGTGTGTGTGTGTGTGTGTGTGTGTGTGTGTGTGTGTGTACCATCAGACTTATCATTAAGAGGATCATCACGAGTCAGAAAACCACCAGTCTACTTGGAGGATTATATTTGTACACAATAGTGCAAAACTTTTAGAAGCTTTACCGTAGTCGTTGTGTGGCTATAATGCTTTCCTTATAAATAGTCTAGTATGTTGATGTTATAAACTGTTCTGTAGATCAGGAGAGTTAATAACAATATCGTGTATCTCGTCAAGCTGAACTTAAACTCTGCCATCATTAAAAACCCAGAATACTTTTAGAAGTGACCATAAGAACTTTAAACCTACTTTATCTAATTTTACGTTGACCATTTTGCAATGTATCAGAAAATTAAGACGCAAATTGATTATACTCATGAATTTCTGCTGAGTTTCTGTTGTTAGAAAATGTTTGATTATTATTAGGATTAATTCCAATAAACATAAAAACATTTAAACATATAAAGTTTAAGTCTGACATAAAAGTATGGAATTAAAGTTCTAGAAGCAGTGCTATATGGTAATATAGTTATCCCACTGCTGAATCCGCAGCTTAGAGATCTGAGATAAGACAGAAATACGGGATGCTAGATGTAGGCCTGACAAAGTGTCAGTTACAGTACGTATGCTGTGGAATAAACATGTGTAGGTAGAAAAGGGTATTTTCCTCTTTAATTTAAAAATCCAAACGAGGTAATGTATAGTTCTGACCTGTCAATCAAACTGGGCACATTGACCAAACAATAAATATCGATATCACCGCTTAATTAAGTGTTGTTATAATGTTGACCACCTACAGTTTAGTTCTTGTTACAGTGCAGAGAAATTTGAAAATTTTACACAGAAAGTCGATGAAAATGGTTCGCCGTTGTGCTTCGGGGCACATGCGTTATTATAAACGAATTCAAGACGACAGTTTAAAAAAATATTCCCATACTAAACGCCAGCAAGGAAAATTGTTTGCGTTAAAAGCGATGTTATTTACAACCATATGTCAATATATAAATACACAGAACTGTTTTTAAATAGTGATTTTATTTGTTGTGCGTGTAAAACAATGTTGAATACAATTTTATGCTCGTTACTTATGTTCGAATTGCATATATCTGAGTAATAATTTTGCATACAGTAAAGTAAATGTGGGAATACAATTTAAGATTTGTCTTGTTGTTACCTTAGTTTAAAAGACAAAAAAAAATTAAAAAAACTGGAATCCTGCATATTGCTTCTACAGTGCTCATTTTATTAAAGTTTTTAAAACTGAGCATCAAAACTGGTGTCAACTTGACAAAACACCACCCTATTACTTAAAATCGGATTTTGACATCAAATATTTTAAAATGTTAAATTTAATTATTTTGACAACGAATTCTATAATGGAAATTTTTTAAAGAAATATTTTAACTTTTAGAAGAGATGAAACTATAATAAAATATTTCGTATGTCTTTATAAGGCTTGAGACTAAAAAAAACCGCAAGTTATGTCCTCAAATTTATTTAAATGTTTGTCTCGCTGACTCGAATAAAACTGATCTCTGGCAATTTACCGATTTTATAACACCTGCAAAATGTTACATCAATGAAGAAAGATGAAACCAGTCACACAAATTGGCTAACAAAGGTAAAAGCCGATGCAAATATATCCCCCTGTCTATATGCCCGTTGTGGCTTATTTTGAAGTGACATTATTATTTCTTTTTTATTTAGATATAATGAAAAAAAGAATGTTTTAAAGGATCAGATACTATTTAAATTTACTGGCTTATCAATGATACCCTTACAAAATGGTTGATCTGTCAAACTGATGATACACGTTGCCGAGGAGTTAAGAACGTAAAATATTCCCTTCAATCACACAGGAAACTTTGCATAAAATATTTAATTATTTATTGTACTTTTGATACTTGTTTTCCTAAACATAATTAAATTATAAACTCTTGATTCAAAATGTACTTGTTTTATTCCTATATGAAATCATACATGTACGATATAAATTTAACGGGTGCAAATATAATGAAATTTTTATTTTATTTATTTTTTAAATATAACCATACCAGAAATCCTGATAATTAATAAATATGCAAAACTTTGCAAGAATAGAAAGATTTTGTTATTTTGTCCTCATCTAGCAAAATGTCTTCAAGTTTGTCATGCTGTTCGTTGCTGATCGCAAGCAAGGTACCGCAATTTTTACCTGATTTTCGCTATCAAACATCCTAATTTCATGAATATATACATGCATGTAGTAGTTCAAACCTTTCTTTAACGCACGATCTAAAAGAATCTTGCAATCAGGATGGAAAGTGTCAGAAACAGTGTCGAGAATATTGTCCGCTGAATCTGTAACTGATACTATATTTTCACAATAGCTTATGGACAGCAGCAACAGTAACTAAGTGGGTGGAGCTTATCGTTCGATGTGGATCTATCCATTAGGCGTTTCGAAACAATAAATATGCAGCTACCTAGTCTGTGCTATATCAAACGAGATTGAGAATGAGTTTGAGAATGAAAGATAACTTCAAGGGTAATTTTAAAGGACTGAATTTCACATTCTATTTCTTCCTCAGTACCGATTTTGATGCGATCACAGCCTTTGTAAAATGACCCCATAGGGTCAGAATTCAACGAGGGTCGAAACTGAATACTACTCATGGGTCGTTATTTAACAGGACATTTCAAAATGGGTCAGCTTTCTTGGGGGGGGGGCACCAGACAGATGCCCCCCCCCCACTTAACCGAAAAAATATCTAAAAAGTTTATGTGTTTTTGTATTCCCTCGCTGTGTAGCTATGTTTTATTTATTTAATTTTGATCAAAAATTTTAATTTTTTCTTCAATTAAATTTTTTGTTGGGGTATTTATTTGTCCTTAGTGTTTTCTGAAGGTTCATTCTTCCGATAAGGCTTCATTTTCCTCATCGGAATCATTCCCCTTATTTTATTAGTTAACCTTGGCTAGAGGTTTTCTATGTCCTGTGTATGCTATATTTTTGGTGCTATTGTATGTTGCTATATTTTGTTTTCTTGTTAGGACAGCCTACTATTTCGTATTCACCTAGTTGTCTATTCTATTATATGCATCTCATTCTTTCTTTAGCATTCTCCCCTTCTTCCATTCTTTCATTTATTCATTTCATAGATGCATATAATTTATTATATTTCCATTTTATATAATTATATTTTCTTTATTTAAATTAGAGTTTTTAAATTTTGAGGTCAGAAGGTGTACTAATTGGGTTATAGAAGAAAAAAAAATTAAAACCTTGTGTTTTTTATATGTGTGTTCATGGTGTTCCGTCTACCTTTACTAATTTAAATTTTGTTGCGAGGGAGATAGGGTCTCAAAGTTTTATTGTTAAATTTGGAGCCCACCTCCCTGCATTTTTCCCAAAGTCCTAATAAAGAAATAGAAAGATAATTTTTTTTTAAGTCCACCCATGGTGTTTTCTGAGGCTCTTCCGAAGGCCTGCTCACTTCGCGTAACGCCATGTGATATAGCCCTACGTCGTCCTTGTCCCTTACTTCTTCCATGCGTGGAGTTACCGGTAATGAAAACACAAAATTTATTAATGTGTTTACTTATATATTAGAAGAAGTTCAGTAAACTAAATTTTATTACCTTATACTAATAATTTGCCTGCATCTATTCATGGTCCTTAAGATAAAACTTATTATTTTCATATATTATATTTTATTACATTGAATAACCAAGTGCAATAATTTTCTATTTTAAAAACCCCATAATTTTTTTATAATGTTAATGATTATTCTCTCTCATTTTTAATTACGTCACAGTATATAATAACATGTCTTTTTGTAAAATCATATTTTTACATAAGGGGCATTTTGGTATATTTTTAATCATACGTCTCCTTTTTGCTAAATCTCCCGTTAACCATGCATTATGTAGGCATTTAAAATTATGCTTTGAATTTTTAAAGATTTTTTATTCTCCTATAGATTTCATATATTTTTTCCAATTTACCACCATACTTCATTTTCTATTTTACATCTTTTATTTTTAAAATTTAGCTCCCTTATAACTTTGTATGTCTTCCCTTTATCCTCCTCCCAAAAAATATTTATATCTCTGTATTTTCCAATAATATCTTTTATATATTGAAATTTCCTAGGTACATCTAATAGTTTCATTATTTTATTATTCCTATATATTTCCTGGTTATTTTTAGAACAAAACCGAAACAATATGAATATAAACCCTCACACGTTAATTCTTTAATTTGTTTTAATTATTTTAAAACGATTTATTATATTGGAAACTTTCATTATAACCGGACTTGGTAAATTTAATCCCCCGTTTTCTATTGGCCTATATAATGTTTTTTTAATACAATGTGTTTTATAATTCCATATATATTTAATTATATCATTATCAATCTTTTCTAAGTCTTTGTTATTAAAATTAATGGACTTCATCATATAATTTATATTAGAATATAGATATGTTTTTGCCACTTGGGCTCTTTTCATAATACATAGTGGCGTTTGTGCCCAGGTTTCGAGTAATTTCTTAATTTTTGTCCATTATTTGTTTATAGTTTTCCTTTTCTTCGTTTTGCCTAAAGTATATACCTAGGGTTTTTACCGTTTTCTTTATATATTGGGGAGGCGGGCAATCCTGGGTGATTCCCTCTCCAAGTTCCTATTTTTAATATTTCTGTTTTGTCATAATTTATCTTAGACCCCGATGCAATACCAAAATTTTCATATTCTTTCATTAAGTGTTTGAAAGAATTCGATCTTCTTATAAAGTTCGTGCAATCATCAGCATGTTGTAGCATTTTAATTTCATTTTTTCAAATTTGGTATCTGTATTCCTTCTATACTATTATTTTTCCTTATTTTTATACTTAGAATTTCTTCAGCTTTCGACGTGAAATTTTGATCACTACAGTTGAAAAATGACCCGATCTGGTCAGAATTCAACCAGGGTCAAAATTTAATACTACACAGGAACTAATTTACGATTTAAGTGAATATACCTTGCACTGAATAGTTAGAATAGCGTCCCTTGAACCATGAGGGGAAAAACTAATACTTAGATAAAGTTGCATTTGGCAAACGTTCCCATCCAAAAATATCATGGAGTTTTATTGCACGTGTGGTCGAGGCACAGAGAAGTTTACACACAGAGAATTGTTAAATTTGTTCGGACTATCCATTTTAGCAGAAAAGGTTAAATAATATAATTCTCGCTACACTGCACCCTAACTTGACCGTTAAGTTGTTCATCTTGGATTCGTATCGCTGCCTACATTTTTAACCTGTCGTACGTGTACAATATAAGAACTATATTTCATGTACGACAGGTAAATTTTAAGTAACGATATGTGCCCCGGTGGTTGTTCATCGCCTTTTTTCGGGACATGGTATGTCAAAAATAATTTTTTTAAAACCCAAAGGAAAAAAAAAAAACGGAAGAATCAAAACAAAGAAAGAAAGAAAACAAAACAGAGAACAACTTGTTGGTCAATAGACTCTCTCAGCACTGTTTGTTGATGTGGAGTGGTGGTGGTTTCAAGGATAATACAAAACAGAGAACAACTTGTTGGTCAATAGACTCTCTCAGCACTGTTTGTTGATGTGGAGTGGTGGTGGTTTCAAGGATAATGCAGGTCTTGAGCCAGATTACGAAGAGCGTAGACAAAAGCCCAAGTGAAAATATCATAATCTTAGGGGTGGTGATAGTCCGCCAGTATTAAATGTCGACCATTGTTTACGGGGGTGGGGGTGATTGGCGGTGACGTTTTACTGCCTAAGGCCATAGAGAACAATTAATTTTACTATATATTCTGTACATTTGTTTTTAAAGGCTTGACTGTCAGCATACCAATGGAACACAGATTTTACTTCCAGATCATCATCAAGACATTATTACTCACTGTACACTGTAGCCAATACACACACAGACAACCGTTTTATAAGCTCGTACAATCAAACCCGGTTATCTTGATCACGTCGCGGGTGTACATAAATCGTAGACATAACCGGGTCCTGAGATATCTGGGTTCATTTAAAACTGGTAACATAATTTTTAAGATGTCCTTGACCATTACTCCCATCACTTGCTCATGTTTAAATGGAATCCCCTCCCATTGCATGTTACAATAAAATACAAAAAAAAATGCCTAATTGATAATAAAATGAAAGAAACTAACCTGGTATTGTTATTATTTATTCCTTTTTTTATCATCCTGAGCAATTTATTATAGAACAAATATATGAACACCCTATATCACATGAAGTATCTGCATTCATAATATAGCGTGCATCACTTATACCATATAACACCATATAACACACAACGCATTGAAAAACAACTCATGTTTTGCTATACTTGGAGGTTTGAATATGTTATCATGACTGAAAAATGGATCCAAGAAAATCACAAACAAGTGAGTTAAAGAGAAACATCAACAGAAAGCTTTTTAGGCATGGGCTCATAACGCACATAACACCATAACACAGTGTTAGGTGTAAAATAACCAAGACTGTATCATATCAAGGTTAATATATAATAGTATCTTGCAAATAAAGATCAATTCATGTTTTTGAAAATACAGGTACATGTACATTCATTGTGAGTGCAAATGACAATCCTTTAGCATGAGTTATAAAGAGTATTATTAAAGCAAGTGGATGTGGAGTGTACTACTTACCCTGCAGGCATCAATGTGTATTTATAACAAAGGATTCCAGAAGACAAACAAATAGATGCCTGAGTGTTGAATAAATATATCTGGTAACTAGCACTAGACTCATTCTTTGAACTTATGCGCAGGATATCAAATACATAGGTTTTTTTTATTGCCAAATACAAAGGTTATTTTTTTGCAAAGCAAACCAGCCCTGGAAACTGACTTTGGATTCTTTTAAGTGTGTAGATTCTTTTCTTCTTTTTTTTCTGTCATTTGTGGTTTCCATTTACAGATATTCAAGGGAATTTTGAAAATAAATTAATACAATGGAAGCCAATTTTTCTGCCAGACCAAAAGAAAAGATATTACATGTAAGAAAACAAAACTAAATTATAGGACCTTGACTGCCATTGTATGGAAGCCAAGTGCCTAAGATTATCCATTCCAATGCATATATAGGAGCCTATATATAGGCTAGTAATACATTTCTTCTGTTGACAAGTACATGTATATACTGTTTCATGAATGCATTAAAAAATAAAATTGTGTTAAGTATCATCAGTGTCAGATTAAACAAAAGCAGACTGATATTCTTCATATTTGCTAAAAAATATAATGCAGTGCAGATCATGTTTATAATTCCTAGATATTTTGAAAATATTGCTGACATGTTTGGCTTTTTTTGTCATAAAATACTATAAAATAAATTGTCATGATATTACGTGCATATGGAACAATTTCATGACTTGAATATTCAGGTGATCATCAATTTTCCACCTGCACATTGATTATTAATATAATTACTTGTATCTCCTCGATCGTTATTTCTTTTATACGTGTATTTCCGAATATAATTCAGATCTGAAATGTACTTTAAGAAACAAAAGGGAAATGATAAAATACAAATGTAGCTGATGTCTACGAATCTGTGTTTTCTTAAAATAAAATTACATTGTAATTTGAGCATACTCTTATCTTTGTAAACCCTTGAATATTTTATGAAATTCACATGATATATTTTTAATAAACTAATTGATTGAGCTAATCTTAGGAATCAAAGTAGAAAGAATTCTAAACATGTGACTACCGCAGTAACTTACACAAATTGTGCATGAAAATCAATCACTTTTGCTGACCATTTCTTGTATAATTTCTGTGAGATTGACATTAAAAGGATGCATTTTGTCGAATTATGCGGGTCCACATGTCACTTCGGACTGAAATATATGCCAGACATAACAGGGTTATCGACTTAACAGAGGTAGAAATAAGCGGGCAAAATAATAAAGAAGGATTTTTTTTTGGACTGGACCTAAATGATCGACAAAAGCAGGTTGTCGAAATAACCGAGGTCAAGAAAAGTAGGTTCGACTGTCTTCTAAAGAAAGAACAATTGCCTTTAAATCCATACCAAGAATGCCTAAATCCAACTCTTATATCACCACCAAATAAAGACAGGAATAAAGACTAAAAATAGATTGGGTACTGAACTTGAACTATTGTGACCAGATGCCCTAGATGGTGCTCTGTAGCATGCTGCAAAATCAGTCATCTCACAACTAAAGGCGAAATTTCAATATTATCTCACATAGCTATTAGCACTTTTTGCAAAAATTATAGTCTGGTTGTTTTGGTCATACTATACTTTGATGTCCTTGTTTAAATATATCCATGCACTCTTTAGAGATTGCAGTCTTTCAAAATCTGTGTCCAACATTTCAGTTGAAGAATGCTGATAGCTAAAAAATGCCAAAAGTCCATTAATGTCTGATAAAGTTTATTTAATGAAACAATTGTGATTACATTTGGCCAGTGTTAACTATATTTGATTCATTATAGAAAATAGGGGGCCCCAAAGAGGTCTAAAGCGCTCTCCGTTATGGATCACTGCCATCTCACCCCTTTCTGCGTGGCTTTTTAGTCTAAGATTCAGCAAATGTGGATATGTGAGAAAGCTTTCCCGTAGCTTCTTGTGGGTGGGTGGTTCTTTCAGCGGATTTTTGTTTTTTCCTCTACCAATAATACTGGCCACCATGTATTGCCTATCATGTGCTGAAAAATGGCGTTAAGCCCCACCAACATTAACATAGAAAATAAGCACTTGATTCAGCATTCCAAAATATTACAAAATTACATTATTAAACATGGATAGCAGACTTGAAAATGGGGCATGTGATAGTCCTGCAATTCAAAATGCCTCCCCCTAATATTCGTCTTTTAGGGTGACCCAATATACCACAAATATCAAGGGAGGCATCTTAAAGGATAGGACTATAGCATTTGATTGAAACAAAAAATGCAGAATAATTTAACCCAAAAGGAAAAACATTCTATGGAAAGGTACGTCATATTTATTAGAATGCACTTGTTTAGAAAATTCCAATGAAATAAAATATATAGGAGTGACAGTTACTGATGATATGAAATTAAACCATCTGATTAAAGAATTATGCACCAAAGCAAATTGTGCTTTAGGCCCACTATGACTTAGCTTATCTTGTTTGCAAAATGCAAAAGAATCCGCTTTCAATGGTTTGTTAGATGTATATTTTAATATGTTGTACTGTTTGGGACCCCCAAAGAGGATGAAATTGAGAAACTTAAAATGTAAACAACCATGTTTGTTAGGACCCAAGGATGTATAACCTCAGTCTTGAATATATTTATCTTAAAGAGGTTAAAAATAACAAAGAAATTCCCAGTTTCAGTTTGACCAAACAAACATGAACCAGTAGAACTTGAAATGAATATATCCACAAGATACCTTCCATATGATTATATGAACTGATATTTCAAAAGTTTATTTTTTTTCCCAAGAACAATAAAATATTTTAATTTATTACCACAAATATTTAATCAAAACTGCTGAATCTTCAGAAAATCATATTGATACCTTTAAAAATTAGCACAGTAACATTTTTCCTAGTATAGTATTTTGTAAATGTGTTAATAAGATGTAGAACCTAACTAGTCTAGATTAAGGTTGTAAAAGACAAGCGGAATGACATGTAATTTGTATTAAAACAACACATTGTTTTGACTCAAAAGTCATAAAATAAGTAACAGAAAAGAACAAACACCAAAAAATGTTGTAAAATTCAACAAATAGTTAATTTCTCTAATAATACAAAGTGAAAATTTTAATAAAGAACTTGCAATATTGTGAATTAAATCTATTAAATTCTATCACATGTCCAAATTTATAAAGTTCCAATTGAATTCCAGTTGTGATCCAAATAAATTCCAATATTGTATGTGTTGATGCGTCTGTAGTGTCAAAAGTGCTAATGTACCAATTGCTTGGAATGAAACAGTGTGCTAATAGTCTTTTGATATATCACAATGATATAATTCCAAACTGACATTGACCAAATTCACTATGATTTAGTCCAAGAAGTATCAATGAGCACTGTGTAATTCCAGTGAATAATTTGAGTAAATAAATCCACTGAAATTAAAAACTGAACACAAGAACATGACTGATTCTGCTTTAGATTTGTTAAGGCAAGAATGTGTAATTTTTCAAGTTAACAACATTCATTTAAAAATTAAGACACAAAATAATAAAGCCAGGATGTAGGCCAGTCTCCTTGCTAAAAATTTAAAGTTGTGAAAAAATTTAGGAATTTCCAAGTGAAAACTAATGTCCTACATTCAGATATAAGTAATTAATGTTTGCCTCCATTGATACTGATCTGAATATTTAGCTATATATTATTTTGTTTACAAATTCATTGGTCAGGTAGACTATTAACTTGATTTTGGACTAAGGTCAGCTGCAAAATATAGATATACATAACATATAACCGTTAAGAAAAACCAACAAACAATAAAGATTAAATATACAAAACACTATGAAACAAATTGCATGAAATAACATGATCACTGCCACTGTTGTCCATGACATAAAATAGTATCTTGGGAATTTACACTGACTACCATGCAGTTCATACTTTGGATTTCAGTACTTCCAAAATATTTACTTTCTAGCCAGTTCTGACTACAGAAACTGGTAGGAACAGATACACAGATACATTAAATTTTCAGGTACAGCATAATTTTATTTGTTTCTGGTGATAGTTTTAGCAATCACAACATTGTGATTTTACTTTATTTGGGTCAGAAATCATCAAAACTAAAATGTCCTCATTGGTAAGAAAAACAAAGCACAGCTGAGTTAAAAGTAACTTAAGATTCAGTGTGGTTAAAGTCTGATTATGAAAATGTTTAACTATAGTAGTTATAGTGCTGCAATTAACACAAACTGACTTAATGCAGCAAATCATCCGTAGCATTTCTACATGTTACCACTGCAAAACTTGCATCATTTTCCTGGGTCCTTTCTCCACTAGATATACAGGACTCCATGTATTGTCTATCTTGTGCTGGAAAATCGTGTTAACCCCACAACTACAACAATGACATCGAAATGCTGAAGACATGGTAATATGTTGTTTGTTGAAATTAAACATCGGGGCCCCGAGTGGTCTAAAGTGCTGTCCATTATGGATCACTGCCATCTCACCTCTGTCTGCGTGTGTTCGAGTCTAGGATTTGGCGAATGTGGATATGTGAGAAAGCTTGCCAGTAGCTTCTCGTGGGTCGGTGGTTCTTTCCGGTGATTTCCCAGTTTCTTCCTCCACCATTAATACTGGCTGCCATGAATAGCCTATCGTGTGCTGAAAAATGGTGTTACGCCCAACAACAACAACAAATTAAACATCATAGGCATGTTATGTGAAAATTACACCACATGCTACAGTTACATGTTGACATAATGTACAATTTAAAGTATAGCCTTTTTTAATATATTTGTTTTTTTTCAAATGTTTTTCTTAAGATTGAGGTCACAGATGGAAAAGTCTACTTCAGTTTAGAGACTTCATATGCAAGGGACATTTTACAGCTCAAGACAGTTGAGAGGATTTTTGTTAAAGTTCTTCACTGCAAATCCGACAACCTGGGTAAGCTTTAAGAGTGTCAATTTCTTAATATTTTATTATTGGCAATAGATTGCCATGTTTTATCAATGGCAGTAGATTGCCATGTTTTATCGTTGGCAATAAATTGCCATGTTTTATCATTGGCAATAGATTGCCATGTTTTATCATTTGCAGTAGATTTCAATAATGTTTATCATTGGCAATATAATTCCATAATGTTTTATCATTGGCAATAGAATGCCATTATATTTAACTTGGCAGTAGAATTCCATAATGTTTTATCATTGAAAGTATATTTCAGTAATGTTTTGGCATTGATAATAGAATGCCATAATGTTTCAGCATTGGAAATATAATGACATAATGTTTTAGAATTGGCAATGGAATTCCATTTTTTAACATTGGCAATAGAATTCCATTTTTTAACATTGGCAATAGAATTCCATAATGTTGTATCATTGGAAACTAAATGCCATAAATTTAACTATTTGCTAGAATGCAGTTTATTTTCCTAATTCCATGTTACTAGAGTATGTTAAAGAAAGTTAAAAATTCTTCAGAGTACTTCAGAAATACTCCTAGATTACTCATAGAGTATTTTAATAATAATCTTCCATTATTCATTGAGTGCTGGAAGAATACCCTTACATTTCCAAGAATTATAAGAATAATTTTAGATTACTCCCAGAGTACTCATTGAACAATGCAGATTCCAGGCTGGGTGATAAGGGATTTCTCTTATTCCCTGAGCAGCTCCCACGAGATAAGTTTAAAGTGGGAGAAATAGTGCAATAAAATTCCCACATGTTTTATATAATGGTGCAAAATAATTATAATACACATGTAAAAAATTCAGTAGTTTTATCTTTGCATCAAAACTTAACATAGTCTATATTTTATAAGCCATTTCCATTCAGGATGGTTTGTATTTAGAATTTTGATTTCTTGGAATTTAGCCAGTGCTTGTAATTAGGCCTGAAGGGATATTGAAATTACTAATAAATGACCATGACTTGATGACACTGTTAGTTGCCATTCTTGGCACTTATGAATGAAATCGATGACTGATTTGTTGTGGTGGTTTACAGACAGTGCAGAGGATATAAAAACTGATAAAATCAATACCATTAAATAGTAATCTACAAACAAAATAGATAAATAACTTCTAATCTCCCCTTAGTGTGGTACTCTCCCAATTTTGGGCAGATTGAGAGGATTTCCCTCTTTCTGGTAAATACTTGCTAAACTGGAATACTGTAAGGATACACTTAAATTACTCATCTATTTTTCTTAACCCTTATGCTTATATAGTGTATGGCTTTTTAGCCCTTTGATACGCATGTAGCAAAGTTACCCAGTGCAGTCCGCTATGCATAGGCCTGTTAAGCAGTGAAATATATTTTACATTTAACAGCAATTTGAACCATTTTACGTTTTTGGTGAACATATGTATGAAAAGAATTAAGAGTAAAATACGGTCGTTATAGCTGTATAATTTTTTTTTCACAAAATAATTTTGTATGTGCTTTAAAGTCTTAAGAGATTTTGTTCACTATCAAGTTAGTAATGCTCCGTAATCAACCATAGTGGCAGTTTCACATACTCAAAATTTACAAGTTCTTTACGTCTACCTCACTAAATCAGCTGAATTTGATAATTTATAAAAACTAATGGCTTCCTACATCAGTATCAGAGCCTTTACCTAAGTTATTGAAGCTTTCATAGTTGTGATTTTAATCGAGCAAGTACTGAATGATATCAGAGACCGCCATTTTGTCAAATGGAGAATACAACAGAGTTATGACCTACTTACTTTAAATAGCAGATTTCGACCAGAGCATAAACAGTGACCATGTGATCTGACATAATGGTCATTCTCACCAATGAATGTAGTATCTAATAGAGGGTTTTCCCTAAGATGGCGCTATGAAAACCCACTCATAATGGCTGTTGTTTACAGCATTGCCTAAAGACACTTGTATGGGTAAAGTGGTAAAGTGCAACTGTGGTAGAGTGCCAAATATCGCTTGCATGAGGTAAAGGGTTATGTTACGATCTTTAGTTAAAGTATGTGTGTGTTAAGAAATGAATTTTATATAAATCTTTTTATTTTATTTTATTTCATTAAATGTAATTATTAACATGATTATATTAATATCAGTCTAATATGTTGTTCAAAACACATTGTGTTTACTTGAGTCGTAAATGTGACTCATGTGAGCATGTGCTGTGTATGATAACAAATTCATTACATGTAAACATTCAGGAATAGCTATGAAAACGATTGGCTGATACTTGGTCAGACTTTCCTAATGTCCAGAAGTATTATGAAATTGCATGCATCCTCCTGTGCATGTATTAGCTTCGTTTATATACCAAGATATTTTGTAAGACGTTCAGAGTCACGGACAGACAGTCATAGTTGAGTCATACACAGTTGTAGAGTCGTAAAGTCAGTTGAAGTTATTGTAACATCTTAGTTATACAACTTCTATTAACTTAAAATTAGGTATTTTTGTGCTAGAAGAAGTTGTCTCTTCGTATGTCTACATAGAACAAATTGTTTTGTTAGAGGAGCTAATTTTACTTCTTTTCTTCTGAATAAATGTTTTCCTGGAGAACGACATTACTGATTTGGACAAAGACATTTTCCCAAAAATATTCTAAATTGGAACTGTGCTTTATTGTGTAAATTCTGGAATTTTCTGTTAGCCTTCGTCTGACGTGGTCATCTGCCATTTTGGACCGGAATTGAATTTCAGACTGTGTTTAGAACTTTATACAGGACTTTTGTTTCTAATTTGAACAAACAATTTGGATCATTTCTGTAAACCATAAGTCTTGTTTAACATATTTACACTATTTCATGTTTTCTAGGAAAATAAATTATTTTTTGTTAAAATTTACAAAGCTTTTCACTCTTTCTTTTATGTTACTTTGAACGAGCTGATATTTGACAGTTAAATGCATTTCATAAAAAACCACTCTGGTGGTTTAAGTGGTTAGAGCATCCCCCTCAGATACAGGTGGTCACAGGTTTGAAAAACATTGGCCCAGTCATACTAAAAACTTGTAAAAATAATACTAGCAACTGCCTTGCTAGGTACTCAGCATTAAGAGGTTAGTATTAGGACTGGTTGACTTGGTGTCAAGATAATGTGACTGGGTGTGATATGATGCTGTCTGTCTTTGGCATGATGCCCCAGTGCTAGACATCATTATGAACTGCCACACTGCAGACATTGTAGCAATATGACTGGATTGTTATTAAAGCTGTATTAGAAATCCAAATCACACACAAACACACACATTTCACATAAATGTTTGAAATTGCTTGGCTGCTTTTATATTATTCATTAGTTGATTGTTGTGAAACACCATCTTAACAAGTACTGAGATAATGATTTTAGTAATATATAATCCTTCAACCAGAATATTAGCAATTTTCTGACAGTATGTGCTTTTTCAACTAGCACAAAACATTTTATGTGGGGCTTAGGTAATTATGTGAATTACAATGCTTGAAACTTTTTCATCAGACAATATAGGATGTATGTGTGTGTGTATATAGATAGATGGATGGATGGATGGATGGATGGGTGGGTGGGTGAGTAGGTAGATAGATAGATAGGTATGTGTGTGTGTGTGTGTGTGTGTGTGTGTGTGTGTGTACAAGTCAGTATCAGGATTACACAAACTATAAATCTAATACTGATTCTGTGAATCAAAGTACGAACTCCAGACTTGTAAAATATTTACCAAAGGTAGGACATTTTATAGCTGATGAAATTATACTATTCCTTATATAGATCACCATCTTTTATCAAACTAAATTAGTTTAATTCCAGCACCTAAAATATCTAATGTAAATTCTTGTTTGAAACATCTGTTGAATAATTCATAAAACTAAATTTTGCTGCTTATGTAAATTAATTTCCTAGTTATATAATTTAAAAAAGTTTTATTGGCATTCCAATTCTGCTACTCTGATCACACACACAAATTTAATATTAATTGTATGGATATATGCACTTATAAATACATGTAGTTCAATAGTGTTTCCAAAACTTTGTTATCTATGCAAGGTCTCTTTGATGGTTTGAAAAACAAAAGTTCCCATTATTTGCTAGTTAGAAGGAAATGAGTTTTTTTTTTAAATAAAAATTGTATTCAGCATGAACATTGTTTTGGAGTCAATAACAAGCTCCCTAGTGAAGGTCATGCAGTATAATGTTTATACACTGACAGACATTATACATTAATTATACATTATGTATACACATGGAAACATTATTTATTATATTTATGCTCAGAGTATTTTGAAAAATATATATCAGAGCTCTTATTTAGAAACATTTACTGTTACATAACCATGTTTATGGTTTCAAAGCCTAACAGTCAGTAAGCAGTTAGATAAACATATTTATATTTTCAGAGTTACACAGTCATCAGGCAGTATTTTCAGAGCTTTACAGTCAGTAAGCAGATAAACATACTTTTTCAAAGCTTCACACAGTAAGCAGTTAGATAAACATATTTGTTGATTTTAAGCATCTTGTGATCAAAGTTGTATGAAAGACACCAAAAGGAGATGTTAGGAGAAAATAAGAAACCCTGTCAGCATCTTGTTGGTTATGCAACAGATTGCATCTTAAACTTAGTGTAAATGTATCAGTAATGAAGAGACAGGTATTTGAAATTTTATTGATTGATATACCAATTTCAGGATTATACAAAAACATATAAAAGTGAGATTTACACTGAAAGTTTCAAACTTTGGGTGGTTTATTGCTTCATTCAGATAGAAACATACTTGAAATCCTTTGTTTTAAAATCACTTTCTGTAAGATACTGATTCTTGCACCTTTCTAGATAGAAGAAATCTCAAAAGTTCAGTGATGAAGTTAATTCCAGATCATGTGATTTGGTCCAGAGCTCTTGCTACATGGAAATCTGTTCAGGATTTCACAATAGCTGAGTCTCCCCCAGGAAAGAGACTCAGAGTAAAAGAAAACAGCAAAGAGATTAAATTCAGTCCATATTCTCATAATTTGTGTACTTGGCAAATTGTTGATGAAGGAGATAAATCAAGTACCCACAGGATTGGGATATCCAATGATAGGAAAGATGAAAACATATCCAGATGTAATTCTAATGCGGAAATACTTTATTGTGATAATAGTGACAATAACTTTCAATCTGGAGTTAGTAAGCTATATGATAAAGAGTCCGAAGACAAGAAATTAACTTTTCGGATTTCTATGAAAGCAGCAGGAATTATGGGAAAGAACAAAAATAATCAGGTAAGTTTTATGAGTAAATCAGCCATCAAAATGGTAAATTCATTTATTATTATAGTATTTCCTTTAAATTTTAATGATGAAACATATTTATTTTTATTTTTAAAAAATAATAATACCAAAAGATTAATTTGGTCTCGGTGGTAACATGCAAAAGAATTTAATGAGCTTGATGACAAGGTTTCAGAAATTCAGAAGGCAGAGAATTAAAGGTTTAAACAAAATATTGTCAGAAATCTCGGAACTCAGACTTTGAAAATGATACATTGTCTTAAGCTTAGCTAATGTAACATTTTGCCTGGTTAAAGTACCTGTTGATAATGTAGGAGATGGCATAAATATTGAATGCAGTTGTCTTGCTTAGATTTTAAGATATTGAAGTTCCAAGTTTTCAGTCAGCTGTCAACCTCATTCTTCATCTTGTGCCTGATTGTTTTTCTTTCATCATTTCCTTTTCTCCCCATAAAAACATGACTTATGTAGCCACTAAGTTGTATAGTTTTTCTTGATATATTTGGGATTTGTGAATGTTGCATTTACTCAAACAGATGTTGGTCAAAGAACTTGCAAGAAAAGTAAGCCAGTTTCTGGACATACATGTCGATCTGAGAGACCCTGACTTAGAAATGTAAGTTAAACAATGTCTTGGAGTTCAGCTGTGTACAGTGTATAATGTTTGAGTTATCAACTTGGCTTGTAAAGTCTTAGCTGTGGATATCATTCATCAATGATCATATTGTAATGTAATTATAATTATAACTATATTCTAAATGGCAAGAAGTTAAATAAAAAAATCTATTTGTGTTAAATTATTGATATTTAAGAGAAACTACCATAGCTGGGAATCTAAAACCATTTGTCATCTAACAATGTCTTTAAGTTAAAGTTTCAGGTTGACGTTCTTGCCAATGAAATATGGCACTTACCTTTCATAATGATAAGCGAATGAAACATGGTACTTTCGTAACAAAATCCTTTACTAGCATTCAGATTCATTCTCAAAGGGGTTTTTTTATTTCCAGGCATGAAAGACCAAAATAATATACATGTATACATATTTGGTTTTCTAAAAAATACTTAGAATTTTTCCATGCCATTATAGCCAATACTTTTCATTGTTATCTACATCTTTGATGGTAGTGAATAAAAATCAAACTGTATTTTGAACTTAACATGATAGTAGTATGACAACCTTTACTTTAAATGAATTTTTCACAATTTTCAGACTCAAAAGCATGGGGCAGCACTGTTATTTAGTAAATTTATATGTAATCATGGCCTGTGGTCATTTGTTTACGTATTTTTTAATCTTCCAGATGCATTCATCTGAATGACAACTTCCTGACAATTGGAATACCATTGACTAGGTAAGTATATGTTATTATATGTAGCAACTAGTCAACTAAGAATTTATTTTTAGCATTAACCTGTACTGGATTGGATATATTTATTGTATTATTTACATGTGCTGGATTTGTGGAATTTTATGAAGTGGACAGATAAAGTATTGTAATTTTAGAAAGGAGAAAAGGTAATATATATATATATATATATATATATATATATATATATATATATATATATATATATATATATACACACACACACACACAAGATAAAACATACTAATTAGTTAAAAGATACAACATATGTACTTTTTTTGCAGGTGGGCGTGAGTGGAGACATGTTAGATCATTCTAAAAACAAACTCTAATTGCTTTGAATAGTGGCAGTGTATGCTGAAAAACTTATTTTGGTTGTGGGATGCAAACTTTTCACAATATATGTAACAGAATTTATTGTTCCAGTTTATGATCAGTTCTTATGAATAATTCAGATTATGTTCCTTACAGTTTGCTTGGTGCAAAATATAACTTATATGTGATTACAAATTATAAAATATAATTTTTAGCTTGCCTGGCCAATTTAGCTTGTGGTATGGCCTGTGTCCATTGATAATCCATCAAAAATGACTGTTTAACTTTTTCTTAACACCATGTGACTAATTATGACCAAATTTGTGGCAATACTAGCATGGAGAGCTTTTTGATTGGTGTAATTGATGCTGATCAGCCATCAGATATGGCAGTCATTAATAAACAAATATATCTTTAAATGACTTAACAAAACCTGCTAAACAGAATTTGATTAGACTTGACAGAAAGCTTTTGGATTTTACAAATGATTCAGATCTGCCATAATACTAAAATTTATAAAATCTAAACAACTTTTTCTACAAAACTGCCAAAAAGAATTTGACCAAACTTGACAGGAAGCATTCTATCATGAAGACCAATCCACCATCAAACATGGCCATTGCTAAAATTAGAAGAAAAAAATTTATGACACTCTTCAAAACCACTAAAGTGCTCATCATTTCGGGTCTCTGCCATATCACATCTGTCTGCTTGGGTTTAAGTCTCCAATTATGCTCATGTGGTTATGTGAGAAATCTTGCCAGTAGCTTCTCATGGGACAGTGGTTCTTTCTGGGGTTTTGCCAGGTGCTACCTCTATTTATGCTGGCCGCCATGTATAGCCTATCTTTTGCTGAAAAATTGTGTTAAACCCTACAACAATAATAACAACGACAACATTTCTCAGAAACTCCTTTGCAGAATTTGACCACAGATTATCATGGCATAAAAGACTTTCTTATTTTATCAGATGTTGCTGATCTGCTGTAAAATATGACCGCCTTTACAAAAGAGAAAAAAAGTACTGTAGTTGCCAGCATTTGTTAAAGCAAGGGAAGTAACTTCTGATAACTATTGAGAATCACAGATTTAGAGTAATGCTGCCTTTTCCCCCTTACAGAAAAATATGAAAAAAGAGTTTTAAATATAATTACAAATACATGATTTATAAATTTCATTAAAGTTGATCATTTAAATTAGTGAAAAAATTCATCTTTGGGTTTAAATTGAGTAATTTGACATGAGGACATGAGGTAGATGAGAGTGTGTTTGTATGTTTTGGATTTTTAACAGCTTTAACAATTTTTTTATTGTATTGCCATGATGTCTGCAGTAAAGCAGTTTATAGTGATGTCTAACAATGAGGCATCATGCCGCAGACATGTAGCATCCTGTCCCACCCAGTCACATTATCCTGAAACCAGGCTGACCAGTCCTAACACTGACCTCTAATTGCATAGTGCTAAGCGAGGCAGCTGTTAGTACAATTTTAATAAGTTTTTGGTGTAACTTGGCTGGAGTTCAAACCCACAACCTCCCACATGCAACGCAGAGGCTCTAACCACTTAGTCCACTGGAGGAATCTTATGTAGACGGAATAAATTATTAATTAAAGTATAGCAGTCTTTGGAATGACCTTACTCTATTTTGTGTATGTAAGACACCTTACTCTCATTAATCAACAAAAAGACACTAAATATCCTAAATGGTTTGCCATGTTAAAACCTCAGAAGTCTTTTTTTCTGGTTTTATATGCTAATGCACTATTTTATGGAATTTCAGTTATATGCCATTAATTATTTTCAATTTATACTTTGTATTTGTAGCTTTTAATTGCAAAAAAAATAATCCAACATGCCTTTTTTGTGAAACACATCTAAATAACATTATTAATACTAATACCTGGAATTGCCAATTTTACTGATGCCAGCAATAGAAAATTTTTCTATTCATTAAAAGAAATGGTTAATTTAAAAAGTTTGAATATTTGTATAACATAAAGATGGGTATATGTTTTGGAAACTTTTTTTGTTAAGCGTGTTATGCATTGGTCTTGTTAAATATTTGCTCATATAAAATGTACTGAAAGAGTGAGAAAATATATTTCAAATCATTAACTTGCAAACTTGTATCAATCTGTTTCCTTTCATAGCCATTCAGAATTTGCTTTCCCCCATTTTTATATGACACATAGGTTGTTGATGGTGCCTGTTAATTTTGTTTTGATAAGTAAATGTCCGTTACTTATATCTTAAGATATAGTGCCATATGTAAACAGGTTTCTTTAGACCTTTGTCATTTGTCATCTTCACACATGGACTTTTGAATTAGCGTATTTGACAAAATGTAAAACATTTTGAAACAGTTTGCTCTCATATCTTGCCACCCTTCATTTTATGAAGTTATATCTTGTATGCTGTTTTTTCTGTTTTTATTTATCCAGGAGTGACAACTTTCTTTCAATAATAACATTATTAATTAATGAGAACAGTGTGTTCAGATGAAGAAGGTTGTGTTTTTTATTTTTGGTTTTGGCTAAATCGCTTCATTATTACTTATTTTATGAAGTGTAGAGTCACAATAAATTGATTTAGATTAAGAGATTATTTCCTTGGCATTATATCATTTTCTTTTGCTTTGTTTATTGCAGACAACCATTATCTCAGCGCAGTTACATCTTGCATAATGGTTTAAGATCAACCGTTGCTTGGATTATGGCTGATCTCTGTGAGATCGAGGTATTCATTTCATCCAGCTGGTATTCTAAGAATTAAATGAGACTTACCATAACTTTTGCATCAGTAGTTATTAATATAGTGCAATCTTTTTAAAAATGTCATGATGTTTACTTAAATAATTTGTTTGAATTTACCATAAAAAGGAAATATCAACCCATATAGTTAATAAATCATGAAATCAATATATGATTAGATCAAATACTTTTTTCTTTAAATAAGAAATAGTTCATACAGGTTCAACTTTTAGTTTAACTTCAAGGTCATGTAAAAAAAAAAATAAGAGGAACAGGTTATGATACATAAAAAAGCTCTGCTAAGCCTTTTTTTCTGTGTAAAACAACAATTTAAATAATAGTTATTATTATTCATGAAGCAAGACAGATTACTTACATTTTATGCAATACATAATATTAACGGAAAAATAATGACAATTTGAATGAGATTCAGAACTGTGCTGAAGTTGCTATAACTGATAGTTCAGATGCGACCGTAGCCAAGTGCAGTGCCAGATTTAGACAAAGTGAGGCCCTAAGCTATGGAAAGATATAGAGGCCATATTTGGTATAAAAAAAAATTTGAGAGGCCCCTTCAGACTGAGTTCAGACTTTGGGGCCCTAAGCTGTAGCTTGTTTAGCTTATGCCTAAATCCGGTACTGGCAAAGTGTAAGAAAGTACATGATTTTTGGCTTAGTTCGGACTGTAACTTTTCCTGGTGTGACTGCAACTTTTGTTGGTGCAACTCCTATTTTTATCAGATTAGGAGTCCTGGACTCCTAGTTTTAAAATCCTAGCGAGACCTCTGAATCCAATAAGTTTCTTTTACAAGTCCATTCATGTCTCCGTGCACAATATCTATTGGCATGAAAGAAAAATCGAGTAGACAGTGATTATTGGTATTAAAATGTGTAGAAATATTAGAGGAAAACTGAGGATCTTTATAAATTTTTAATATGAAAGCGATGATTATTCATTCTTTTAGAAACTTGTTTAAGTGTTATTTAAGAGTCAGACTGTCAGTTATACACAGAACCCCATCCCGTCTGTGAATTTCATCAAACCAATATCAAAGAATTGGTCCAGTTCGCAGACAATATTATTGTGAGAAAAAATTTGTCAAGGGGCTAAACTCTGCCAGTCATGCTTCAAATATACACCTGTTTGCTAACAAACTCAATTAATTTGATGGAAATTCCATCTTAGCCTGGCTGTATCTTTATTATCCCCACAGATATAGATTTTTCACTTGGAATTGTTGATTTAAACTCCAGTACACCTCCAAGGGTATTGAGTTTGTAGCAGCCAAAGATTCTTTTATGGTGAGGTTGGTAGAGGTGCTTTCTTTGCTCTTTAATGATGGTTTAATAAAAAATGGATTCAAGAAATGAGTTTTAGGAGATGTGGGTCTTAATATTTCACATAAATTTTATTTAAAGGTAATGAATCATTAAGCTTCAATCATGTTTGATGAAAAGTCATAGATGCACTCAAATAATGATAAGATAATCCAGTCTTCCATCTCCACTGAAAAGTTTTTATTATTATTATTATTATTATTATTATTATTATTATTATTATTATTGTTGTTGTTGTTGTTGTTGTTGTTGTTGTTGTTGTTGTTGTTGTTGTTGTTGTTGTTGTTGTTGTTATTATTATTATTATTATTATTATTATTATTATTATTATTATTATTATTATTATTATTATTATTATTATTATTAAGGCTGGTGAGATGGTGCTGGATCCAATGTGTGGCAAAGGAAGTATTCTTATTGAGGCTGCAAGGACCAACCAGGTGATTGTATAATATATGCAGTATCCATTTTTTAAATGACAGGTGGTGTTCAGTGCTTTCTCCTCAGGATTAACTAGGACAAAATAATATATGCACAGAGATTACTGGTTTAAAAACATCATGAGCAATTTTTTTGTAATTCATGATATGACTTGTTGAATGCTCATACTAGTATAGGTGCTTTGCAAAAGGATAAAACCACTGTTTAAAAAAACTTGTATGGCTTCTGGTTATCCTCTGTTTATCCTCAGAAAAACATAGGTCTATTCAGTAATTATTTTTCACTGCTTTGGAAATTGTTTGTTATCTTAAAATTATGTATGTGTTTGTGTGTGAGATTTGGATTTTTAATGTCACTCTAAAAAAATTTCAGTCATATCGCTATGATGTCTGTAGTGTGGCAATTTATAGTGATGTCTGACAGTGGGGCATCATGCTGTATGTCCCATCCAGTCACATTATCCTGACACCAGGCCAACAAGTCCTAACACTAACCTTTTAATGCTGAATGCCTAGCAAGGCAGCTGCTGGTACCATTTTTATAAGTCACTGGAATGACTCACCTGGGTTTTGAACCTGCAACTTCCCACATCCGTACCTTAAATTAGAGAGGCTGCTAAAGTACAAATGTTTAGAACCATTCTCATGCAAAGGTTTTGAATGGGTTTCTTTTTCCATCCAGAAATCAAGGATTCAATATAAAGCATACAATTTATACAATGATACTGTGGAATCTAATTTAATACATTTTTGCATCATACACCATAAAAGGTTTTCTTTTGTACTAATACACCATTTTAGGTTTTAAGAGAAGATAAATCCAGAGTATTATATACCTACCATATGTTTTGGACCATCTGAATTAAATGACCATGGGATAATTTGAACTTTTTATCCCATGCACTCACCAAAATATTAACGATAGGCAGTCCTTTTTTTAAAGTTTGAACTAATGTTTTGGGGTCTGATTATCACATGTCAATGAGAGCAAAATGGTTTCTTTGCCATATCTTGAATTTTGTAAGTCATAATTTGACTAAACCTCACAGATGATGTCCTTCAGGATACAAAGAAGCCTTTTTGATGATTTTTTTTAATAGCTGAAGTTCAAGGATACTGTGGCCTAATTATGCACAATAACTTAAGCAATGTTAAAGTAAAATTTCAACAAACAAAAACTTTCCTGGAAGAAAGATTTGGGGTTCTTATGATTAATGGTCAAGGCAACAAAGTCAACTAAAAGGAATGGGTTTGGGTTTGATAACATATGTCACCAAACCTCACCTGTCCTTCAAGATGCAGATATATTATATAGATCAAGATAGCAAACAGAAATGTCAAGGTCACTTTGAACCAGACAAGAACAAGTTTTTTCATAACTTGAATTATGTGGCTACTATCTTAACAGGACTCACAGATGAGATTAACTTGACACCAAATCAATGTCAATATCAGTCTTAAAAAGGAAGCTGGTGCATTATGGACTATAATCAAATTGTGGAAGCAGAATACTTTGAAATGTGGATAAAATGGGTTTCATTTGACCAATGATTATCATTGGCAGCCATGAATTAAAATTTTTAAATGCTTCCAACCATTACTGTAGATTATAGAAATTGCCTCAATCTAGTCCATTGAAATGTTCATGGCGCATCTCTGTCATCATTTAATGAAACACTTGACAGTCCCTAGCATTGATTTGGATGTATACCACTAAACAGTTTTGCATGATTGGCCATGGAGTACATTTGTGAGACATCCATACTTTATTACCACCGTTTTCCCTGGTTATTTACTTTGTTGTAAAGAATACATGATTTCATGTTGTCTACACATGTAGACAACTTTAGTACATAAATTCATTTGTGCTATCCCAAATGGCTGAATGGTCTGAAGCGCTCATGGTTCTGGATCACCTCTGTCTGCGTGGGTTTGAGTCTCGGGCTTGTCTACTGTGGGTACGTGAGAAAGTTTGCCAGTAGTTTCTCGTGGAGCAGTGGTTCTTTCCAGGATTTTCCAGGGTTCTTCCTCCACCAGTTATATTTGCTTCCATGTATAACCTATCTTATGTTAAAAAATGGCATTAAACCCTACAACACCAACAACAACAATCATTTGTGCTACCCACATTTGGGATTAGGTTTTGTCTTATAGTTCACATGAGCAAATGCCATTTTATCCTGGCTCTATTTCTATGCATTTACAACAATTTTCATAAGTAATTTTGAGGAAAATTAATTAGTTCATGGTTCACTTTTCTCTTTATTAATGTTTTTAACCCAATTGACCTGCAGTATGTATAAAATCAGTCTGATTTGTTTAAGTTTTGGGTTTAGAGTGATGTTGAATTGTTTGAGCTTTATGCATTTTCATGCATTTTGGGAAGTTCGCATGACTGAAGAGGATATCATAGCAGGATCAACTTTGCCATGCCAACCTTTTTACAGATTCGGTTTCTCTGTTCTCTAAAGAGTTTGAAAATATATACCTATTGATGGTTATTTAGTTTTATTTTGATATCAGTTGACTTCAGAGGTGAAAGAATACACTCTTGACCCTGACATAGCCAAAAACTGTTAGTGCTATCTTAAAGACCATTGACATCTTGTTGGGCATATATCATCAGATTTCAGTTTCATTCTTGATATTGATTGATATATATACCTCTTCTGTGTCTCTAATGGTTTTATTTGCAACAAATATTTGACATTGATGCCCCAAGATCGGGTCACTGCTTGTCCATTTCAGTCAACTGGAAAGAGATTTAGATGACATTTGAAAGATTCATTTACATTAAACTGATTCAGAATTTTCCCAATGTCTTCCATAGAAGAAGAAGCACTGCATCACTCCCTCTATAACTCATGCACAACAAGGTCCACAAACATAGACCGCACTATAAACGAATGCACGAGCTACTGAGGGACCTCCAAAAGTTGAAAAAAATCGCTTAGACATAGAGAAAACAGTGGGATGTGTGGGGTTAGGGAACTGGGAGGTTTAATAACTGAATGTTCATTTAATAATCATGTTTATAATAATTTTTTGATAACACATTTTTACTAATGAAGTTGTTTGTATTTCTGCTTAATTAACATGTATTTTCAAAATGTCCGAACATGTGAAAGATCATCCTGACTGGTATCAACAACCATAACGTATATGTGAAAACATTTGCGTATTACAACACTGCTTTTTGTTTTCTTGATGAGCCTGGTTCCCAAAGTGGTGTTGAATGGTATCCTGCCAAATTAGGAGTCACAAGAGCTGGAAACTATACTATGTGTTGATACACCACCAAACAATATTCCTTTTCATCAAAAACAAGCATAATTTGTGATACAATCATCTACATCGAATCTCAATTTTTGTATTGCTCATTTGTATTTGTATTGATATCATGATTTCACTGGAAGTAATAATGAAACTTCTTATCATCCTTGAGGATAACTCTAAGTGCCAGTTCAAGAATTTTGTGAAACTCGCTTGCCCACTATGATCCATATCTGTGAAACCAAGTGCTTTAATTTACAAAGTGTTCATTTCGCTTGGTTGCCTTGCTATCTTTGATCAGTTACCAACGAGTCAGTTAATTTAAGGTAGTTTATGGTACATACACAGTAACATTTATAATAGTGGTTGATCAAATAAAGTGAGTTCATCTGACATACGACTGGAGCAGCTAGATATTAAGTTTGAAGGATTTTTGTGCATTTTAACTTTTCTTTTATTCCAGCTCCCTTTTTTGATTCAAAAGACATAACTAGCAGGATAATACAAAGGAGGCCAGTTTTTAATTCAGTGCTGCAATACAACAAATGCTTCTGCAAGTCAGTTATCAAAACACAGTTGGTACCTAATAAGGTTCTCAGAGAAACGCTCAGAGACATAGCTGTCAGGGTAGATTGACACATTTTATGTTAAATTACAAGAGGACACATTGCATTTATGATGATTGCACTTAAAAGGAACTAAAAGATACAGTAGAAGATAAATTTCAGTTGATAACAAATTATTTAATTTGTATGTATTTATTAAAGTACTGTCTCCACTCGGTTCAAGTGACATTTTCATTGATCAAAATTTTCTTGCATATCATTATTTGTGGTTTATGACTGTTTGGAAAGAAAATATAAAAACTTGTTTGAATTATTTTTAAATTTGATATTTCATAATGTTGATTAATATATCAGGTTTTATCTACCTTTTCGACAATAAAATGAGCGATCTATCAAAGTTTCTGTTACTAATTTTGATCGCAATTTTCTTCAATTTCAATAAATAAAGATCAATTTTTTTGGTATTTTCTGGTTTAATGACTGAGGGTGCATTAATAATTTGGTGCATGAGTTATCAGGGCACAAGTTATCAAGGGAGTGGTGTATTTGTAACCAAAGTAACAGTGATCTTAGAGCTTTCCTTCCTTGAAATAATTATGAATGTGGCACACACACTGCTAGAGGTTATTTTCAGGTGAAGACAAATGGCAGAGTGATATTCACTTCTATGTATATTGCACTAATTATATAAAAATACAATATTATTTATTGGTTTATGTGGAAATTGAAAAATGTTTCACTGTGTTATTCATATTTTAAACAGTAAACTCAATAAGCTGAATCATTTCAGTTTCATTTTATGCGCCATTGCTTGAAAACAATGTATATAATTTCATAATATGTGTCAATTTCATGCAACATATACAATTTCATAACATGTGCCAATGATTATTAACACTACATATAATTTCCTTACAGTCTGCATATTTTCTTGGCTGTGATATCAACTCTGATCAACTGAAGTTTGCAAGAACCAATGTTGATTTTGCTGGGGCTAACAGGAATGTTCAAATTGTACAGGCCGATGCTTTAAGTATGTTCTATGATTATGTCAGAAATACAATTCTGTCTCTTTAGTTACGAGAAACAGTCTTTGAGAATTATTACTACAATACACTTAGAAAACAATTGAAGAAATATTAGAAAACAATTGAAGAAATATTATCTGACCATTCTTGTTACATTTTTGTATATCTTGGTGTGTATCATATAAATTTTAAAAATGAAATTACATCCAGCTGTTTTTATATTGCTTTCTATTGAAAGTGTCGTTTGATTTGTTGTGCTTTTTCTCTCATAAGAACTTGTGTGACATTAATACATGTCTTTTCAGTCATTGATCATGCTGGAGATCTGTGTTTGTATTCTGCAAAAGTTTACTTTTGTTCTAACAAATAAGTAGTTAATGAGTATTTTAAATGCTGGTATGATATACTATGGTATGTTTATGGTTAGTGGGTTTTTTTTATGAAAATTGTTTCTTGTTTCAGACCTCCCACAACTTGATATTGATTTTATGAGAATTGTTTCTTACTTCAAACCTCTCACTGTCTAACATTATCCTTAAGAAAAGTGTTTCCTATTTCAGACCCACCCACCCCACTACCTGGCAATGTTGTTATGAAAATTGTTTTTTGTTTGAGACCACCCACTGTCTGACAATGTTTTTATGAAAATTGTTTCTTGTTTTAGACCTCTCAGTGCCTGACATATTTGTGAAATTTGTTTCTTGTTTCAGACCTCCCACTGCCTGACAATTTTTTAGACTGCATTGTGATGGATGCCCCATTTGGTGTTAAGCATAAAACACAACTTGCAGATCTATCATCATTCTATTGCTCACTGCTTTTGGAAACATCAAGGTACAGTCAAATGTTTCAGTGAATAAATATATCAGATAAACAATCTAATAAGTCAGCTCTAATAGTGTTTTTAGCCAGAGAATTTATTGTACAGAATGTTATACTTGCTGCATTTTTGAAGTAATTCTGATATTTGTGTGGCCAGGATAGGCAAGGACAAAGCATAACTTTTATCACCTTGATTTCTGTTTAGATAACCATGCTAAACATTGAAGGATTGCAGTTTTTGTTTATGCCTCTGTCATGTATACAATATACAGTCTATTGATCAAAGTCATTATGGTGTTTGCTTTTAGAATGTCATGTATACAATATACAGTCTATTGATCAAAGTCATTATGGTGTTTGCTTTTAGAATGTCATGTATACAATATACAGTCTATTGATCAAAGTCATTATGGTGTTTGCTTTTAGAATGCCATGTATACAATATACAGTCTATTGATCAAAGTCATTATGGTGTTTGCTTTTAGAATGTCATGTATACAATATACAGTCTATTGATCAAAGTCATTATGGTGTTTGCTCTTAGAATGTCATATTGTCTTTTTCTTAATTCATGAGTCATTCCTGAGAGGGATGGTGGTGAAAGTCATTGTTGCATGACATATTGACTTAGTTTCAACATTTTCTTTAACTTTTGTCTGTGCTTATTTGAAAAAAATCCACATTTTATTGTCTCTAGGTTTCGTTACATTTCTTAATTCAAGAAAGTATTTACATACGAATTTGGTGAAATCATGTTAGATTTTAACTAAATAATTTTTTAACAAAAGATTCAAGATTTTGACCATAATTTCCACTGTATAATGAAGTTGCTGAAAAATGATGATCAGAGGCAATCCAGGAGGAAAAAAAGACAGTTTGGGAAAACAATTAACTTAAAATATAAATAAACCTATGAAATCAGCTTATTTTCAGGTCAAGTCTGTATTATGCAATAATATTCAGTCAAGTCCGAATCAACTCCAGTTTCACAATTGGGACAGATCATCTGTTGGCTGTGGTAATTTTAATGGCAAAATGTAATACTCTTCAAGAGTATTCTAAATTAAGTCACACATATTTTTTTCTGTTTTCAAAGGCTTCTTAAGAATGGTGGAAGAGCAGTGGTGTTGACAAGTTTAGAATTAAAAAACTTCATTGAGAAATATCTCTCTGACCTTCATCAAATGGATAAGGCTGACTTTGTATCAGAAACCAACAGCATAACCCAAGAGCCTTCAAACATATTGTGTTTCTCACATTGCAAAAGCAAAGATCTGATTAGTAAATGCTGTCAAACTTTACCACAAAGTAGACATGTTACAGATGCCAATAACAGTCCAACAATCAAAGCTGAAAATGGAAATGATATTGAGAGTGGGTACTTCAGGACAGCACCAAAGGTAGCAGTATGTCATTCCTGTACTGAAAGCAGCAAAGAAAAATTTATTGGCAGTGAAAGACATTTTGAGAAATTGGATGAAGAGAAAATTGGTAGACAGCTTGCTGAGCTGAGTTCAGAATCATTATTGGAAGATGGTAAAGAAAGTCAAAAATGCAGCGTTGAACCTGGAGGACATTCAATTGATGATGTGAGCATAATTGGAGGATCCGTTCATGAGCATGACAATGGTAGTGGAGTGTTTCTTTCATCAGAGATTGATACTGCTTACCCTGTTCACTCATTAGAAGAGGCTTCTAAAGGCTACTGCATTGAGGTGTTCCATGAGATACACACACAGTCTGTAAATAATGCTGTAAAAGTTTGTACTCTATTCATAAAGGATCAACATTATATCAAACTTGGAGAAATGGATTCATACATACTGGAACTTCAAAATAGGAAATAAAGACTGAAGCAACTCTGACACTGTATGCTGATCCTCCAATATGAATATGATTCCCCCCCAAAAAAAAAAATGATGTGTCATCGCTAATAATTTGATCATAAAAATAACTAAATTCTTTGATAATTACTTCATTGATAAAGCAAAGAATGACTGACTGTTAAATATATTTCTGGTTATGCTCTCCAAAACTCACCTGAATTAAAATAAATTTTCAGTGATAAAACAAGGGATCCCACAGAACACTGTATTTGTCTGGAAACTGCTATAATGTTAAATTGTTTTGACTTTAAAATGCTTTACACAAAATGGTCAAATTGTTGATTCCACCCCAGAAAAATTTAAATACACATCTTTATCAGATAATGCAGGTGAGATGATATTTATATCAACTTCTTGCTCAAGATATTGTTTTGACTCATAACACTACTCTTGGAATTCCTTTTGATTAGCTGAAGATGAAATTATTTTTCTGCTACATTTATCACAGACCATTTACATATTAACTGCCATAAAATCAGATTCAAGATTTTACAATTGAGAATATCACAAAAGAAATGACCCAATTGTTTTTTTCTTTTTTCATCTAATCAAGTTAAGGCATAGATGTGTGAAATCATGGATATCAAAAACTGTTCCTCGGATGATGCTATCACAACTCTCAAAACATCAATACCATCACAAGGTGGTTGCAAGAGTAAAATATAAAACTTTTAAGGCTGAAACCAGGATATCTCACAGTTTGATTTCTTTTATCAGCCTTAAGTGAAACACGACTTCATTGTCAACTTTGAACAAGAATGACCTTGAGGATAAACAAAATTTTGTTTGCCAAATCATCTTATGAGTATTTGGAGAGAATAGATGTTCCTGTGCTTAAGTTTTATGTGCCCTCTTTAGTCATTACAATATATAGTTTGGCTATTACACTTTATAGTTAGATTATTACACTTTATAGTTTGACTATTACACTTAAAAGTTAGATTATTACACTTTATAGTTTGACTATTACACTTTATAGTTTGGCTATTACACTTTATAGTTTGGCTATTACACTTTATAGTTTGGCTATTGCAATATACACTTTGGCTATTACACTTTATAGTTTGACTATTACACTTTATAGTTTGGCTATTGCAATATACACTTTGGCTATTAGACTATATACTTTGGCTATTACACTTTATAATTTGGCTATTACAATATACACTTTGGCTATTACACTTTGTAGTTTGGTTGTGACTTCTGATGAACATTAAAGAAACTTTATATTATGTTTAGTGAGCTGCCATGAGAATAAATGATGTATATTTTGGGAGATTTTTAAAGCTTCACCAAATATTGACTAATTACAGAAAAGTTTTGAATCTTGGTTAAATAGATCCCTTTTAGTTAAAAATTAAGGTTTCTTGCCCATCACATCAGTGATTACTATGGTTTGAGGTTACTTATTATATATTTCAACAACAACTGAGCGATTGACATGTCTTTCAAAATTTTCAAAGCTGCATGAGTGGAATTGTGATATACTCTTATTTTGTCACACTTTAACCAGCACTTCTAATAGATCATAGAGAACTATAAAATTCATGCATATTTGACCATTATACATGTCAGATAATAAGTAAACAGAAGGTTATATTGCTTTACATCAAGCAGTATCAAACATGAAGTCAAAATATCCTCAACACCTGACTAAACTTAAAAGGAGAATTTTCTTAATTTCATTGATGAGTTAAAGAAATTAAACAAATCCCATAAAATCATTATTGTTCAATAGCGATCAAGTAAACCTAGTATCGACTTTCCAAAACAAAATTTTATTCATGTTTACATTGTTAAGTTAATAGCTAAAAAAGGGTAATAATTTCTGTGTCAAAAAGAGTTGGTGATCTATTCTCAGAGGATATACAGATTTCCAGTCATGTTTATCACATCCTAATTATCAAAATTTTATTTTTCTAAACAAGAAAGAAATGGAAAAGCTAAAAAAGATTCAACAATTTCATTGCAAAAATAAGTATGTTTCATTGCAGACCTAATCCTATTAAACCATATGACCTCTTTATCTGTTCTATTAATGCATTTTAAAATGAGCATGACAGAAAAATGGTAAAACACAATCTAAAACTATCTTTAATTCAAAATAAAGCATCTCTGACATAGTTGAATTACAATCATACAGTTATTCAATCTCTCAACATACTCCTCCCCACACATTGAATATAATGACTGAAAATGACTATAATGCATAGTGACACTTTAAATGAACACTCAGTATTTATTTAACAAAGTAGTCACTAATACAGTGAAAAAGCCAGTGTTAACAGAGTTCAAAATAACTAATTTAAAGTTGTTTCTTTATTGCAAACACATTTTTTATAGTACATCAGCACTGACTACGACGACCACGGTTTTATTTAACGCTGATGTTATAAATAAGGATGGACAATTATTTACGTGGACATTTTATTGTTGTGGAACTGAATTTACTCGTTGGAAACAGCCCAACACCGGACGAGTTTCAACTCGACCCATTGCTAATGTGGATCTAAACAGGTTTGATGCCAAAAGCCGATTTTAGTTTATCATCTGGGTTATACTTGACATCGAGCCAGTCTGGGGTTTGATTTTCCAAGGTCATTCGGAAACAAAAAATGCAGGTTTTCAGCGTGGACATAAAAAAAAATTGTTTAAATATCTCTAGGCGTCGTCGGAAAAATATCCTAGCTGAAATCATTGAATCCATAGGAGTAGAAATCACTGAAATTCTCAGCAGTAGAGACTCTGGTGTGTCGTTTGCTTTAATCAAAGATTAAGCGAATGCAACTGTCATAAGCAAGCTATCACAACAATCGTGCGTAGTAATTTAATGAATCAAGCTTCATAATTAATAACCAATGAAACAGAGGAACAAACTGACATCGCAATTTTAGGAAATGGTCAAGTAGTTTTCCATTCTTTTGAAAATGGTTTTGAAAGACCTAAGCGTCACATCTTAAAGATGCGTGAGTCGAGTTCAAACTTGTCTTCATGACTTGAAATAATTGTTGCTGATATTAAATGTCAATATTTAAAAATAATCAGCGACTTTCTGCCTTTTTTTCCATGAATATCACGCAAAAACTGAGTTACTATCCACACCAAAACTGAAAACTACAAGCATGCTAAAAGTGATGGCGGAGTCCACTCAGACGCATGAGGTTGATGAAATAGTGACAATGGTGACTTTGGAACAGCCAGAGAAGCTACATAAGCTGGAGCATAAGCTTAAGAATTCAGGTAGGTTATCAGCGGAATAATGATTACCCGAACTAAATAAGGCGTGTCGCTTGTGTTCTGTAACTAGAGAGGCCGCACCGTTATCCAGTCAGAAATCCCTGATGGGTGTAAATATCGGTTTGGTTTTGGTTTTGCTTCCGGGAATTGAAGTGCCGTTCATAAATGTATCATAACATCGAGAAAAAAGAGCCAGCCAGGTAGTGCTACTGTATGCGTCTATTATCGTAGGGCCATTATTGGTGGCCTCGAAATCGGATTTAGTCTCCTGAAAAGTAGATTAAAATTCATGAATTCTGCAAATCATGCAAAATCCGGACGCTCTCAACGCAGTTTTTGTGTCTGCGCTATCCCTTTACACACTGGACATGCTCGTGCACTAGAGATTCTGTTGACAACTTGTTCTGCTAACCATGGCCGAAAAGCCAAGAAGATTAGAGTAATCATACTCAATCTCCTATTATTTTCTGGATCCAACGTTTCGTCCGCGTAAATCGAAAACAAGTGTGCAAGTGAAGAAAAGTTATGTATAATATGACCTTGGAGCTAGGCAGATGAGAGAGTTCACGACCTGGAGGCTGCGGCGTGGAAATCGTATATTGTGACCCATACAAAATGGGCTACTAACAGAAATAATATGTTCAATTTTTGATGAACACAAATAAAATACTAATAAATATTTATCATAGGCGGGTTCGTGCTACTAAGGGTGGTTGCCTATGAGTTCTTTTAGAGATGTCAATGAGTTTTTAAATTGATAGACAATTTTCTGAGACGACTTACAACCCTGCAGGTTACAGGAATGATGGCTCGGTTGTTCCAAGCTAGCTGCCCCGCGGAAGTCACCAAGCAAGCTACTCAGGATTCAGAAGCCAGGCCCTTTGGCAAATGAATCTCCCTGCTTCCGTATCCCAATAAAAAATTGAGGTCGCTGTTAACAGCTTCGTTCCAATACGAGGCGACTTCAATCGGACCTATTGCATTTGCCTTATGAAAAAGTTCCTAGAACTACTTTCGTGGATGTGTTCTGCATGTATAAACAAACGCAGCTACTCGTACAAAGGCCGGCTGCTAAGTACCAAGTGCGGTTGGTCCTTTTTGTTAACCACCGCTGATGCAGGAAAACAGTGAAGTAGAATTTGAGGGTGAAACAATGCGCCTGCTGGAGGTACACAGCGTGAACAACAAGTGTGGAGAACCTCGACTGCACTGAGTGCAAGTGAAAGTTGAGAAATTCAATAACACGTTTGCGGAGCGGCTGTTTGGATATGAGTATGTGCCTACCGTGAACATTAACTGGTTTACACTCCAAGTGTGCCTGTGCCCGAAGAATCAGACATCGCTTTATTCGTAAACGTTCAATACCCGTATGCACCTTAGGAGTTAGTAGTCCTCGCTTGTCGAGCGACGGATCCGATGTCTTTGTTTGGATGTCATACTAGGTATGCTTGCTATTTATCATTTGAGAAGAACCCACTCCGCGTAGACGCTTTTTCCACGAGGAGCTGAAAGTGTTGCCTAATGGCATCTTGTTCCCTCGTGAGATGGTATCCATTACAAGCGTTGCTGATTGTGGCACTAGTAAAGTGCGCCGTGTTTGCATCGATTTTAGTCAGAAGAGTTGGAATTTTTCATAGACTGGTTGATACTGTTATTTGCGGTTCAAGGCTACGTATAAAGAACTGCACTCAGTCTACACCTCTGCATATTGTTGGCATTTCACTTCGTCGGATGCATCAAAACAGTAGCAAAAGCCAAATATCTGGCTCGCAATTTATTGTGTTGCGTTTGTTTTCTTAGAGTGGTTCAGGAATGTTCATACCTTTGAAGTCGGCATAAATCACAAAAGTTACTCTCATTTGCCTGTGCTTTTGTCAAAGTTTAAGGTATGTTCTCCAGGAGCTGCCATATCAACGTCATGTGGCTTTCCATCAACACATTTACATTTGGCTCAAGTACCAAGCGCAGCTGAGCGTGGGTAACACGGAGAGATATAGCCTGTAGGCAAGTTACATGCTCTGGCCGTTGTTATGTCTAGTATCCAAAGGTCATAGTTCTTAATCCAAACATAATGCATCGTTCCTTTCTTGTTGAAAATAATATGATCCACTTCTTCCTGAAGACCTTTCTTTCGCTTTTTTTGGCAGTGGATGGATGCCTATGCCCCAGGCATACACGCCTACCACAAACTCTCGATTTAGCACCTCAAAAACTTAGACGGAGAATTGAATGGCTCTAAAATGCCTCTATAGTTTATTTCAGTCAGATGCTGATAATAACTAGCAGGGAGATCCATATCAACTAAGGCTGGATACTTTCACAGAAAGAACTGACTACTCACAGCAGCTGGGACCTAGACGGCTGCGCAAAATCGATGTACTGGGAGATGCTCAAACCAAATGTTTATAGACGCACAAATGACAAACTGAGACCCTGATGAACAAACGCTTACAACGTACCACATCCTGGATGTGTGCGGGATGGCTTGCTGTTGGGTTTTGAAATATAAGGACCGACCCTGCCACGGTCTTTTACCTTTTCCAAGACCCATTGACATTGTCATTTTCTTCTTTATTGTTATTGAGTTTGTTGCAGCTGTTGGTAATAAGTTGGATTTTGTAAAGAATTGTAAATATTTTCCTCATGAACTTTAGGGAAAAAAAGATTGATATGGTTATCTTATATCTTCAGTTGCAAGATCTGTTGTAATACATCCACTATTTTACTGCTGTCACTCTGTGGACCAATGACAGTCATCACTATATTCAAATCTGACAGTCATTATTTTCATAGCAAGTTTCCTCCTTTCTTCTTCTTGTTGTAGAGAATTAATTTCTTCCTTGTCTTATCTCAGTACAGGTCTTTGAAACTCTTCTTGTTTATTCTTAACTCATTGTACTCCAAGTTGGGTATGATCAGTCGCATCTGACATCCCTGAGAAAATAATAAAAAAATTTGAATTATCTGGAACTGGAGTTGTCACGGAAAGAGCCAGCAGTAGTATGGGCAATATCGTTATGGGAGAGCGTAAACAAGTAGGCAAAGAATATACGGGATAAAACCCACAGACGAGAACCAGCCGTGGGAAGTTCACTCATATAAAGGCTTTTATGGCATATTTTTTAACCATCTACCTATAACTTCTAAAAAAGGCTGCGAGGGTTTGATGTCATATCCACCCCACCCTTCAATCGGTCTCTGTATACTTTCATGGCTTGAATAATGAAGGATCGCAGATTGGTGAGAAGGGTGAATTGAACAAGGTGTTTCAGAATTTCCCCAGAATAAGAAATTCCGAAAGATATTACCACCTAAATCATTTTTAGAACCCGTCACATAAATCTTCTGGCCTCATATCAATAACAGAGTGTTTAGTAATTTAGTTTAAATATCTAGTGATTCAGCATTGCAAATTCTTCGCACTACATATAGGATAAAGTTTTCAACTGCTTGGAAATGGTTTAAATATCAATGTCAATCCCCCACATGCATGACGACATAAAAGGATTATTTATACGACCTTACAAAATTTTATGAGTACGCTTTTATAGTTGCTTACTGTTTCTAATTTAAACCGGGAAGTAATTTCCGTATTGACAACAAATTGTAACATACAGCTGTCAGTTTTATCATATTTTGCATTGCTTATTGATCTAAACATTTGTTACCGCATGACTACTTAAAAGATCAAATATACTTAATCTATTATCTGAGAAATAGATACAAGAAGATATATATTTATCGTCCTCATTGTTTTTGATATAAAGGACACTGTGTCATGTAAAATCAGATAGGTGAATGTTCTAGAAGTTAACACTGATATGACTCCCTTGTGTTATTATCCCCTGCCGTCACCTACACTAATAAAACCAATAACAATGTTATTCGCACAGCTAGAAAATAATGTTTTTGTTCACGTCAGCCGTATTTGTTTACCTGCAGTTTGAGAAACTGCTTTAGTTAGGCACATTCGAAAATCTGAACCAGTAGCTGAGTGTGGTCCCTGTACTCGGGATTTCATATACTTAATAAGATTTTGATGATAATTTTATTACTTATTAAGTTTATCACTCACTTAAAAATCCATAATCAGACAACAATGTTCACATATCTATCGTTAGGGAAAAGAAAAAAGTTGGAAACAGTGTGTTTCCGAAATGTCTGTATTTTAGAGCACAAGTAGTATCATAACATCTGTTTGAAATTGAATGGCTGATTCCGATTCTTGATCCCTAAGCCCTTTCTATAGTACCCATGAATTTTCTCCACTGAGGATTTTTGCAAACTCATTGGTCTGCGATTGTAACCCCAGGTGCCCCAGCTGCTGTAGGTTCAGGCCGGTCGATATATGCAGGCAACTGCTTATTGTACCGAATATCAATTACATCTGCTGTGAGCTGGCAGGCAAATAAATATATTAATCCGCCGCCGTCTGTTACAGTATTATGTATCAATGCTTTAAGACATAATTACCATCCCAAAATGCTAGCCACGATAAATGCATGGGACTATGTATGCGATTTTTAATGTTTACCACATCAACATAAACGCAAGACAGGAATAATATCAAAATTAATAAACACTCGATTGATAGTTCTAAAATGGCTTAATTTCTTTAACATCGACGCATGGAGAAGAGTGCAGAACATTGTTTTTAGCCAACACTTGTAAGTTTATATAGGAGGGGGGGTTCTATTGCATTGTAAATGGCCAAGTTTTGTTGTGTTATGCTCTCATCGACACGTTTCAGGTTCGAATCAAACTGGCGGGGAAAAATTCTTATGAATTGAGGAAACATGAAACCTAGGTAGATTGCAAACGAAAATGAAATCTAAATATGATGATTTATTTATAGATACTAATATAACTATGAGTTGAGCAGTAATTATTTGACATTAAGTTTGGTCTGAAGCAACTCCGGAGCCTTCTATCGTTTAGCACTGAAGGGGTCATGTAAGGTTGCGAATTTAAACTATCATAATTAACACTGACTAAGACACACTTGTTGGTTGTAATAAATATGTGCAATGGCTTAAAAAAGCAATGTTCTTATCATTCTCAAACAAATACTGTTCGCATGTTCATCAAGAGCTGAAAATGTTTTCTTTGTGTGAGAACATTATATTAAATAATACAACGTGTATATATACAACGTGGTAAACTTCACAGACTTTATTGTACTCAATTTAATTGCTGGAGCAATGGTGTGATTTAACCGTCAAAAAAGAGATAAAATCATTATTTCATATAAATGCGTCATACTTATTTGTCAAACACGTCCAAAAGATGTTACATGATTTTTTAAAATATGTATAGAGTTTCATGATAAATTGTTTGAGATAAGGATCGTATTGGAACAAAAACAACAAAAACTTGGGGAATCATAAAAAAAGAAGGATGAAAAGTCATTGCATGATTGTTTGTGTTAAGAAAGTTTTTGTCCCTGACGTTAAACGAAACCCATCGATAAAGATATTGAAAATCCCCGATGACTGCAGTGAATAGATCTATGGGCAAGTCAGAAAAATGAATTTTGACAATAATATAGCAATGGCATTCACATGACATTGATGAGGTATACCAACTGATGTACAGCGCCAGCAGAGGCGAAACAGATCAGACAATGGCAAAAATTCTCCGAAGCCATTTCCAAGTCCATGGAGCAAAATCCATAGTTGATATATGCAACGCCTCCAAGACATTTGAAATTCTTGGATAGAAAAGTGCAATGTGTGGCCATGTTCTAATTGGATCCATGCTCAATGATGGATTTTTTTAAGTTCATTTTGTAAGGGAATTACTTTCTGGAAATTTAATCCAAGTTTGCTAATCAAATGTATAACAATTCAAAAGGAAACAATCACGTTTATTTACAAAATCCTGATTTACACTTTCTAATTTCCATACCACAGAATAGACCAATCTAGTTGTCTGTGATATCACTGCTACGTTAACTGTTGGAATGATCCACAAACATAAACTTGCTTGGTCCAAGTCTGGCATAAGTTCGATTACGATTGTACCCTTACGTGTTGGATTTGCACTACGTGTTTTCCTGCGGCATGGCACACAGTATGAAGGAATAATTCTCTTGTACGACGATTAACATTCAACATAGCATCAAACCTCGACAAATTTCGTCCTCATTAACTACTCTCAGTTGGAGAATTCTTGATGGTGCAAGCATGTACAAATGATCACACGTTAACCATCGCAATATCAAATGCCAGTGATCAGAGCACTAACCGTGATTGGAAACATGTTAACAACGTCACAATGCAGGTTAATCTAATATGTGATACAATGTCGCGCCAGACATTGCCAGGATCACCACGATTCAGACTAAACTAATATGGGAAACCATCAGCGGCAGCGACATTTCAGATTTAGACGCAAGAAGCGTAGCTTCTGAAGGTTACATAGTGTCTGAATTCCCTCTGAAGGTTAAACTAAAAAATTTTGAAACATGGGTTAAGTGGAGTACTCTGTGTGTGTGCGTGCGTTGCCTGAACCAACGATTTTTTTATTTTGATCTCACTTGTAAGAGTAGGATTACAGGAGATAAATCCGAGAAGGCCATAGCTCTGTCCCGTGGTTTATTTACATGCCCTTTGGACTTAACCCCTGGGTCATACCTTTGAAAATTTTGAGATCTCTATACAATAAGCAAATATAACCGTTGCATTGAAGTAAAGGATGAATTCATATATATGGTCAATACGTATGCGGGGCGGTATGAGTGTTTTCTACCCTGGGGACACGGCCCCTTGTTCAAAGAGTGGAAGCTATTTAAATGACCAGTCTTAAAATAATGTAATGAGTTGTAATGTAAGTGATTTCATGTCAGACCAATATTTGGAGCAGAGTGAATTGGGATGAATCCCCTGGGTCTTGAGAACTACTAAAATCCTGACGTCATCGTTATACATGCGTGTAGGGTTTGAAACGTTGAATTATATTTAAAGAGAAAACCCACACCTTGCTAACAAATTCCGTACACTCCTGAAAACTAAGAATCTCCGTGAATAAACAAGCATATTATTCACAAAACAACAAGACAAACAAATGTACGTATTTACGTGGACCCATTGAAAAGATTACATTGAGTGTGCGGAGATTTCGAAACAGCTATTTATGCGGTTCCATTGTAACGAGAGTACCTTGAATGTACAAATTTACAAATTTATTTATAAATGAATTGGTTATAATAATAGTCTTCGCTTTCTATTAGGTCTTCCTAGATGGAACAGTGCCTCCAACATGTTTGTTAATTATAATGTATTAAGTTTTGAGGAAGTAATGAGAAAGTATGTATATTCAATGATAACAAGACTTTCTAATAGTGAGAAATGTATATTGAAATCACTTTGGAAATATGACATTAATTTAAATTCTCACATTGTTAGTAGATGGAACCAATTACTATTTAAATGTGTCACTTAAATTTCATTTTTTAACAATGCATGGCGCAAATAATTGTTGTTAATGTATCTGAATACTTGTACATATGATATGTATATATGTTTTAGTGTATATGTATGTGTGTATGTGTATGTGTATATATATATATATATATATATATATATATATGTGTGTGTGTGTGTGTGTATATGTGCATGTGTGTATATATATATATGTATATGTGTATGTATATATGTATGTATGTATGTGTATGTGTGTATGTATGTGTATATATATATGTGTGTGTGTATGTGTATATGTTTGTGTGTGTATATGTATATATATATATATATATATATATGTATATGTTTATAGGTATATATATATATATATATATATATATATATATATATATATATATATATGTATATGTTTATAGGTATATATATATATATATATATATATATATATATATATATATATATATATATATATATATATATATATATATATGTGTGTGTGTGTGTATGTTCTTTTATGTTTACAATGTTTTACTCTATATCAGTATTTTAATTTAGATGTATGGACTATGCAGTCTGAAATAAAGAATTCTTATCTTCTTATCTTATCTTGTACGGGAGTTTCGAAATTTCTGTTTTAGTTTGTTACTCGTACTTTTCTGTACGGGGTCGCATTAAGGGCCGATATCACACTCAGATGCCACAGCAAGAAGGGTGAAATAAATAGAGTCTTTGTGCCTGGAATGGCTAAATTATTGTATATATGCACTTCAAAACTCTTTTCGGATAATTTTGTAAAACCTCTTGACAAAAGTTTGGATGAATGTTAAGACCTCGTCATCATTGGTGACCTGAATGTGACCTCGACAGTGACCAAGGTGGTTAAAAATGAATAAATTCGTAATTATTTGGACTAATATTTGAATTGTGGAATGGGAAAAGACTATTAATGTAATGTCTATAAATAATCCCTCTCCAACACATATATGCACTACTCACCTGCCATGGTGACGACAACTAACATCTATGTTACCGTTATACTTTTGTCTCGTGTACTATCAAGTGTCCTACTGTTACCTCCTTTTAAAAATTTTGAATAAAGGCTAAATCTGCATCTCAGTAAGCATTTAGTCCTACACTGTAAAATGGTATTTCGCTTTTAATTTAATTTAATGTAAAATTTAACTTTTAACTTAAAAATTAAGTATCGTAGACCTTTATTTTATTTTTTGCATCCTTCAAGTCCTAACCAGTGGAGTTCATTTTGTTACCTAAGTACAACATTCATTTTTAATTATTGGCCTATTAATACATTTTGCTTCTTATATTTTATGTTCAGTGTAAATTGGTCCATTGTATTTCTGTATTATGCTGTGTTAAATACGTCGTTCAAATCAAGCTGATTGATTGGCGTGCCAACTATAAATAAACATTATTTATAAAATAATGAACTGTACGAAATCACCCATTTCATTCCAGCTTTATTAGTCACTATATCCCGGATATGTTTTATAATAAAATATTTCCAAGAGTTCCGTCTTTTACATACACAGTATATATCAGTCGAGATCTTTGATCTATGCACTTCAAACTTACTGTATATGCTTTTTTTTCTTCCGCGAATTGTGAACAATATTAAAATGTATAACGACAATCCAGACCATACCATATATACTCGTGTATGAACATTAGCAAACTGTAAACAGATGCTGTTGCACAATGTATCTGCAAATGTGGGTCTCTGCTGTCAGGACTAAACAGTAGAAGAAATAACATTGGTCCTAATCAGTCAAGTGTAATGTGCAATGGCAGATCTGGGTAACTGTCATTTACAGTTGATTAGTCTTAAACGAGAGTATATAAGTAGATAGAGATTATGTCAACATGGGGTGTCAAATAAACGTGTAGATCTATTATGAATTTTACTTCCCTCTCTGAGCACTCCAATCATATCTTCGATGGTAATATATATGGTCCATCCTCTATTTCCTTCTTGTAAATATATTCAAGCGATGTCGTATTTGAAATATATGTTGTTGTTGTTGTTGGGCTTAACGCCATTTTTCAGCACACGATAGGCTATTCATGGCGGCCAGTATTAATGGTGGAGGAAGAAACCGGGAAATCACCGGAAAGAACCACCGACCCACGAGAAGCTACTGGCAAGTTTTCTCACATATCCACATTCGCCGAATCCTAGACTCGAACACACGCAGACAGAGGTGAGATGGCAGTGATCCGTAACGGACAGCGCTTTAGACCACTCGGCCACTCGGGGTCCCTTATTTGAAATATATAACTAAATTTATATCAAACTTTTGTTTAAAAAGATTAAAATGTTCACTTCTTTACATTTAAATTTTGATTTGTGTATCTTGGTCTCCACGTTTTTATTCATTATTTTCATGGCCTGAATATATTGGGAATATGTTTGAACTTTGTCAGCACGAAGCTGCATTCGAGCGGAAAGTTCATATATTCTGGCATACTTTAAAATAGACCCAAGTTATTAATTTTTGGTTCCTCTAAATTTCAGTGACGTGGATATATTTCAAGTAGCATGTCAGTCTAAGTTTTGTGTTTGAGCTCGACCTTTAATTTTTGTTTAAGCGATAACAAATTTCTTTTATTGCATGTAGTTATGGGACCAGCATAACAAAAGTCATTGAACATATGATGTTCTTCTAAGAATAAATGTTTTCAAGTATTAAATGCAGCAAAACTTGTGTACCTGCTGTTTCCATCAATATGACGAAGGGCCTATTCTTTTTACATAAAACATGATGCCCGGATGGCAGGCATTACCGGATTTAGGACAAATGAGGCCCATTGCTAAGCAAGTTTTGAGGCTCCTTGCCATGATAAATTTGTCTAATTTTTTTTTTTGGGGGGGATAGGCCACCCTATCCCTCATGGGCCCTTTGCTTAAGCACACCTTAGCACAAGGGTAAATCCGGTTCTAATGGCAGGGTAATAAAAAGAGCGGTGTTTCTGTAATGGGGATATCGGCGGCGTGGCGAGCAATGCAGACAGTAGATAGAACTACGGTTATTAACCGATTGGTTGATCGGTATTGAGTACTCTAACAAGAAAATGCAATCACAAAAGTCGAGAAAAGTGCCGTTCAAAAAGACAAAGACATATTTTGTACTATCTAGATCTGTTTTTCTCTGTACCAAAAACTGTGTACATCTACTAAAAGCGATGTAAGGTTAATAGTAACACATTACTTACAATAATGTAGATTTTAATAGTAGTTATATGTTTTTGTCACTATTGCCTTCAGGGGTGCCAGCAGAATTACTTTCAGGGATGGGGTGGCAAACGTTTTGTGGTCATCTATTGAGTTTTACGGATATAGGCCAAACTACATTTAAAGGCGAAATCCAAAGGGGAAAGGATGCACTTGCTCCCACCCCTTTTCTCTATGTGCACGTGCCCATGGTTGCCTTGCCTACCATTGCTGAACGGAATTACCCTAGTCCATCTTATAAAAATTCCTCCTCCTTTTGATAAAATGTTCTTGAAATTCTAGAACAGAAAGAACACGGATCAAATTTAACACCCACATTGTAGGACTTCACCAGCAGCTGTCCTCATTTCGCCATATGAATCTGTATATTTCAAACTACTGTAACTGCTGGTGTCAGCATCAAGATGCAGAGTGTACTGTTATGCTCAACACCTTTAAGTCCTCATCCCTTAAAACTTGGGTGGTGGCAAGTGTGATTTTCGACAGGAACCTGGAGGCAATGGACTTGAAGTAATCTTTCCTTACCGTAGCTTCGCACGCATATCTTTATCTCTAACTCTAGCCGCTCAGAACATCAAGGCATGCATTGCACATGTCCACTGCGCTGTCAACTGAGCGGTTCTACTTCAAAAGGGATATTGTCCGGAGCACTTTTAATGTCTTTAATGAATACAGTAATACACTTTTAATGTCTTTAATAAATACAGTAATAACATTCTTAGGGCTGCCCCCTTTGAGGCAGAGACGTTCTTCGGAGATCTCATACATTTCGTGGCATCCCAGTACCAGAGAGACCAAGAGCGCCAGTTCCTCGCATCCTCTCTGGTGCGTCGAACTGTCACGAAACATGTTCATCCTAATCACCCCTTGGGGACTTCAGTAAAGTTCTTCAAAGAGATGCAACATCAGTCCAGCAAGCAGCCCAAATTTAAGCCTTGCTCTCGCCCCGTCTGTAGCTAAATGAGATAGTGGAAAGAAATCGAGTTAATTTTTGAGCTCCCCAAAGGAAGGAGAGACGGCCCTAAAGGGCTCGCTCCCTATCCGGCCATGAATCCCTTTTCCCGAGATAGCTGTGAATGATTGGCTAACCTTCTTTCAAACCTTTGTTGGAAAATCATAGAATAATAATTTGTTCTTTCTTTTTCTAAGGATGGGCTATAGAGCCAGATCAGGTAATGTGTTTGAGGGAGAGGTTTCCAATATTTCAAATGGGTACTGACTTTTATTGAAAGGCACAAGAAAGCAAATATGGACGCCACGCGCTACGTGTTATATCTTTGCTTTTTTGTGTGCTGTAATTTCCTCTTTCGGAGTCTTTAGGGAAAGAAGAGGAAAATTAAGATCGTAGAGCAAATACGTAATACATTGTGTCATAGTGATATTTTTCTATCTGCAAAATATGGAATAAAAAGGTTTGGAAGTTCCCGCTTCCGACAGCTTGATGACCGTTATCATCGTGCGCGTCAACCCATACTCGGAACGCTTTTCTAACGAAGATGCTTCTGATAACGTGACAACAAATGAACTATTGTGCTTTGTTTAAAAACCATTATCTGGACGCTCTTCTTACGAGGATGCGTCTAAAAACGTGACAGTAAATAACTATTGTGCTTTGTTTAAAACAAGCATCAGCGTATAGGCACAAGTTATATTTAAACACTGCGTGGACATACGTTGACCGTGATACTGAAGCATCCATGCAACTTCAAGTGCAAGTGAGCATCACGATGACAATATTACAGAAAGATGTAATAAAAGCATAGGTGGTGAGGAAACTTCGCGTGTATCCAGCCACATTAGCAGACGTTTAGTTCAAGGAGAGGAGCTCCTGAAAACCAAGGTCAAAACGTAATTGATTATGTTATGAGGTAAAATTTAAGTATAAATAAGAACATTAGAAGTCTCTCTAAAATGTATTAAAACTAACTCTTCTTTGGACTCATTCTCATTAAATTATAATTGGAATAACTTCCATTGAAATAATTGAGCTTTATTCATTTTGATATTATTCTATTACAATTAGTGCAGTTTATATCTGCCTCTATAACCAGTACCAAATTGCCGTACTATACATGTATAAACCACTAAGCTTACACTCAGTAGCAACGATTCTTGACATATTCTCCAAATGAGTATGTTGGCTTAGAGGTTAAATCCAAGGTCAGAAATAAAAATGTAAAACATACGTAGTTCTACGGGATAAAAACTGGTTCTCACTAGTTGGAAGCAACCATGAAGTCAAACTGGCGCTAGCCCTTCTCACCTCAAAAAAGCTGTTTCCATAAAAGGTTACGAGGTGTCGGGATCTAGTATAAATAAGCCCCGGGATATGCTAGCGATCAGTTCCGCTTCTTGCTTCAACTACGAGAACTCTTGTACTTATTTCAGGTAAGACCTTTTCTTTATGTCCTAAAATGTCTTAGAAAATAAGTACCTTTGGAAGTTAAAGTTTTATGCTTGTAACCTTCTTAGTTACAATGTAATTGTGAATTCTTTTTTATTCTAAATATTATAATATAATGGATTGTTCTATTGCTTTAAGAATTGGTATTTATTGCATTTTTATTAATGGTTTAAAGATCAAAATGCTTACCGACTTCATGTTTAGGTTTAATTTGGAATTTTAAATAATCTTTCAGGAATAAAGAATAATGTTTTGTAATCTATTCTAAATTAGAACTTTATTCCAAATTAAGTAAAATATATTTCTTTAAAATGATTGCTGCATTAATCGCAACTATTTTATAATCTTTAATTAAATCAAGATTTATTATTGTAACATATTCTAAATTGCGAAAGCTACAGCATATGAAGTTGGTAAACTTAAAAGAAAACATTGTAGTACATTCAGTGTATTTTTCAATATAAATGTTTTGTGAAGTGTATCTTTGGAATGTAGTATTATATATCTTCTATATCAAATATATGAATAAACAGTTCCGCTTCTTGCTTCAACTACAAGAACTCTTGTACTTATTTCAGATCCGTACCTCTCCGCTAGCCAAGTTCCCCAAAGGAATGTAGCTGTGCCTACATTACCTGTGTCACACCCTTTTTCTCCTTCTTTCTATCTCTCTATCGATGGATCGATCGCTCATAAGAGATGCGTAATTCCTTCTCATAGCAGGAAATGAGAAGAAGATTATGATAAAACCATATCATAATAATTATATTAAACAAATAACATGACAGGCCGAAAAATAATGGTACTCTAATGATTGGAAGAAAGAAAAAAGATAACGTTTCTTCTACACTGCATAAACAATGTGGAAATGAGAAAAACCCGCCAGCCAGTCCAGGAGAGGCAACGTAGTCGTTATGGAATGGTCTCATCACCAGTCCATAGCAGAGTTCCAGTTCACAGTATGGGAAATTAATAATGATCATAAATTATCCATAGCAAGGAAGCAGCACTGTTTCAGTTGAATCTTTTCCATGTACATATATTTCCATGTACATATATTTCCATGTACATATATTTCCAAAGTAACAAAATAATTTTCTGGAATCTTTTATGTACGTTTCAATTATTTCATGTCATATAAAGCTTAAAAAAAGAAGTATTCTACATTTTTAATTTAACAATACTGAGGTGAAAGAATAAAATGTGTATTCAGAAATGTCATATATCGGAGAATTGGAACAAAAGAAATTTTTCCATTTCCAAAATTATGAAATATACAGCTGAATAATCAAGTGGATAAAAGATTTAATACAATTCCTAATTAATGCAATTACAAGACCAACAAATACGTCGGTCTGCAATTAAACAGCAAACAACTAAACAAAAGTCAAATGAACATATAAACAAGAATAAAAGCTTGAACATTCATTTTCAACAAATTCTGAAAATGTTTTCTTTTGCTATCGTTGTGCTTGGCACTTTGTGAAACATAAATCAATGTTCTTTTTTTGGAATTTTGCTCGATCGATCGATAGATAGATAGACAGACAGACAGATAGATAGATATAAATTCATTCAAATACAGTAATACTTCATTATATTTTTTCAGCAAAAACATACCTGCATATATATTCTTTATGCTAAACTAGCAATAGTTTTGTGATTTATATGTACACAAGTCAAGAACTGATGAACTGATACTGGCCTATCACTATTGACTAGTCTCTCAGAGAACACTGCTGTGTTTCTGACTCCTGAGGAATAACTCACAGAACATTGCCATATTTCTGAGGACTTACTATGCAAGTCTCTCATAGAACATCAATATACTTTCTGGGACTCTTACTACTGACTAGTCTCTCACAGAACATTGCCATATTTCACAGGACATACTATGCAATAGTCTCTCACTGTGAACATTGCCATATTTAATAGGACATACTATGCAATAGTCTCTCACTGTGAACATTGCCATATTTCACAGGACATACTATGCAATAGTCTCTCACTGTGAACATTGCCATATTTCACAGGACATACTATGCAATAGTCTCTCACTGTGAACATTACCATATGTCACAGGACATACTATGCAATAGTCTCTCACTGTGAACATTACCATATTTCACAGAACATACTATGCAATAGTCTCTCACTGTGAACATTGCCATATTTCACAGGACATACTATGCAATAGTCTCACTGTGAACACTGCCATATTTCACAGGACATACTATGCAATAGTCTCTCACTGTGAACATTGCCATATTTCACAGGACATACTATGCAATAGTCTCTCACTGTGAACACTGCCATATTTCACAGGACATACTATGCAATAGTCTCTCACTGTGAACATTACCATATTTCACAGAACATACTATGCAATAGTCTCTCACTGTGAACACTGCCATATTTCACAGGACATACTATGCAATAGTCTCTCACTGTGAACACTGCCATATTTCACAGGACATACTATGCAATAGTCTCTCACTGTGAACATTGCCATATTTCTGAGGACTCTTACTATTGAAAAGTCTCTTACAAAACATTACCGTATTTAATAATAATAATAATAATAATAATAATAATAATAATAATAATAATAATAATAATAATAATGACTTTGTATAGCACCTAATCTTTAGAAGCTCTAAATACTATTTTATTGGACAACACTTAAAATATATACAACACATATATAATATGATTACAAACAACAAACACCATAAAATCAGAAAATATAAAACATGCTGAAAATATTTAAGGTAGGAAACATTATTAGGTCTTTAAGTTTGTTCTTGCAGTCAAAATAGGTGTTTTATGAATGCTCTTGAATGAGATCATTGTCTTTGTGTCTAAGTTCAGTGGGCAATTTGTTCCAAGTTGGTGGGCCCTGGTATGCAAAAGAATGTTGTCCATACAACCTCATTATCATAGTGGGAATAATGAGTATTTCTGAGGAATTACTATGTAATAGTCTCACAGAACACTGCCATATTTCAGAAGATTTACTAAGCAATAGTCTCTCACAGAACACTCCCCTATTTCTGAGTACTGACTAGTCTATTATAGAACACTCCCCTATTTGAGGACTCTTACTAATGACTAGTCTCTCACAGTATACTCCCATATTTCTGAGGACTCTTACTATGGATTAGTCTCTTACAGAAGACTGACATTTTTCTGGGGACTTGTACTACTGGCTAATCTCTTGACAAAGATAAATAACATGAATCATAATAAACTAAAAAGATTATTATTATTTGTATCATTATGTAAAATGTATTTTATATATTTAAGATATATTTTAATTTTGCACTGCATTAATTACAAGATTTATTTTCCCTTTAAAATCAAATGATACTGCATTTACTACCAGATTGATTACACCTTTGAAATCAACAAATAACTGATTTACATGCTCAAAGTTCAACATACGTACCCCCAGTCATCAAGACTATAAATTAATTTAATTAATATAACTTTTGGAGGTCAGGGTGAAAAGAAAAGTGTAGATGTATATGGCTGATAGTCAAGCATTTCTATCTATAATAGGTTTCTCTCAGTAGATATTGTCTAACTGAAAAAAATTATTTACTCTGTGCAAAATATGCAGCTTTAAACTAAATTTTTCTGCATGATTAAATATAATCTCCAACAATTATGTGATTCATAAAACATTTTTCATGCCAAACACACTCCTGAAAATATGTTTCATGACAATATAAACAGTGTATTCTTGATGCACTCTTCCTCTCTTCCAATTAGTTAAGCTTATACACTTATATTTTCTATATCTGTTTTAACATCAATTCGTAAATAATGATACTACTACTTCAATAGTTATCAAAACAATGCTGTATTTATCAATAACAAACCCTGGTAAAATAAATAACACTTACACCGAAAACTACATATTAAAAGCCACTGGCTGCACCTCCATTATATCTAGCTGTGGACAACAGGACTGAGGAACTACACTATATCTAGCTGTGGACAACATGAATTGGGGAACTGTGCTTTATCTAGATGTGGAAAACATGACTGATGAACTGCACTACATCTAGCTGTGGACAACATGAATTGGGGAACTGTGCTTTATCTAGATGTGGAAAACATGACTGATGAACTGCACTACATCTAGCTGTGGACAACATGAATTGGGGAACTGTGCTTTATCTAGATGTGGAAAACATGACTGATGAACTGCACTACATCTAGCTGTGGACAACATGACCGGGAAAATGCACTTTATCTAGCTGTGGAAAACATGACTGGGGAACTTCATTATATTTAACTGAAGTCGTGACTGGGGAACTGCACTATATTTAATTGTGGACATTACCAGGGAACATGTGGACTAGTCAATTAGTTTCATGTGCTTTGAATTGATGTGATGTGTGGAACAGTGTTACATTAGCAAATTGAAAAGTTTAAGAATGTATGGTACTCTAAAGATTAAGGAATTGTGTGAAAATTTATGTTCAAAGCAACATACTACAATGTAAATATTCCAGACTTTATTGCTAAGGATCTAATGGTAGAAATAATATTTTTCTCACTCCCTGTAGAATTTTATTCTTGATACTGGCATACCATCATACAAACAAATTAGCTTTATTCTTAAAAAAAATTGTACCTTTTGTAGTCGTTTTCCCATTTGAAGAAAAAGCGACTTTATTTTTTTATATCTCAAGTAGTCCTAGATCTATGCAATCATAAACTGGCCTTGTACCATTAGTATCTATTAACAAGAGCAGACATCTCCTCGGATCTTTAATAGCATTAGTTTTGATACTGACTGATGCTACAAAAAGCACAAGTATTAGATCCACTTGTGCTTATGGACTGAGATACAAAATATCTTGTTTGCATTCATGTTTATGGATGTCCTTTTTGTGAATGAAAAAAAAAAACAAAGTTCAAAGATCCTCATGCATCTGCAATTACAGACATGTGCTGTGTACATGAATGAATGAACAACAAATGTATTGATATTTTTATTTCATACTGATGTATATCATTCATATATTCATTAATCAATTGCACTTTGTCAGTTATTAGACAAAGTGGTTACAATTCTGTGTATGTGTACTGTTATTATAATATAAGATTTTATGTTTTTTATAGGATTAATTGTAATTAACAACTAGCAATATACTATGACATGTTTTAAAAATGAAAGATTAATAAAGATCTTTAAAATTTATCTGAGACTTGTTTTTAAAAATTAATTTACCAATGTAGATAATTTATGTGAAAAGAAATCCAATAAAAATAAATATTTCAAGCTTAACTGAGGCAGGTCATGTCATTGAAAAAGTATATTTTAATTATGAATACACATTTCCATATAGTAAATCCAGTTATTTTTTCAAGTCAATTTCATCCTAAGCCAAACATGTAGAAAAAAATCAATGTATTTTTTTCATAAAACAAAATTAAAAACTTATTCAATTTGTGTCTACCTCTAAGAGCAATTTTAAGTTCTTTCTTAGATGCAGAAAAAATCTCTATACATGATTATAGACTGAGTGAATATATATATATATATATATATATATATATATATATATATATATATATATATATATATATATATATATATATATATATATATATATACAGAAAGAGAGAGAGAGAGAGATAGGCTTTAAGGAAATATCAGTGCACAGCTAGCTATACAGTGATCAGATCAGTCAAGATATTCCAAAACAGAGAAACACAAAGTAAAGATCATGGGAAAAAAGGTTAAATACTTGTAAAATAAAGTCTTTTTTCAACATTAACAGCACTCGTAAAAAAAAAGTCAAAAACCTTCACAGTTAGAACATCATCAAAGATCATGTCTCTGGGCATAAAAGTTATGTTCATCAGTTGCCTCTAATGCCATGCAGGAGATATAATTTTCATTTTTTTTCTAATTGAAACAACACACCAAATGAATGTATGTATAACAATGCTGAAGTTAAACAAATTTGTAAAATTGCAAACTCTGCTGCAGCAAATAAGACTTGTCTTGGAAATTATTTTCTTTTTAAATGTTTACCTACAAACTAGAAAAGCTATCATTCTGCACCAGAGATGCAGGTCCCTACATTAGTATGCTATTTATACAGTACACCCATCTTCAATTCTATTCATTGCCATTCGTGGGTGAGATGAGGTGGAGGTGGGAAGGGTAGGGGTGGAAGATGAATATTCTCAAACAAGTGAAAAAATCATGCCAAAGTGAAATGATAGAAAATAACTTTTCCAATCTTTATTTCTAAGAATCACAAAAGAATAAAAAGGCATTAAAGATTGTGTCAAAAAAACCAGTAACATGCCTTCCCAATATGACAAATGAAGCAATTAAGAGGCCTAAGTTCTTAGTTAAACAGGTGCAAAAAATCCATAATTTTTTTGCCAGAAGACTAAAATAAAACAAACCTGGCCTATGTCTTCTTAATATAAAGCCTCATATCAAATTTAATTTCAATCTATGAAGTGCTTCAAATGTTACTGAAGAGAAACTGAAGGTCAAAGTTGAAACATGGGCTATAACTATGTAAAACTTTGATGAAAAACTGTTAAGATAAACCAAGATGAGATGTGAGGGATGAAACCAATAGTTAAAGTCACACGATATGTATCCTCTATGGATGTGGCTAGGACATTTAACTAGACAAAAATGGTATAATGAATAATGTGGAATATATTTTTACCACATGAACAATCCAATATGAAAAAGCATATGAGTGACTCTAGGTCTATTTGACACATTTTATTGTTGTTACCAAATATTAATAAAATTGGATTGTTACAAGTCTCATGGAAATTGAATTAAAAAAATGTTACAGTATAGCTAGCTTACTATCTACTGCAGAAATAAATAGTAATATGTCTCTTTACATTTATAATATATCAAGCAATGAATACATTCACATTATTCATAATATGTATGAAATCTAATTAAATGTAACAAAAGTGTTTAAATCCTTGCAACAGTTTCTTCTCAACTGCCTGCATAGGACAACAAAGTTTTCCGAGACCAAGAATCGGAATAATAATAAATGTTGATAATAATTTTTTTTAGAATCTGTCAGTATGTACTACCCATTAATGTAAATCTTCATTCAAAGTCTATCCCTGAAAAACTCCATGCTGTTTATTTCCACATCAATGAAGGTTCCTCATCAGGCTCATTTTCCATTTTAATCTGAATGCTTTCCATCATTCTTTTTGGGAATATTATTGTGAACAAAATATGAGAAAATTTCTTCTAAAACTTTACCACATTCAAAACACACACACACACACACACATATATACACACACACGTGTGTGTATGTGTGTGTGTGTGTGTAGACACACAGATGGAAAGGGAGAGAGTGTAAGCTGTTAGTTAATATGAAGTATTTCAATTCAGACTACAATAAATGTTCACTGGACACTTGGCCATCATTTATATTTATCCAAATTATTGACTCTGACTCCTCTTCATCTCGCATGGTCATATGGTGTCTTGTTCAGCATCATCTGTATCAGCTAACACCTTTTTGGGGTGTCTGTTATTGCATAGGGAACTGAACTCGCTGACCTCCGATTTTGAAGTCCACTTCCTCTTCCTGAAAATAAATCATGTGTAAAGCTGTCTAAAATTATCCAGATCAGACAAATCAATGTAAAGTTAGTATTGCAAATCAATATAAAGTCAGTATTGTAAATCATGGTAAAGTCAGTATTACATATCAATGTAAAGTCAGTATTACAAATTAATGTAAAGTCAGTATTACAAATCAATGTAAAGTCAATATTACAAATCCATGTACAGTCAGTATTACAAATCCATGTACAGTCAGTATTACAAATCAATGTAAAGTCAGTATTACAAATCAATGTAAAGTCAGAATTACAAATCAATGTAAAGTCAGAATTACAAATCAATGTACAGTCAGTATTACAAATCAATGTAAAGTCAGTATTACAAATCAATGTGAAGTCAGTATTACAAATCAATGTACAGTCAGTATTACAAATCAATGTACAGTCAGTATTACAAATCAATGTAAAGTCAGTATTACATATCAATGTAAAGTCAGTATTACAAATCAATGTAAAGTCAGTATTACAAATTAATGTAAAGTCAGTATTACAAATCAATGTACAGTCAGTATTACAAATCAATGTAAAGTCAGTATTACAAATCAATGTACAGTCAGTATTACAAATCAATGTACAGTCAGTATTACAAATCAATGTAGTCAGTATTACAAATCAATGTAAAGTCAGTATTGCAAATCAATGTAAAGTCAGTATTACAAATCAATGTACAGTCAGTATTACAAATCAATGTACAGTCAGTATTACAAATCAATGTACAGTCAGTATTACAAATCAATGTAAAGTCAGTATTACAAATTAATGTAAAGTCAGTATTACAAGCCAAGTTAAATTAGTATACAAGAGTTTTCTAGCCATGATACTTAAGACTCCCTTGCATTTCTATAAGTACCATTAATAATTACAAAGAAAAGCTGAAAGACTAAACTTTTCCTTATAAAAGAATTTTAAAACAAACCCACACACAAACATTATATAGCATGTAAAACAAACATTGTAAAGCAGATGTTCAATCATCATCAGACAAACAATCAGAAAATTGGAACCCCACTAATTGTGAATTTGATGTATGAGACGAACAGACCAATGAACAAATTTTCCCATGATGAGCAGTAAAAGTCATGTCACAATCTCCAGCTAGTAGCTATTTCATTGAAAACTAAAAGAAGTAGAACTGTACATATGTTTTGAAAAAGTGTCTGTTTATTATGTAAATTTTTTGCATATTTTCAGCATTTCTTTTTTTTCCAAATGCATCACAATTAGCAATTTATCACAGGTAGAGCATTGATTTTCCTAGTCACCTGTGACCTAATGCAAAGGGGCATATATCGTTATGTCACCACAGGGAATGACTGATTTGGGTATACAATCACTCATATTCCAGAATTTCATTCTGTGTTAGTCTAGAATTATTCATACTAAAGCTCATACCATATCTTCATCCTCATCGGAATTATCATTCTGGTCAAACTCGGCTCCAAATTTCTTCAACAGATCCACAACTTTCTTATGACATCGCCCCCAGGCCAGCATGATGGGAGTTGCCCCACTATATGTCATACAGTTTATGTTTATAGCTCTTTGCTGTAACAAAAAGTTCACAAGGGCTTCATTGCCAGCCTCTGCAGCATAGTGCAACACAGTTCTGCCGCTCTTTGCATCCTGAAAACACAACAGTAATTAGGTCAAGTTAAATAACTTTTACTTGAAACATCTCCCTCTGAACTTTGTGGTCCAAGGCTGATCCACACAAATACTGCTCATAAGTATTTGATCTTGCAGAAAGCTAATCCACCCACATTGTGTAGTTCTGTTTCATATGCATAATGATAACACCATACAACAGTTTTAAAAAGATCCAAAGCAACGCTATCAGATACTGATAATGTTCTAACTTCAACATTACTGACTAAATAAAGACAATTAAAAATACTATTTAGGTATCAATTATTTTGAAATGAAATATATCACAAAACAAACTGGAATAGATACATCCTTTGTAAATTTAAACTTTGAGATACTTCACTAAACAATTAAAATTATACAAACTGAGACAAGAATTTTACAACTGATGGAATATAATTCACTTATTATCACATGAAGAAGATGAAAAAAAAAATGGAAAGGAAAAAAAATAAAAGTGATCTCATATTGAAATACGCATGTGAAAGTAGAAGCAGTGTTGAACTAAGGATCCCAAGAGTACAGGACAAAATGTCAATGAGACAACGAAAAACACTAGATAGTACTTGATGTACTAGGTGTGGTCGATAAAAAGTGGATAATATTTTTTATTTTGACACATTTGCCTCCTTAATTTATTATCATCCTTCCTTGGACACTTGTACTAATGTAATAAAGGTCTTCTAAAGTGCTGACCCATAGAAACATTTACATGTTTAAATACCTAATTCACCTGAAAAGAGCTGCACTATGGAATTTTCCATTTCTTGATCTTATTCTGATTTAAATTTAGTATTCACTCATTGTCTACCAGCATTTATTATAAGAATTCCATTAATCTGAATTATTTTCCATTTCAGACTAATATTTCATCCAATTAAATGCCAGAATATGTATTTCTGCGAGCTTTACAAACAAGAAATTGAACCTCTTTTGTCATCAGTTAAACATTGAAAATGTTACACTAGTGGCCAACAGAAACTTCATATTGCAAGCTTGCAGACTGCCACAAACCTTGAATGTTCTGATTGCCAAATATGTTTTATAATTGAAATTAATTGCATATATTGTCACCTGAAAGATATTACAACCTTATAAGTTTTTTACACTACTAGTGTAAAACATGGATGGATGTGTACTAAAGAAAAGCTTTGATTTGTTTTCCCCAATGAAAAGACACACCCTTGGGTCAGCATCTGAGAGACACAGAATAAAATACTGCAGGAAACCAAGTTCAGTGCTCAATATGAAACACTATAATGTAAAATAACACTTCATATTTCCCTAAATGTGAATCACAAAGATAAGACAATATGTAGCAACAGCAATATGTAATGGATGTATGATACAATGTTAGCAAGAATAATATTTAAAGAATGTATGATGTTACATACCTGTATGTTTATGTCAGCTCCAAAATGCAACAAAACCAACAATGTGTTGTAATGAGCCTTTTCACCAGCTAAGTGTAATGCAGTTTGACCTGAAAAACAGATTGCCAAAATTTATTCTGTTATAGTTAAACATCATACTTTTATATTATTATCCAACTAAATAATGAAGCTCCTCTAAGTCAATAGGAAAAACAAATACCATGGCAAGGTGTCTAAATGCAGATGGTTCATGATGATCTTAAGAATTCTACTGTTAATTGCATAGAAATCCCAGAAACAGAAACATATAAGGTGGGATCCTACTGTGATTAAACAGGATACAAGGAAGATAAAGAAATTCCATAAAAAGATGACAACATCTCACAAGGATCCCATCTAAAATAACTTAATATAATTTTATTCTTACCACTGTAATTTCTTGTATTGATACTCCTGGATGTCTGTACAGCCTGTATTGGATAGCTGTTCAGTTTCAGTTCATCTTCTGATATGGGTGTCAATAGGACATGTGCAATCTCGAAATAACCCTCACAGGCCGCAATATGGAGTGGGGTGTTGCCCTTATGATCATGACAATCAATCTCAGCCCCTGCTGTCATTAACCTACAAGGATAAGCAAATAAAAATTTGAAAATCACATTAGCTAGAGATGGTAGATATATCACTTATTAGTGACCATCCTGAAAATAAACAAATCCATTTTTCTAACTAAATACAATTTAATAAAAGTCTCACCTAATAATATACAATATTTTGTACATTAATTACTGTTTGATTTATTTTCTAAATCATTCACAATGTTGTTAATAAAGGTTAGAAGCTTAGTTTTATCCAATTCTCTGTCAAAAAATGGCAGACTAATTTGATGTTGTATTTATATGTAAATCGAGCTGTCACTTACAAGTCTGCATGCCATATGTAAGGTTCTGTTGTATACATTAAATGCTGTTATTTTTGGAGTGGTGCATATATGTGCACCTCTCTATACACAATATTGTTAAAAAGCACATGGCACAAAGACCTGGTAGCATCATGTCTGTAGTACAGAACAGGGCAATTGTTCATTTATAGACTTTTAATAAGTCCACCAATTAAGCTGTCACATGCCAGTTTTGCCCTGAATTTTGTGGCAAAAGAACATTTAAAAAATTAGAAAAATTAAATGATAATAATTTAATATAATTATGGACACATATTGTCCAAATTCTGATATACAGTATATATATATATATATATATATATATATATATATATATATATATATATATATATATATATATATATATATATATATATATATATATATATATATATATATATATATTACCTTCTGACAACATTACTTTGCTTTGTAATGACAGCTAAGTGGAGGGGAGTCTGCGCTAGATTATTTCTGATGTTCAAATATTCTGGATCCCCGATGAGGGAGATTAACGTCAGTGCATAATCATTCAGAAGCTGAATGATAAAATTGTGGAGCTCTCTGAAAAAAAAGAAATAATATAAGAATACAGAATTAAACACTTCGTTACAAGATATAAGGTGATAAAATATTGAAAACTATAAAACTATATTAAATCATTTCTAAGGCAAACATGTTTACTGGTAAATCAATTAAATTTCATGAATAATAATACAGTGACACCTGTATAACCCATCACCTGTAGACCTGACTGTATACAGAGACTATTATATGAAGGTTAATTTTAGATGAAACCTGTTAGTCACACAAAGGTGACTATCTGACATATTTACATACATGTAATATGATATAGTTATCAAGTCCAATTATGGAAAAACAAGCTAAACTGCAAGTCCCTTAAAATTGAGGCAGTATCAACAAATAATTTATGTACAATTCATATTGTAAAATATACCAAATCCATACTATAAAATATACCAAATCCACTAGTTTTTTGATTTTGCAGGGTCCAGTTTTCAGTTTGATAATATTAAATCCTTTGAGGAAAATCAAACAGGAGTCATTCCTCTATATTCACATCAATTACCAATGTGTCATATTAGCTGCCCAAGGCAATACACACTATGAATGCATACATATACAGGATGCATACATATACAGGATGCATACATATACAGGATGCATACATATACATAATTCATGGAAAATGTTTGCCTTTACTTAATTGCTCATAAAGAACAAAAATGTAAATAAATGATAACAGTACAAGGTTAGTTAGACTACTGATTTGGGATCTAAAATGAACATCTCCACCAAATTATTTTTTTTTTTAATTCTTTAAACAACATCAACTACTGTAAGTGAGAAATGTGTGTCAGCAGTGGATATACATGTTGGCCTATGACCAAACAAAAATGTACCAGGGTGTAAATTATGATATACAAAGGAACCCTTTGCTAAATGGAGATTCTTGTTGAACAATAATTTCTGTTACAAACTGATTGTTTTGCTTTTTGAATAATTTTTAATTTTTCATAGCCTATACAGATGCTGAAGGCAACATTCTTAATTGTCTATTTGATATTAGAATTTTAAACTAAGTTCAAGCCCATTTATATAGCAAGTCCGTTCCACAACAAAAAAAATAACTCAATAAAAAATATTAAGCAATTTAAATTATATTGAAGTATGAACTAAATTTACTGCATCTAATGAATACAGAATCCCTGGATCTTTCAGTCTAGATGACTGATTTTAATAAATAACCAGAGCTCTCTTTTGAGAGTTTCTGCTTCTAAGACCTTCAGTTTATGATCACAGACCCTCAATTATCAAACTCTGGTCTCCAGTTTTCCAACTTGGAAGGCTGTTAATTTCATCAAAAGTTTTTCTTTAACATGACAGAGAAATAGTTTATATATTATATTCATTACATTTAGTGAACATGCCTTATGTTAACCTATCTACTGATTAGGATAATCATTCTGATATCATTCTGTTTTACCTTAGTTGTAAATGCAACATTTACAATTGTTCAAAATGATGGCATTTCTCATTTTTTTCCCAAGTATGTTGAGCAATTCAAAATTTTATGTGAGATACTGGCATAGTTCTATAAACAACCAAATGAATAATGCAAGACTTTATTTCGCATTGCCAATTTCCTTAAGTGCCTATTCACAGTCATTGGGTACTAACTTTTGAAAAGACAACTGGCAACTGTGTGCCGATAACAAAAAAGAACATGTACACAGTGTAATGCTGTTTCCTAATAGCAGCCATGTAAATAATCATTGTAAAATTTAGTAAACGGCCACCATACAAAATAGACAATGTCGAATAATTTCCTTTTTTTATAGTGTTTTACAGTCCAGTAACTTGTAATCATGTATTGATAGGTATATATTATGTATAGCACACAGGGAGATAGTTACCATAATAATTAAGTCATAATGTTCATAAAATGGTAAACAGTGAAGCCTTTTTTATTTATAAATCTAAATATTTATTATGAAAAAAAAGTTTTTAATTTCTTTTGATGTTTTTCTGTGAACCTCATCATATTTGAATAGTGAAGGAACAATACTATACTGCTTAACAGCATATGCAACCACCATGACTTTGGAAATTGTGTTATGATGATTTTTCAGATACTAAATTCACAATAATTTGATCTGTATTACTTATCCTTATATATATATATATATATATATATATATATATATATATATATATATATATATATATATATATATATGCTATGATGTTGGGAAAATAATTGGCATTCATTCATTAAGACACAATATGATTTGTATAAATATTTAGAATGGCAAAAAAATAAACATTGATCAATATTCAAGGAGCAATCCCAATCACCAAGAGACTGTTTCCAGCCTTGTCTTTCTGATTATATTTCCTTCTCAGATGTTCTGACATTTTCTTACTACACTGATTGAATTTCAAAGGCATGTAACTGGATGAATCACTATTCCACAGTCAAGTGGACATGTGAACCAGTCACTCAAAAGATCCTGGATTAAAACTCACTCCATACTATTGTTTCTTAAATTTTATTTTTTGTTTGCCATGCATTTTTATGCTGAATTAAAAAAGAGTTATGTTACCATGCAAATGTACATTTTAAGCTTTCATAACCTGAAGAATGAACCATGCTACTCATATTTACTTTGCCGACTGTACACATGACACTTGAGAACATAAATTGTAAATATATGCATTTGGAATATTAAAAGCATATTTATACTGTGTTATATACATTTAAGCAAAATTTAAAATATATTTTTTTAAAATAATAATATATATTAATCTGTAATTTTCAGAACTTTTTTAAGCATGTGACAATGGCTGTAGAGGTTAAATCAAACCCATTTTAAAACCTGCAGTTGAATGTTAACCATTTTCATCAGTGATTTCTTGGGGTACTTTTCTGCATGTTGAAAACTAATATATTTTCTATGTTTATCACTATTCATTTCATTACACATTGGCAATTTTGTTGAGATGTGCGTGTATTCATGTTTCACAACTACTTTCTTATCAAGTATATCTGGACCTATCGTTGCATTCTAGTTATGATAGTACCAGAATAAGTGTAGTTGATATCTTTTTATGTAATTGTAATTATTCTTTCTATAAACACAAAACAGATATTTAATGTTGATGATTTTCTACCCTATTATTATTATTATTATTATTATTATTATTATTATTATTATTATTATTATTATTATAAGTCAAAATTCTGTCAAATTTCCTTTAGAATTTCTTAACTGTGCATTTATGGAATAAAATATTTAGAAATCAATTTATCTTTTTGTTTTGACGATAAACAACTGGCATTATCTAAGAAATCTGATACTTTCAAACTCCTAATGCTTTTAGCTAGCCAACTCATTTAACTTTATGCATTAAATAAAATAACAATTACTCTGGATGAATAATGGAGAAAGTTCATCTATTTGGTGACAGTAAGTTATGTAGGGCTTTTCGTACGACTGCCGCATGCATGATCTGTGAAATGTACTCATTTATGTAACTAACATGATCCAGTCAATATTTACTAGGCCTATACAAAATTTTTATAGGACATAGTTTACCGGAGGTGAAGGTCATGGAGTATAGCACTGTACAAATTTCAACAACAATGACTTGCAAATATGGAATAAAAGGTAGACCTGATGAGTTGCAAAAAAAAAAATAATTAAAAAATGAGTGCATGTCGTAGATCAAATAGGCCTACGTAAATTATATATACGGCGGTCGTGCAAATTCCAGTCAAGTACGAACATAGAACTTTGCACACGGTGCACATGTGTCAAAATCCCAAAGCTTGGTATTTCTATTTTGAAAATAAATCTGCTGCAACAGTCAACAGTACAAAGCATTATTGTTAAATGTGATAAACGCCATTCAATATGATTAATTATTCGTGATATAGAAAATGCGTGTTTTCCGCTTTTATTTTCCCTATGATTCACTAGGAACGGTTGTGTTACTAAAAATAGAATGAATGCACCGGATTTTTTTTTTGTTTCAACTACTAATATGAAAACTGTTCCAGTAACAGATTTGTAAGCAAAATTACTTTCAATATTCGTGTACGTTTTGTTCTTGAAATATTGTTTCGCCTGTTTCAAATGACAGCATGACTTAATATTATACAGGTATAGGCCTAATGGTAAAAATTGTGAGACTCCAACAGTCTATAAGTCCCCACCCCTCGCTTAAATAAAACTTACGTATCACCGTCTTCGTCCTTTGTTAACCTAACCTCTTCCTCAAACTGACACCGGCTAGAAAGTGGTTGAAAGCTTAAATAAAACTTACGTATCACCGTCTTCGTCCTTTGTTAACCTAACCTCTTCCTCAAACTGACACCGGCTAGAAAGAGGTTGAAAGCTTTCATGCTCCTCTAACCTCTCAGATTTGCAAACATGCTGCTCAGGAAAGCTTTGCGTGCAGTATCCCTCGTCGTCCTTTATGTCCAAACTCTTTAATTTATCCAGGTATTCATTATCAAAAATAATTCTTGAATCTCTAATGTCACATGAAAATCTCTCTTCTTTACACCTGCTGGAAGCGTAGATTCCTGCTTGAAGGTTCTGATGTAACTTTTCTGCAAGAAGACCAGCTTTCGGGTCATATGCAGCATCGGTCTCTAAATCATTGTCGCCACTGTGGTCTGATCTGCTGCTGGGTGGAATTTTACGCTCAGAAATATATCTCATTGAATGCTTTTTGCAGTTCAGTAAGCAATCCACCTCTAATTGGTCATCAGCACCTAAGTCGTCCTCCATATTTGCACACGTCCGTACAGGCACAAAATGGCGTTCACTACTTCACAATCAGCTGTGTTTTCAATTTACTTCCGAGTTAGTATGTAAATTCTAAATACTCCAAAAAGTAATAAATGTCTTATGATTAAAACTACAGAAAACTTCCCTATTTTAAACACCAAACTACGTATCAGTAAACCATTCGTAAGCTCTAAAACAAACTGCGCTATCTGTAGGATTTTCCAGTGGGATTTCCCCAAAATGGCTGTGACTAAAGCCAAGTCCAGTGCCGTATCACATACCTGACCAAACAAAGATCTGATTCATTGGTTCAGTTAAGTAAAGTCGTATAAGCATTCCAAATTCATTTACTTTTCATTTGAAATTTATACACATGTTTCAGTGTTGAAAAAAATATTAAAAATAAACTACAAACATAAGAAGTATCATTACCAAGTGAGACCAAGGCTACTCGAATTTACATAAATATGGATAGGACAACAATTCTGCTCATGTTTTTAAAGTCTAGTTTAGCTGGAATTTCAATGATGTGTTTGATATCCTCTTTATTAATGTAGCGTGGAGAATTTTAGATACATATAGTTGTAGATACTGAAGAAAGCAGTTAAATAATATGTATTTATATTTAGGTTAACACTTTCAGTATTAATTACACTGATTATATAGATCTCCCTGATAATGTGGACGAAACAAGTTTTGCTTTAATAAAAAAAAAATGTTTTGGAATGTGCACTTTTCATATGAGCATAATTTACATTAGAACATACCTGCATTTTTATGTTGTAGCTCTTCATGTCGAAGAATACCCATGATACTTTCAGAGTACCAGATCGCTAGATTTTACAAAATATTCGGTGAGATTTTAGTAAATTTTGTGAAATTATATTTTTGTGAGATCAGCCATGTATATTTATTTGAATGTAAATTGTTATTTGACATGGCATACGGTCTCCCTCATCTTAGTAAATTACAGATTTTGTAGAAAAATAATATTTAAACTTTGGTAAATGTTATATGTATATACTTTATAGAACTGTCTATAATTTGTATTTCCCAGCTGCATTTTACATATTTGTTTGTACTTATGCCAACAATTGTAAACCACAAGCGAGGTTAATTTTAATAATAATGTTGTCATCCTTCATTTAAAACTATATTTGGAATCGATATGGAGAAATGGAATAAACTGGAACTGGTATGGAGAAATGAAACAAATTGGATTTAAAATATGCAATGGAAATCAACAAATTGTATATTAACAGTTTCGCCACTATTTTATCTAAATACAATTCCTGGTGATAAATTAAGATTGAAGCATCAAAAATTAATACTTTTTTAAATAAGAGTGCAAATTTGCTAAAATAATATTTCCTTTAAATGTGACCTACATGTTGCGCAATGGAAATTAATATACAAATTTAAGGTGTTCACGGAAGTTAATAAATTTTATTTAGTGGTATTTGTCTCAAGATATGGATAAATGTTTTATTGGTATTTTAGTATTACTAACTGAATTGAAAATGTGTTTCATATGACAGAGACTAGACTCACACGCAATGGAAATCGGCAAACGTGATGGAACTATCTTATCTTACAATCCTGCTCTGAAGAGATTAAGAGATACATCTTTAAGCTGACAGGTATAGTTCGAACATATTTATGTTGCAGATTCTTGAGTAGAAAAATCTGCAAATGGAAATTATTGCTCATGACATTATGTTCATTACTGGTTTTGTAATAGCATATAGCTTTAGTATAATGAAAATACAGAACGCAAATGAATGTTTTTTTTTTATTGTAAGTGAGTAAATTAAAGTACGCAATTTAAATAATTTATTTTGATTTTTAAGTGATTCAATTACAATAAATACAAATTAAGTAAACAAAATCTAATTTCTTTCTTTTTTATTTAAAAAAGAAACATTTTGTAAAGCTTAATATCTTTTAAAATTTAGTTAAATACAAATTAAGTAAACAAGATCTAATTTCTTTCTTTTTTATTTTAAAAAGAAACATTTTGTAAAGCTTAATATCTTTTAAAATTTAGTTATTTATGGTCATGCTCCTTAAGCCCGACATCAAAGCCATTGATTACTGTATATTGGTGTTTATTGATATCAACATCAAAGCCATTGTTTACTTTATATTGGAATTTATTAATATCGACATCAGAGCCATTTATTTCTGTATATGTGTTTATTAATATTGACATCAAAGCCATTCTTTACTGTATATTGTTTTTTATTAATATTGACATCAAAGCCATTCATTACTGTATATTGGTGTTTATTAATATCGACATCAAAGCCATTCATTACTGTATATTGGTGTTTATTAATAACAACATCCAAGCCATTCTTTACTGTATATTGTTGTTTATTAATATTGACATCAAAGCCATTCTTTACTGTATATTGATTTTTATTAATATCGACATCAAAGCCATTCATTACTGTATATTGTTGTTTATTAATATCAGCATCAAAGCCATTCTTTACTGTATATTGGTTTTTTTCAATATCGACATCAAAGCCATTCTTTATTGGTGTTTATTAATATCAGCATCAGAGTTATTCTTTACTGTATATTGGTGTTTTTTAAGCAAAAGATGATAAATGTACTTGAAATTAAAAATAATGTCAAAGATATTTAGGAAATAATAAGATTGTTGCCATACACCCCTTCTTAATTTTGTTGTGGCGGGTTAACTGGTTTTGGCTATCGTTATCTAGAGGTGATCGCCGACGGGATAATTTGCCCGGAACGAGTAAATGTCAATATAAAGTATGACTTATGGGTGCAATATATAAAGATCTAACTGGATATATAGAACAGAATTGCATACCCCCCCCCGTTACAAATAAAGATAAAATCTAATCAAAATTCATAACAAAAAATTTCATAAATGTGATAAACGTTACAATTTTGGAAAATATGTTTCTTTCTTTTTGATCCAACTTTTTCAAGGAATTTCAAAATACAAATAAGTTATATCAATAGCCGAAATGTTACATGATAAAATTAATTCATCATTAGATCGAGTGAAAGATCATAAACATTGCATTGTATTGATTAATAACCTGATGTCTTGTCTCAGCGCAAAGTTCAGTCTCAGTGCAAAGTTCACATCAACTGTTTTTAATCAATTTGGTTAAATTCTGTCAATTAGTTTTTGAGAAAGTGTTGCTTCATGTTTTTATTGTATTTTAAGCAAAGTATTCATATTTTATGGCAGATTGTAAATATTTTAAAAAGTCTGAAAGTGCTTCATGCAAGGATGTTTTCAATCAAACTTAGATTTTGTTGAGCATTTGTTTGAGAATAATTATGTAAATTGCACCTGTGAAATTATGCACGACACATAATGCACAACTGACAAAGAACCATACCATAACCTCATCTGGCCCAATAAAAATTCTGTGGTCCCTTGCATGTCATTCATAGTTAGCCTTCACCGTGCTTAATACACCATATTTTGAGAAGAAAAAAAACATTTCAAAGTACCTGTTCCAATAGATTTAATAAAGAACACATCTTGTAGCCATGCAGATGTTTAAATAATTTTTTTTCATTTTATGTATACAACTGAAATGAAATGCACACAAGGAAATCTTTTGAAGGCAAAACTGGGACAAAAATCAATACATACTTCTTCATTGAAAACAGATTGTGTTGGAATTTGGTTTATCTGGTACTATCAAACAAATATTAGATGCAAAATTGTGCAAAGGTAGTTTGACTGGTTATTGATAAATAAACTGAAATCAAAATGTGCTTTAATCAGGGGAGATAACCTGCAGCTCAAAAGAAATCACAGTGGTAATCTTATCATCAAGTGTAAAATACCATCTTTTCATGCAATAATATTAAGGCCAGTAATTAGTTTTTGCTAAAACCATAAAGTTCACAGAAATATACAATTTGATTATATTAGATCACTAAAAAAAAATAGTGGTATCTCTTGTTTGAACACACATTTTATAAATATTTTCATTCCAATACAACATTAAATGAGAGAATTTATAATTCTTGTATATGTGCAGGTATGTGTTACCAGAGAGTAGTAGAAACAAATAAAAAAAGCAAAACAGCAAACAAACAAGGTCATTATTTTCAGCTGTGTGTTTGGACAAAGTTGTACAATAAGTTTTGCTGATGATTCATGTGATCATTTAAAATAAGGAAACAACAAGTCTTATAAACCATGAGCTATTTATTTACAATCATTTATACTGTATACAACAATTTCAGTATAACATTTCCACTCGATGTATAGAATAACAACACAGTCAAAAAATCTGTGCAACATTGAGTTTCTAATCCCAAAGTGAACTGTACTGAATTTTATATTTGCATAAAATAATACGGGCTTACAAAACACTGCATGTTATTTCACCAAAATTATATTTTCTCCTAAGATATTTATGCCACAAAAATAAATGAACTTAAAATTTCTAAAACTGAATCTGATCTACCTTAGAGGGGAATAATATTCAATAAAAGGTCTTTACATGCTATAATCCAGATTATCGCTATTAATTACATTATTAATTTCATAGTAGTCAAGACAAGAACTCTTTGTAAAGGAAAGCTGATAGTCTACTGCATAAAAATATAAGCATACCTCACCCATGTTAAATGGCTATACCTACTTTACAAATATTTTGGTAATTTCAATGCAATTTTCCTAATCTGTCTCATTCATTCTGGTAGATATGGCATGCTTGTAGAAATGGTGTGAAGCAGAGTAGAAATAATGAAATGAAGAAGAAGAAGAAGAAGAAGAAGAAGAAGAAGAAGAAGAAGAAGAAGAAGAAGAAGAAGAAGAAGAAGAAGAAGAAGAAGAAGAAGAAGAAGAAGAAGAAGAAGAAGAAGAAGAAGAAGAAGAAGAAGAAGAAGCAGAAGAAGAAGAAGAAGAATGGTCACATTCAATCTTTTTATGTGTACTAAGTTTTAGTTTTAGTATAAAGGTCTGAACTTTCCAGAGTATATGTATTATTTCATGAATTTTCTGTTGGTTTTTTTTTAAAACAGAGAGATAATTGCATGAAAGAAACAAATTATGAAATTACAAGAAAAGACCTTAACAACATTTTCTTTGAACATGGATGTCACATCACAAATGCAAATCCTATTTGGATTGACATACTAACAAGGGCAACACTATAACATACATGCCAACCATTATACTTTTTACATAATCCTTTTTCACCTTATTATGGCTTATGCTCACTGTATACTGATTATGCTTAGACTGTCAGTGAAGCTTTGCTTTGTGAAAGCAACACTCCTGAGTTATTGTCAGATCAGACTTCTGTTGAAAAAAGTCTGTGAGAATCTATGATAAATCTTATTCCAAGACAAAAATATGACAAGTCTCAGAACAGTGAGTTGAGATATGGAGCTTCAAGAAGCCATCTTCTGTACAATTTACACACAGCTCTGATAGTGTTTATCATGATAATTTAAACATAGGTTTGATAATTTCTAATGGGACAATTTACACAGGATAAATAATGCCTAAAAAGACAATTTTTACACAGGTATAAAAATTACTAATAGGACAATTTTCACACTGGTATGAAAATATCTAATACAGCAATTTACCCATGGGTATGATAATGTATAACATGATAATTTAAACAGGCTTAGTAATCTCTGATTGAACAATTTACACACAGGCAAGACAATATTCAATAGGACAATTTACACACAGGTATGAATATGTCTAACAGAACTACTTACATATAAGAACAGAACTACTTACATATAAGAAAATGTCTAAAAGTACAATTTACACCGGTAATATGACAGTTAACACATGGATTATGTTAATGTATAACTTTATAATATAAACAAGCATGATAACCACTGCAATTTACACACAGGTATGACAATGCAATTTACACACAGGTATGACAATGCAATTTACACATAGGTATGACAATGCAATTTACACATAGTTGTGAAAATGTCTAACAGGACTACATACATATAAGAAAATGTCTAAAAGGATAATTTACAGTTATGATAATGTCTAATATGATAATTTGAACACTGGAATGATAATGTCTAATATAATATAATTTAACTATAAGTTTGAAAATGTCTAATATGACAATTTACACACAGTTATGACAATGTATAAGATGATGATTTACACACAAGTATCATGTCTAATAGGACAATTTACATACAGGTGTGAAACTTTCTACCAGGACAATTTATACACAGATATGATAATGTCAAATAGGACAATGTACATAAAGGTTAAAAATGTCTAATATGACAATTCACCCCAGGTATGAAATTGTCTAATAGGACAACCAACACAGAGCTGTGATATCTAATAGGACAACTTACAGGTATGCAAATGTCTAATATAATTTAAACATGTAAAATAATGTTTGCTAGGACAGTTTACATAAAGGTATGATGTCCAATGGAGCAAGTTCAATATAGGTATAATACACAGGTATGATAATGTTTAAGAAGACAATTATGAAAATGTCTAACTGGACAATTTACACACAGGTGAAAATGTCTAATAGCACAATTTACACACTGGTATGATAATGTCTAATAAGACAATTTATACACAGGCATGAAAATGTCTGATTGGACAATTTACACACAGGTATAATAAAGTCTAATATGCAAACAAAACATAACACCTCAAATATCATAATCAAAAGAAAGCGAATTAAAACTGAGAAACTACACAAGTTTTCATATATTTATGTGTTCTTTTATAAGTCATTGTGGTTCAGTAGTTAAAAAGCCATACTCTTAACAAATAATGGTGGAGTGTTTGAATCCTATCAATGGATCAAGCAGGATGAGCTATTGAGAGATGTAACTGGGCAAGGCATTTGACTCTGACTTGGCACTAAATAACCTTCATGTGCTGCTATGCCATAAACCAACACCAACAAAAAAAATTTTAACAGAAAAAACTAGAAAGTGTAAAAAAGGTCACTTAATTGACCAATAATTGGGACATTTTTAAAAAAAACAAGGTAACACACACACACACACACACACACACACACACACACACACACAAAAGAGGTAAACAAAAGGTATTGATTCTGTCAGGAAAGGAGGGGGTAAAATGAAACATTTAAAAGACACATGCACAGATGTCTGAAAGCTTATATTATAAATTGCATACTTAATTTGAACCTTTTAAGTGTTTATTTTAAAATTTCCCAAAAAGGGTCGTTTGTCTAAAAAAGTCTCAAAAGGTACATCTGTATTTAGTAGTAGTAGTGTGTGTGTGTAAACACCAAACTGTTGCAGAATGTATTAACTTGTTGCAAAGATGTTAAACACAAACAGAAATCATAGTGGTCAAATAGGAAAGCTTATAAATAGGTCCTGTGCTAACTGGTTGCTGAGATGATAAAAACACAAAAATCATTGGTCAAATGGAAAGCTTAAGAATATACCTGTAAATCTGAAAAAAATGACACATGACAAAACTAAAAAAAAAAGACTTATACATGTCTGTTAGACAATATATGTTTTAAATAAAATATGCACCATGACATAATGGGTTCCTTGAACCATGTTAAATTACAATCAACTGCCAACATGAACCAAACTTGATTACAGAACTGAGGTACTACAAAAAAATGAATGGGTAGTCATGCTACAAGGTAGAGGTGGATGGACATATGGTAAGTAGCAATGTTATCATATTTTACAATCATGACACATCATCAATTTGGTCAACAATATTACATGCAATATGGTTAACCTATGGGATTCTCTCCCCGCCCCCTGTAGCCAAAGTAAATCAGATCCATTTTCAATTTCCTGTAGTAAAGTTTTATAATAAAGACTTGCATGTTTATTTTAATTAGCTGTGTGCCAAACACATGCATCATCTAAGTTACTGTGTAGAATGGGGGACCCTGAGTGGCCGAGTGGTTTAAAGCACTCACAGTTACAGATTACTGCCATCTCATCTCTGTGTGGGTTCAAGTCTCAGACTCAGCCAATGTGGATATGTGAGAAAGCTTGCCAGTGGCTTCTCATGGGTCAGTGGTTTTTTCTGGAGTTTTCCTGTGTTCTTCCTCCACCATTAATACTCGATGCCATGCACAACCTATCTTGTGTTGAAAAATGACATTAAACCCTATAACAACAACTGTGTAGAATGATTTTTGTCCGTTCAGTCAGCGACCTTGACCTCTGCACTATGAGCTGAAATTTGATAGAATTCTTCCTGACAACAATTGCAAGCCATCCCAATATATAGCAACTGTAGGTCAAGGGCGATTCATACTATTGTGTAGAAACAAATTTGTTAGCAGATGGATGGATGGAAGAACTGATGTCATAATAGAATAATAATAACACCTCCATTTGCACAAGTTTGAGTCTAGGTCTAGGCCAATGTGAATATGTGGGAAAACTTGTGATTCTTCCTAGAGTTTTCTAAGTTCTTCTACCAGTTATACTGGCTGCTTTGTATAGACTGTGATGTAATGAAAAATGGCATTAAACCCACAACAACAATAATGGTACCATTAACAAAAGTTATTGTCATTACTAATGTTCCATGTGCTTGTGTACTTTATCAATCTACTATATCTTCTGGGATTCTACTGTTATCATCCCATTTTTGTACCAGCTAATTTAATTCCTGTAACTTTTCTTTTGATCTTTCTTATGACAGCTTGACTAAATGGAATTGCCCAGGGTTTCTGCTTTCTCAATTAAGCTGTCAGTTTCAACTGTGATTGCTCAGGTGAGAGATCTGGACCCAAATAGATTTTGATCCAGCAGGAGGGGAAGAATGATTTGTAGCTGACTCATATCACATTTTTCTCAGGATCTCTTCCAAAATGAAATTAGAGATGTCTGTTCAGCAGACCCCAAAGGTCCTGATAATTATTGTTGTATTTTACTTCTTTTATGTGAATATTAAATATACTACCAGTTCCCAAAATTACATTGGCTTATTATACAATACACACATTGCCATAGATTTGTCCCCTTTAACATTGTCATGGACTAATCCCCTTTGTCACAGCCATGGACTTATTCCTTTTGACATTGCCATGGACTTGATCCCTTTGAACTCTCTAATTCAGGAGTTTTTGGGCATTGTGATCCATTAGTGACAAAAAATGCATTTATATATTATGTTAAACTTGTAGAATTAGCTGTAATAAGTCAAATGAAGCAAAGTTCAATGGCTTTTAAAAGGCATTCAGGATAAAATTTAATGCCTTTTTAAAAGCCTTTCCACCCACCCACCCTTTTTTTTAAAACAATAGAATTTTCATGAATTTTTCAACAAATTCAAGAGTTTTTCAAAACCTATAACAACCAGGTCAAATATTAAGCAAATGAACATTCTGGAAGCTAATATTACAAATCAAACCAAGCAGTAGCCTTTTTACAATCAATATTTGATGCAGAATCTAAAACGTCATCAATACATATATCCTTGATATATTTCAACATCTGATAAGTAATAATCATGACTTGTGAATATCATACATCCAGATTTAATGTCATATAAAATCTCAGCAAACTTAATTAGGAATGGGGCTAGACCCATTATTTTGGGAAAATAACATACCAAATGGGGCCAAATTTTCATGATACTATCCTGAAATACTATTCCTTGGTAAAGGAACCTTTTAACAAGGTAATAAGACACATACACTAGGCCTGTCAATCAAGGATGAGCTCTGATGGTTATCAAAACCAGTATTCACAAAAACAGGTCAACTTTAATGTGCATTCAAATGCAAAACAACCTTCATCATAAGTCATATATTTTGTTAAATTGTTAAAAAAGCTATACAAATTCAACTCACAATCCGCTTTTAAATGACCTGTTACTCACAAGTATCTTGTATTTCAATTACTTTATTTATTGTAAGCTATCAAAATCTGTGTGCACTTGAGTTGTGGAGTTTCATTAATACTAAGCCAGGTAACACTATATATATATATAAACAACAGTGAAACTGAGAGCGATCAGAGCCAAGTGATCAACTTTAGCACATCCTAAATTCTGGATTAAAATCCAGTCTTTTAAACAGGCTTATTCTAATCATTAGATGGCATCATAAGTGTAAAAAGCTTGACTGAAAACTAGTCAATGACTAAACATTGCAGTTAATGACTGGATAATATTGTTAAGGATAAAACAATGGCAGAATAGATTCCAATCCCAAAGTTACCATCATTGGAAAATAATGTCTGTAAAAACTGGAGATAGTGTAGTCAACAGTATAGACAAGACAGTGGTTGTAACAGTATAAACTATACATGTGTGCTATAGATAAAGACAAAAAGCAACTGTTACATTGTTAACACTATCAAGCAGATCTGCAATAAAACAGTACCATAATTTTACCTTGGAAGAAAAAATAGACAATTTTGTTGTGTACAAATCTGATAAATACAACTCCCAAGAAAAATACAAGACATATGACAGGCACACTTTTAAATGCCGATTACAGAAATCTAGAGCAAATTTTGACCAAGATCTAGTGTATGTTTGAATTCTAGATAATGACTACAGATTCAATTATATTAAAAAATGGGCGACTACAATCAGAAGATTGTTTCAGATTGGCTGAAAATGGAAACTCAATCTCAGATTGAAGCTACATTTTATGATCTTTGGCCTAGAACTAAAATCACAACCCATATTCTCAAGTCTTAGCTCTTAGCGTGAATTTACTTGTATTTAAGGGTAGTAGCAATTTTTGTACATTTTTGGGTTCCTACAAACCACAAATTTAATTGCGCTGGGAACGAGTCAGATGACAACAACACTCTATTTCCAAATGTGTATAAATAAGTAGAGAAAAAAAATCATTGACAATCATATGCATAAAGCAGTGATGTAATACATAATGTTTTTGCTTGTACACATGATAGATGTGCTGAAACCTTGGAAAATTTTATTTAATGATCTTTCTTAGAGTGATTATGTTGAAAATGAAGGTAATTTAGTGAACAACTTTATTAGCATAAAGCTATTTATTGACAATTATTTCTGCCCCATATTGTTTATGACCTTTGGCAACCTGAACCTTTACTTATGCTGCAGTGAACTTTTTTGAACCCAACTGTGTACAAGTTATTGAAAGAAAACTATATATGGATCAACTATTACAGAACACTCTTATATACTTTAACATAGCTTGAAATTAACACCAATCCAAGATCAGTCAATTTACCAATGGATCACTGAAACCTTCAGCACCCACCCCTCAACAAGCCACTGAATCAATTAAAGTGTATGCCAGCAAAAGTGTATGTCAATCCCTATTATAATTTAACAAGTAGTTTTGTGTTAAATGAATTCAATGCCACTTTGGATAGCATTTCTTTTCGTGATATAACTGATATGTTTATTGTGTTAATGTACTGTCAAACCCTGCAATTTACAAGGTATAATAAAAGCTCAGAGTTGTAAAGACATGTCAATACATGTACTGTCCAAACGTGCAGCATAAACACATAACCAGCTTGTGCCAAAAGGGTTGATTAGAAAGGTCTTGTTGGCTGACTCAATAAGTAATGCTGAGTTATATCTAATAATAGGTTGTTTTAGATTGTTGTAGAGGAAACATTCAGTGAACCTGTGTCAAAGTTCTTGGAAGGTGCAGAATTAGACGATGACAAGAAAGAGTTCATAAATATGATGAAGAGAAAAGATTGAGAAAGTACCTTTTTCTGAACATACTTCTCCAATTCAGATTTACCATACTGTCTTTGATGGTACAATGGATTTACCAAACTTAGTTGGAAGTGTATACATTAATAAACATATATCATTGATGATGCAACATATCCAATATCGCAGTAATGAAGATATATGGCTACACACAGAATGTAACATTGTTAATATTGAATATGGTAGAAATTACCTAAGTCGAAAAATATTAACAAAATTGTAAAATCATCCAAAAACAAATAAGTTCACTCTATCTTCAAGTATAAGAATATTTCTACTTCTGAAAACTCAATGACAAGATTTTGCTTGATATGTTGGCTTATACATCTCTAATTAAACCTAAAAATATACCAGAAATCATACACTGAAGAATAATTGTCTACCAATGAATTAGATTTGACAGGTAGCATTCAGATTTTCCAGCAAAATGTTTAAGAACAATGTCTTTGAATTCGTGCTGAACCGTTATAGAAAACTACCTTTGGATTGTTATGCACAAGTTTCCTCACTACTACACATTTTTGAATGGTATTTTTTATTATCAAATATCACTTATAATAATGATGTTGATGAAACAGTATACAAATAATATATGCATAACATCAAGCTCATACAATGAAATAATCCTGCATAAAGAGGCATCTAAATTTGTATACCAACACAAAATAAGTAACAGATGCCCATTATCAATGATCAAACTAAATGCCTACTCCAGATTTTTAATGTTTATGTCCTAGAGATAATATCACTGGGAAGAGAGCTCCAAAAACTATTGCCAGGAGTTCCAATTTTGTAAATCCTTTGTGCTCATGTATAACTACAGTACCGTCTTGGGCCACATGTCTCGAATGACTACTAGAGATTTCAGGTAATACATGGACGGTAGCCACATATAAAAATGTCCCTGCACTAAACAACATGGCTATCCCAGTTGTGTGTTGATCATTTAGGGCCTCCATACTTTTCTGAAAAAGAACCAAAAATAACTAATTAAGCAATGCTCAAAGTGCAATTCAAAGACAATTCAGTAAATATAAATATTGGTTCATATGCTGCTACTGTAAAGCGTCAGTTGCTCAGTGACTATGATTTGATGAAGTTTTTCTCTTCATGATGAAATGTATACTATCATTAGCAGACTTAGTATCATGTACGTGAGAAACACCTTCAAGCTTCAAGTAAATGAAATGAAATATGATGTGATTATGATTTTTAATGTAGCTTTAAAAAATTTTCAGTTACATCGCTATGATGTCTGCAGTGTGGCAATTTATAGTGATGTCTAGCACTGGGGTATCATGCCGCAGACAAGTGGCATGATGTCCCACCCAGTCACATTATCCTTACATCAGGTTGACCAGTCATAACACTAACCTCCTAATGCTGAGCGCCAAGCAAGGCAACTGTAAGTACCATTTTTGTAATTTTTTTGTATGACTCGACTGGGGAACGAACATATGATCTTCTGCATCCGAGGCAGATACTCTAACCACTATGCCACCGGAGCAGTTCTGAAATAAAATTAACTGAACTGAATTGAAATGAATGCTTTCCGAGTCAACATTTTTAAAAGTTATGCACCAGAGGGATTTAAATTTGTACCTAGGCAGCACTGGAATGGTTCTGCATGACTTTGTCATTTATGTGGATTTGTGTTTAACTTCACTATATGTATACACCAAGTTGTTTCAGAACAATACAGACATTTTAAGCCAAATCCATACAACTGCTGCAAAACCAGCATTTACTATCCGAGTGTCTGTTTACTGCATATGTGCATATCTCAGTGTTCAACAGCACCTCAGTACAATAATGATTACTGGTATATGGTGTCAATTCCAAATAACTTTTCTAAAACTTTGGGTGAGATTGTACAAAAGTGATGCACATACATAAGCAGATTTCTAACACTGAAAATGCCAGCAAAACTCATGTATTTGAGGTTACCATAGCAACCAAAAAGGACAATATATTGTTGATAAATATTAATACTTTAACACCAAAGTATGCAAAATATATCGATAATGAAATCTTTGGCTGCATATTACTTATCTACTCAATTATTTCTAGGTCCAAGCTGGCTGATTCAAGTTAATTATATCTAGGTCTAACCAAGATGATTCAAGTTAGTTATTTCTAGGTCTAACTTGAATGATTCATGTTAATTATTTCTATGTTTAAGCTGCATAATTCAATTTAATTATTTCTAGGGCTAAGCTGTTTCAAATTAATTATTTCTAGGGCTAAGCTGTTTCAAGTTAATTATTTCTAGGGCTAAACTGTTTCAAGCTAATTATTTCTAGGGCTAAACTGATTCAAGTTAATTATTTCTAGGACTAAACTGTTTCAAGCTAATTATTTCTAGGGCTAAGCTGTTTCAAATTAATTATTTCTAAGGCTAAGCTGTTTCAAGTTAATTATTTCTAGGGCTAAGTTGGATGATTCAAAATAATTGTTTCAGGTCTGAGCTGGATGATTTAAGTTAGATATTCCTATGTCTAAGTTGAATGATTCAATTCAACTATTTCTAGGTCAAAGCTGGATGATTCAAGTTAATTATTTCTAGGTCAAAGCAGGATTATTTAAATTAGTTATTTCTAGGTCAAAGCAGGATTATTTAAATTAGTTATTTTCTGGTCAAAGCTAAATGATTCAAATTAGTTATTTAGAATCTAGGTCAAAGCAGGATTATTTAAATTAGTTTTTTTAGGTCAAAGGTGGATGATTCAAATTAGTTATTTCTAGGTCAAAGCAGGATGAGTCAAGACTGCTAACATAACCATACACTTCAATATCTAACAATATGTGGTTGTTAAAATAATTTTCTGACATGTAGCAGCAGGGAGGGTGAACCTTAAAAAATTTTTGCTCGTGTCGTTAACCTAAAATAAGGGTTCCTACAGAGGCTGAATAAAAGGTCAATAACCCTAAACCAAAATCTCCAACTTTTATATTACCGTATGGACGGTTAAAAACCGCATAATAAACCGCATGAGGTTAGCTCAGTTTTGTTATACTATTATTGACTTTTTTTCCTGATTTTATCGAACTATTTTTTTCGTTAAAAACTCGAGCAAAATTTTGTAGAGGTTCACCCTCCCTGCTGCTAGTTATTCATATTAATATTAATATCGGGACTTTTAACAATAGATTTGGGGTTTTAAACAGACAAACAGACAAATACACTTTATTATGTTTTATCCAGACCAATCTAGGATCATATGTATAAAGTAATATATAGAGTTTCATTTCTTAAGTCAATTATATTTCCATCCTGATTTGTGAGTTTGAAATTCATTCTCGACAATAATGGATTATAAACACGCAGGTAGATTTGATTTATTGGCTCAGGTACAATAAGCCACCCTGGGGGTGTTTGAATACTGGATGAATATAATATATATCTCTGCTGAGCCTGATTAGACTTAGAGATGTCAAAATGGTAACTATTATCAATTATATCGCAAACTAGATTCAGTGCGATGGTGGATGTTATATTAACAATATTAGGCGAGATGTGACAACCTGTTCCATATGGATCATTATTATATTTGAGAATTGCTGGGAGTGGAATTAATTTTTTCCAGGAATTACATATTCTTTTAAATTGTTCATCAATAAGATCACTGATTTTTTTTGCTCCTCGGAGTCAAATCCGAGTATTATAAATGTTGGTAGTTGTTCTTCTGTGATTCCGTAATATTTCATAAATACTGTCTTAAATAATCGCTTATGACTTACACATTGGATTTGGTCATCTTCATTAACTATATAAGAGCTAGAAAATCTATCTGCCGGCACGTTTATTATTTTCTCTCTGTCAACAATAGCCTTATTTACGAATTCTAAGTCTGCTACAACTTGATTTAGATGTTGTATTGTTTCAATTATTTGATTTTTTAAATCATCGTATAAAAAGTATTGATGCTGGAAAGTAAATTTTTAAGATTATTAAGCACATGTTCATGTTCAGATTTATTCGGTCTTGATGAGTGAATTTGCTCAACATCAAGTGTCGATATTCTTGCTAAACCCCTCCTACTTTGAATGAAACTTATAAAATAAGTATGATGCATATAATTACGATAAGCTGTTGCAGTGCTCTCCATAAATGGATATTTGTTTCTATATTCTGGAAGTTGTATAAATTTCTTAACATCTATATTGAAGTCAGATCGATGTGGTTCTGGTGGAACCTGATAACTGGTGCAACTTCAGGCCATCCTAACACTGATCTAATCGAACTTTGATAAATATCTATAGCATAGTCAGGAGAATTTTATTTCAATCACTGAAGATAATGTTGTTTCGTAAACAGTAATTGTTATTTTAGACTCTTTTTCATGGTTAAGGACTTAATTCTGCGCTGGAATTACTCATTAATCTGTTCTAACTGATAACTGCCAGTTGGAATACTAACAACTTGCCAATCAGGAGTTCCATCAGATTTATTTTTATTTGCGAATACTAATGAATTATTTGGTTGTTGTCCACCAAATGGTTTTGATCTAATATTAGGCCAGCTATAATAAATACGTAACTGAGCTAATGCTATCTCTTTTACTGGAATTGCAGTTGGAAAGTTAACGCTAAATTCAGGATTGGTTGAACTTATCGATATCATAGTAGTTTTTGAAGGAGTTGTATTAGTGACGATCTGCTGTAACAACTCTCTCGACTCAAATGCTGACATTATTGTTATTATTATTGTTTAATTCTCCATTTATTTTGTCACCAGAATCATTATCGATTCTGAATGCTTCATCATAGGTTTTAATTATCGTTGCAAACTCCTTGTCAGTTATTTTACCATCACTGAGATAAGTGGAAATATATCCAGATAGTTTAGAATATGTTGCTGTTGCTGTGTGTAATTTTATCATATACTCGCGCAATTTATCATTCGCACATGTAGCTATCTTTTTAGCAATAATATTAAAAATACCTGCTATAGTAGAAGTTGAAACAATAATTGTTATAATTGCTGGAGCTGTCATCGTTAAAGTTGATAATATTAATCCGGATCCAGCAACAATAGCAGAAACTGAATACACAATTATATCAATAACGACCATACGTCTACGATATCTTTTTACTTTTACTGTATAATGGTCGATGGTAGTTTGGTCAGGCATTCACACGCTTGATTATATCTATGACGTTGAACATCGATAGATGACGTAGTTATTTGATCCATTATACTATGATGTTAAGTAGTTAATTCAGCTACAAATTCCAAACACCAACTATAACCGATTTTGTCTGGAATTGTATTAACAAGTGTAAATTCTTCTTCAATACCATTTAGTAATAATATAGATATAGTTTTAGAAGACCTATCAAAATTATGTAATGGAGATCTGGTTGAAATATTAAAAAATTCAACGCTAATCACTGTGAATCTATACACACCAGTAACTTCTGCAGTGTGTTTGATAGAATTATTATTTTGCTTTGTCCATATACCAGACCCAGAAGCAACAGTATACACAATATTTTTAATCTGTTTGTGAGGAATTTTAATCAGGTCTGTTTTTTTAACAATAACCGTAATTCCTCCAATAATATCATTAAGTTTTGTGTTAATATCACTAAGTTTTATATCGACATTTGGTGGCCTTCCAAAAAATTCGTTATTAATTCTGTTTATGTTTTCGCAAAAACTCAAAAACATATTTACATGACCGGTAAATTCAGTTTCGATTTTGGTTATTCCATTAATGATTGGAGTCTGTTTATCATCGACACATTTTTTTGTTGTAGCCTCATTATCTGCAGTTGGATTTCCAAGATCTGTAATTTTATTTTTGTTCATAATAACGTCTCCATTAAATTCACTGCCAGCTTTTTTAACAAAATCATTAAATGATTTACCGGAATCCTGTATTTTACCCTGATCAGTAAAAGTAACGATATTTTCATCAACTGCATTAGGAATTCGTGTAAGTACGTCTGGTAGTCGTATATTGCTTGTCTTTAATCGTCCTTGTTTGTCCTGAAAAATAGGTTGATCTCATTTCTAAGTTGATCGAGGGTTGCATATTTAGATAAATCACCTTGCTGCTGAGTTTTACCATGAGCAGATCTTCCATAAATATCTACCATTATATTTTACTGATGTCTGTTTAAATGTGACAATGTGGTATATTCATGCACGACTTTATGAGGTGGTTTTCCTTGCGGTGCCATGGATATATTGGTGGATCAGTTAATATTTGTGTTGGTAGCGTTGAATACCAGATTGGGGCAGTATTATTACTGAAATAATGAATAAATTCTTTTGGTGGCGCTAATCCATATGAATCAAAATAAATAATTCCACGTGGATCAATTGCATACGCTACCCAATGGGTACCTGGTCCAGAGTTTTTATCGAGATTTATAATATCTGTTTCAGTATTGTTTGGTTGTTTTGGTAATTGATCACGCATGAAAACACCTTTAAAGTTTTTTATTTTTAATTTTTTATCAGCATTGAGTAAATCAAAATTAGACATAGGTGATATCAGTAAACTGTCCCTGGAAGTTTTAGACCTTTTCCGTACCACAAAGGCAGGGTCCCTGGTAATCTGAGACCTTTTCCCTTTTTTTTAGATGTTCGTTTTATTCCCTGTTCGGTTGCTTTCTTTAATGCCATTCCAGCGGCTGTTCCAACAGCGCCTAATGCAGCTGCTTTTGCAATAGCTGGGGCTGCAGCGGCTATTAATGCTGGTATAGCTGCGAGAAGGGGAAATATACCACCAGTTTTAAAAGTATCCTTAATAGCTGCTGCAGAAAGATTAAGTTTAACACCTTTATTTGATTTTTTTGCTTTACTAAAGTTTCTGAATTGACGATCGGTTAACGATAATTTATTTGAACCACTCATGTGTTCCTTTTTTAATGATATTGTTATTCCACAGTTATTATTTGATGCTGATTGCAGTCTTTTGACCTGACCAGGAGTCAGGGTAACATTAACGTGATTATATGACATTTATAATACTGATAAATGATATAATTACACATTACATATTTTCTACTGGAGCATCAACGACTTTCATTCGTCCACCAACACCTTCTATGAGCATTGATTTATCACTAAGTATAACAGCAATTGCTCTGTAATTATCAATAGCTCCTCTATTAACACTAGCTCGAAAATGTATATCTACTACTGATTGTCTGGTCAAATCTAAATGTTTGAGCGAAAAGTAATAAATAGGATATAAGCTTGTAAAATCTAGTTGTGATATTTGTAATCCAGTATCAACATTTTGATCACGGCCCATGAACGACATAAGACGATGATATGCACGTGCTATATGATTTAGATCAAAATTAATTAATATATCCTCGGATGGTTCTTGATGTCCATTTATCCTTAATGAAATCTCAGAAACACCAAGTTTATCAAATATCATAATACTACACATTTGATCATTTACTCGTGCAGCATTTTGTAATGCAATAAATATGTGTCTTGGTGCAGAAACACCTTGCTGAGAGGCTATCTGCCAGGTAAATAAACCGTTAATATTACTCTGGATAGCATCTGTAGTCACTCTCAGCCATGATAGCATTGTTTACCACCTTGATTCATAAAAGATAATAATCGTTGTTCTTCGTGTATTGATGGGATCATTACTCGCATCCAGAGACTAAGTTTTGTAAGAATTACCATACCAGCATCACCGACGGGTCTCCATATTGCATCATCATCTGCAGCCTTTCGTACTAGTACAACTGTATGTTTGGCTCCGAAAATGACTTTTCTGACATTTCTGCAGAATCCAAAGATATGTGATAGTGGAATTGCACATGCAAATATTCTTCTATTTCCTTTTAACATCGCTCGACGTGATCTAAATCCTAAGTTGAAATCTGGATCTATATTAATAATCATTCTCTCTACATCTGCTGGGGCGTTTCTAGCAAAAACCTGTGGTCATCCTATTTCATATTGTTGATATTCTGGAGAATCAGAAGTATCATTTACAAACAACATTGCCGGACCAGCTGATCTTGAATAATCGTCACTCTATCTTGCAAGACCAAGTATGGTTGTAGCTACGTCAACATCTTTTTGAATTGATTCAATATTTTTTCCGTCAATCATGTACGTAGCGCTATCAAACAACGCCATAATACCATTATTAACAAAACCAAAACTAATTTCGGCTGCATATTCAGTATTATCGGTTTTTAATATTTCACCTACGACTTCAATAAAAGCTTCTGAGGGCAGGAAATATCTACTTGTATCATGAACCTGAAGTTCAATTCTTCCTCATTGATTTGGAATTCGTGTTTCATAAGAATAATACTGATAATCGTGTATAACTCATCTTTGAGAACTGGTGCGTCCATGTCAAATGTGGGGTCACTCATACACTTGAACATATTTATTATAATTATTATCATCTAAAACGAAGACCACTTCAGCAAGTGAGACCACTTCCTGCTATCAGACTAGCGGTTATGTTTTTCTCTTTTTCTGATAAAGGTATATCAGCCATAGATGGCATCGCCATTGCTGCTAGTTTTTTATTAGCGGCTTGATTTATTATTTTACTTACACTTGCGGGCATCACTTCAGTACTGGGCAATTTCACCGACTGAGGTCTGCGTATTAATTGCGCTAGTCTATCTTTAATCGCCGAGAATACTTTCTTAGTAACATTACCAGCAACACCTATACCTTTTTCACAAACAACATCATTAGCTTTCATACCCAGCTGCTTTGCAATTGGTATTGCTTTTGGGGCTATCCTTCTAAACAAGCCCTGAACAATATCACCTAACCCATCTCCGTAGGTTGCCCTGTAAATCGGTATTCGAGAATTAATTGCCCTGACCATGGTTGGTCCACGTTGAGAACTGTGTATTATCATTTTATTATTAATTAACTTTATCACTAATTGCATCTAATCACTGTGACTTAGTCACTGTGACTTAGTCACTATAATAATCATCAGCGATTTCATTAATGAGAGACTGATACACATTAATATCCATGATACCGCCACTAAATAATCGTTTACAAATATTTGCTACTTCATTAATGATTTCTGGGGAATTATTACCAGCTCATTTTCCTCCAATCAGAATTTCTAATCGTTCAACATCAGCAAGGACATTGTTAGGACACTGAGTAATAAGACCACTTCCTAAACCACTTCCGAATGAGGTATCCGACGGCCCTTCTTCACTTTTTATTTGGGCTGGTTGTGATTTTGGAGATTGTGACAATAATTTTTGTTGTTGTGTATACTGTAATATTTGTTGTATTGATGGCGGTGATAATTGTCATTATTGTTCTATTTGTTTTGGCGTTTGTTGTTGCTTTGGTGGTTTTTGTATAAAGTTAATATACTGTATATAATTAGGATCACTATTTCTGACCCGATTAACGTTATAACGTATACGAATAACGTTATAACGTATACGAAATATCCATTTGTACCAATTATCATGACTTAAAATTTATCAGCATATTCAGGATTTAAAAACTTTTTTCTATCACTGAAACATTTCACAGCAAACGCAGCTAAATCTTCTATATTTTCAGCGCTATTAATATCAGCAATAGCATCTACGCCAAATTTATAACTTATGTTAGATTGTTCAGATAGATCACCTATTTCAGCACGAGTTTGGTCTGCATTTTCAGCTATTTCGGCTGGAAGTTCTTTAAGAATCTTTTTTTGTTTTCTTAGTTCTTTTTTCTATTTTTTGAATTGCTTTAGTTGTTTGATCTAACACAGGTTGAATATCTTTAGTGGTATCTGTTATCGGTTTAAAAAATTGTTTTGTATCCTCTGCAAATTCAACTTAAGTTTTCTTAAGTTTTCTGACGATGTTGCAATTGTTGTTTGACAGCATCACGGATAGGTAAATATTTTTTCAATTGCCTCTAAACGCTGGCGAGTTATTTTTGTTGAGTGAGATTCTCCAACATTCATTTTTTATTATATATATATTTTTAATTATATATATATATATATATATATATATATATTTATATATATATATATATATATATATATATATATTGTCTGATTTTTATATTTTATATTTTTATATTTCTGAGATATATATATATATATATATATATATATATACATTTATCAGCTGGGGAACTAACGGTAAGTTTGGCTTCTTAACAGACAGACAGACAGAAAATAAACACTTTAAAATTCTACAGATTTCTGAAAGAAGTCGTGTAAATATATAAACTCAATCATAAATTTTCTCACATTTACAGATTTTAATATAAATAATATTTTATTTTGTTTTTGGGCCTAATTTTAGATTTTAGCATATTTTTTATAAATAATTCATGCAAACATATGACTCAATTTTACAAAATCTACAGATTTCTGAAGGAAGTCGTTTAAATATATGACTCAATCTTAGAAAATCTACAGATTTCTGAAATAATTCATGCAAACATATGACTCAATCTTAGAAAATCTACAGATTTCTGAAATAAGTCGTGTAAATATATAACTCAAAAATCATAAATTTTCTCACATTTACAGATTTTAATATAAATAATAATTTATTTTAATTTTTGTTTGTTAGTGTAACAATAATAATATTTTATTTTGCTTTTGGGCCTAATTTCAGATTTTTTATAAATAATTCATGCAAACATATGACTCAATTTTACAAAATCTAAAGAATTCTGAAATAATTCATGCAAACATATGACTCAATTTTACAAAATCTACAGATTTCTGAAAAAAGTCATGCAAACATATGACTCAATCATACATTTTCTCACATTTACAGATTTTAATATAAATAATAATTTATTTTTATTTTTGTTAGCGTAAATAATATCAATTTTATTTTAATTTTTATTTCTTAACATAAATAATATTAATTTTATTTTTTTTTAGGTCTAATTTCAGATTTTTTTATAAATAAATCATGTGAATCTTAGAAAATCTACAGATTTCTGAAAGAATATGACCTTTATTATCTTTAGTTAAGTCAATTTAATATTATTTATTTTATTTTAAACAAATATATATATATATATATATATATATATATATATATATATATATATATATATATATATATATAATGAACAATGAAAATATTAATGATATTATTTCTGATATTAAAAAATTAAAACATAAAGGAGTTCAGATATCTAATAATCTCGACTCTGAAAAAATTATATATGAATTTGAATTGTTGCAGCAAAAAAATTTCAAAATAAATTCACATTACCATCTGAATATAGGTTTATCAAATCCATTTATAATTCTATGTTAGAATCTTTAGCTGTCGTGGATGAAAAAAACATAAAGCTATTCATACCTCTTGTGCGCTTGAAAAGATCAAAAATGCACTGTCTCATGAATACGAAATAAAAAAAAGCACAGACAGCCGAATAATGCAACTGAGAAAGCTTATGCTTTTTGATTCTGCGATAAATGACACTAAAAGTGAAGATGGTAATAGTCAGGAAATATAATTGTAGCTAAGCAGGACTCTTGGCAAGATTGATAGTCAAATTTTATATAAAAAAAAATATTTTTCTGAGAAAGGGTACACAATTATATATACTCAAATATATTCCTTTGGTCATACTTTATTGAATATGCAGACTTGCATATATGATCAGCCACACGTTCTACTGAAGGCACGCAAATATCAAAATATCTGGCAGCTGCATACATAGAATTAAAAACTATTTTTTCACCAGTACCTGTGTTGGTAGAAATAACTGTCTTAGGAGTCTTAGGAGAAATACCAGTATTTCCTACCTTACAATTTTGACTTTGTGTAATTGATTCTAAGTTATTTAACTGGTTATTTTGGGGATTTCCATCCAAGTGATGTACAACAAGTCCATCTTTAACAATCCCAAAATAACATTCGAATACAAATTTATGACAAAAATAACTTTTTCTTTCCACCAATACCAAATTTAAAATAACCATTATTATTAAGACTACAGAGTGGTTTCTTTAGTCTACAATGTCTAATAACACCATCTCTGGATGCCTCGTAATTCGTATATATTGGATGTTTCACAAATTCTTTTTGCTCCATTATATAATATTTATTTGTCTAAATCATTATTTTTAAATCTAGTCAGATAATCCCTTTCTGTTTTTATAGGGGGTTTACCTGTCGATGTATCTTTATTTTTTGTCATAATCTCTCTTAAGCTCTCTGTATTTCTTTCCACTGCAATTTGCGCATAATTGTGTGCTGCCTATAACTCCAATTTTACACTGAATACACGGTGTTGGTCCGGTACTTCCATATCTAATACTCTGCATATGGTAACTACAGTATTTGTTTTTGTTTACGCATGGTTTATCACAATAAGAAATATGTTCAATTTTCAACCAAATACACTTATTTTCTGTTTGAATCATTATATATATATATATATATATATATATATATATATATATATATATATATATATATATATATATATATACACTAAATTTCAATTTGAATATTTGTCTTAATTATAATGATGGAGGAATTATCAGCAATTGAACCATCTGCTACTAGATTTGACCTTGACAGACTATTAGGATATAAATTTAGTGTTTCGATGCAAGATCTAGCTTTAACGAATGCAGATATAACTAAACGTATCCGTGAGGCCAAAAGGGAATTTCGAGAAGATGGTGCTGTTCACGTGTGGTCAACTTTTAGAGTTGGAAAAGTTATTAATGTGATGAACGACAAACGAGCAGAAGTAATTATTAACCACCTTGATAATCAAAAATATCTTATTTTAATAAAATTTATTGTGAAGACAGACGATAATATATGGATTTTTCGTGACAAGAGAAATCCTATTCTTATATAGTCTGGAAATAATAAAACGATATTATTAAGTAACAAATCCAAACCTGGAATACTGACTGGTATTGATAGACCGTATTTTGAGCGAGGGTATCCAGTTACTGCTGTGGTATATGGATTGTTTTTACTGAATGATAAACCTAATATTGCGGATCTCAAACCGGTGAGACTGTCAGAATTAAAAATAAGTTGCGTGGCTGAACGCATTAGTGAACATTTTACAAATGCAATGGGTGGTAATGGCTTAACAGGTTTAAGACTTAAACAAATATGTGAATGGGGAGAGACCGTTAAAAATTCGGGTGCATATATTAAGGAAGTTGCTAAGCTAGAAAAGTTATTAGGATTTCCAATAACAGTAAAAACACTAACAGGAGAGATATTATACAAACCAAAATATATAAGAAATGGAAGCCCTATAACGATTATTGTTCATAATGTACATGTATGGACTGATGCTGTAACTGTATTTCCACAAGACAGAATGATAAAATTTTATAGTGGTCATATATTTGATTTTATTCAAAATATTAGTAAAATTTTCCCTGTATCTCTTTGGTTATTTCAGAGTTCGGAACACGATTACGATCAATTTGTACGACCTAATGGTGATATTTATCGTGCAGAATCTGTTTATGAAGAAATGCGAAATCTTACACTAAAATATACTTCTGACGATGACAAAGTTAGACAACTACTAAATAATTGTTTTACCGTACCAGCGGTCGCGGCCCATTTCGCTCAGGAAAAAAATTCATGGAAACCGACAAGATCAGAATTTATTGAGGATATACAAAAAAGTTGCATAGAATATGGACACGGTGGATTATGGAATACTAAATACGATTATAATGATGTTATCTCAGTCGATATGGCTGCATGTTACCCTGGGAGTTTTCTTGGATATGGTGAGTGTTCTAAATATTTTGATAGATTCGGACACCCCACACATGATACGACCAGTTTCAATAAATGGACCCTTACCAGATTTTGACCTAACGGGATTTGCATATGTAGAATCATTCGAGTTCGCAAAAGATCTCCATCCTATTACTTATGCTTGGTTTGGTAAACACCTTTCAGAAAAATGTTGGGCTCCAATAGTATTATTAAGATATATGCTTGATGCTGGAATATTAATATCGTTAAAGGTTAATGAAGCGATTATATCCCATAGTACACAAAAGCAAGTTTTGTTACCAGAACCAGACAGATTTAATATTGATGATGCCAGGAAAGAATTTCCTGATCTTGCCGAAGATGACATTATTAAAATTACTAATAATATACGTAAATGTAGAGATGAAAATGATGAGAAGCGTGCAAAAGATCTTGGTAGAAAGATAATTGGTAAATTTACGCAGGGTAGCTCATACGGTCATAAACGACACTGTACAAGATTGATTATGGACGATAATGAGTTAGATTTTATAATTAATGATACAACAAAGAAAAAAAACATTTATAAGCCGAAGTAATGCTTTTTTTCGGATGGGACCAAACTAGGCACCATTGTTAGCTATATTGAGGGCGATTCACCGCAGTTTACTCATTTAAGATCTTCAATGCTAGCCTATGTTTCTATAAATCTACTGTCAATGATAAATAGATTTCCTCGTCACGCTGTTAGAGTTGCTAAGGATTCATTTTATATACATAAAAAATATAAGGATTTATTAAATCCGCTACTCGGTAATGGTGAGTGGGGGACATGGAGGATAAAGCAAGAAAATATACTTAGTTATTCTAAATTTTCTGACGTTGAAATTAAGGAAATATATTACACAAATAATAATCAAATATTAGAATCATTTGCACCATATGTGTATGATCCTGTGGCTAGATATAAGACTGTTTATCTTAATGGGTGTGGAGGGTCAGGTAAAACAACTCGTGTGATTAAATTATTTATGAACAACAATTCAGATATGATCATTTTGACACCTACACATAAACTAGCCAGAGAGATGAAAGAACGAGGGGTAAACACTTGCACTTATCATAGTTTCTTTAGATGGTGCGGAGATCAAATGGGTGAGAAATATATACCTAAGTATATTATATGGGACGAAATAGACACTGTGTCGTTAGAAACACTAAAAACATTCCTTGAATGGTTATTAACATAAAACACTGCTGTGATTATGTGTGACGATCATGGTCAACCACCGCCCTTTGTTGGACAGTCTCCACATCACCGCCCTTTGTTGGACAGTCTCCACATGAATGGCTAAAGAATAATGTGGATTATTATGAAGAAATATATGATGATCATAGAGCTATTGATGAACCGCTGAAAGAACTTAAAAGATTAATCAGACTACAACCAGATAAAATACAATGTGAAATAATGCGTGAAGTAATTCCAGAGACAACTTTGAATGATTTTTGGGCTTTATGGAAACCCACTGATTTGATAGTCTCAAGTAGAAAGGTAGTTCGTGATGAATTGCAGAAGAAATTATTTACGTTACATAAAGAAAAGTTTTCAAATCTACCAGTACCATTATGTTATCGCCCAGCAGATACATTGAGTATAGATAAATCACCGTGGACGTTAGGATACGCTATAACAATTCATTTGTCACAGGGATTAACTATCTCTGATACAAATATCTGGATTGTAGATGATCGAATCAAATGGTCAAACTTAGTCTATCTCACAGTATCTCACGTCAGAAGAATAACTCAACTACATAGAATTGTTATAGATTATTTGATAACTGAGGAGATTACTGATGACGCTGATGTAATAAAGAAAAAATTAGCGTCTTATAAACGATGTGACAAAAAAAATAAACGTGACTTTGATATCGATACTGAATTTATTATAAAACTAAAACAACTACAGAATAATCACTGTGCAAGTTGTAACACAATAATGTTATGGCAATATTCGAATAATAATCCAAGACAATTTACCGTAGACAGAATAAAAAGTGATCTTGATCATACACGTGAAAATGTAATGTTGACCTGTCTTGAATGTAATTGACGAAGAGGTGCTAATTTACATAAGTGAACGCGGTGGTAATTGTGTATCTGCAGGAATTACTTGCAATTGTTCACGCACAAATCCACGTTGAGGTGCAGTAGAATCTAGTCTGTATATGGGTGGTCTTCCAGTGGATCTAACCACGCTAGAAATTGTATGTGTGGTCACACTCCAAATAGGGTCAGTAGCTCGTCTTTTGCCACCCTCCAACTCCCCTGGTTCATATAAATATCTCACAATCACATTACCTAATACTGGTTGTTGACCTCGTCCGTATTCATCGCTATGTGGTATATATTTTTTTGTTATTGCATTAGAAGGTTTCATGGAAGTTGCACGAGTAATTTCATTATTTAATGCAGATATCACACTTGGTAACCTTGCAACCCATTCACGAGATCGTTCACCGGACTTAAAGTCAGCAGATATTTCCTTCGCATATTGATAGCCAAATAAACGCTCAGCAAGTGTTCGATTAAATCGTTCAACGATTGCTTGATCACGGTGAATTTCAGTATGCCCTTGTCTGATTGTAACGTTATGTTTTTTCATCAAAGATAATACTGCGCCAAGAAATTCTTTGCCAGGATCAACTTGTAATAATTTTTGGCCATTGTAGACCACCACGTTGATAAATTCGCTCAAATGCAGATGCAACTTCAAATGATGTTTTTGTTAATAATGGTTCAGCTTCTTTATATCTACTTGCAATATCAACAACAGTCAATGCGTATTTGTACGTGCATGACTTTCGTCCACGTGTTTTAATAGTATCGTGTGGTAAAAACAAAATAACTGCTTGATGAACTTCGTTAGGAACACTGGCATCAAAATGTGCTTATTGAATTGTTTTTGGTGGTGGTAGATAAATTTGCCATATTGCCTGTCATGCTAACCACGCTGCAGCAACAGAATGTGAAACTTTTGCTGCTTTAGCAAGTTTAGTGATCACTGCTTTACCCCTCCAATACCCTCTTGGGCTATAAGAAATAGATTCCATTATAATAATTATATAATTAATTACCAGCCCCTAACATTATTTTACTTTTCATAGCGGATTTTATTAGGAAACTAGTAAGTTTCTTTCTAACAGATTTATTGGGTATAGAATTTAATGCATGAATCAATTTTACATCTGCAAGATGCCATTGTTGCAAATCTTTACTTTTATAAGCAACGTCATGAATGTGACATGCTTGATCAATTTTATTTACTGGATACTCTCCTGGTCTTGGTTGATCTTGATCATCAAGTCGAATATCGAGACGAGTTCCAGGACCACAATAATTATATCCAGGAAGGTGTTTTTCACCAATATATTTAGCCCATGGTAATCCGGGTAATTTTCCTCGTGATGCGACTATATCTCCACCTATCTTTGTCACTGAATGAGACATAGAGATAAATTTATATTTTTTCGTGCCGCATTTTTTACATTTACCCGTTAATGCACGTCGTTTATTTTTCGTTATTATTGTTGTCAATCCAACGGTGGGGGTTGCTGATCTACATTGAAAACAATATAGACTCATGTTATTAATAATATGGATACAATAATTGATTTTTCGGCGACACGAAAACAAAAACCCGTGAAGTACCATCCAGCATTACCAAATTCGATAAGAATGATTATAATAGGTCCATCGGGATCGGGTAAAACACAATTATTATTAAATTTAATAATGAGATGGATGAGATGGAACAAACTATATTTAATAGCCCCATCTGTGGATGATCAGCATTGTTATGAAGTACTTAAAGATTTTAACGAGAAAGCAAAATCAGTTAATAAAGATGGTGAAGATATGATTTTATCAGATATAGATGAAGCCCCATCTATAGATGGCTTGGATGGATTCATTAATAATCTCGTAGTATATGATGATGTGATGTTGGACAAGCAATCTAATCCAGCTAGAATATTTTCTCGAGGTCGTCACAAAAACACAGACATGATTTATGTTACTCAAAGATATACACAAATACCTAAAGTGATTAGAGATAACTGTAATATTTTGGTTGTGTTTAATGGAGTAGATAATTATACCCTTCAGAATATTTATTATACTTGGTGTTCAGAGGATATGGATATGATTAAATTTAAAAATTTCTTTTCTAAAGCACAATCAGTTCCAATTGGATTTATCACAATAAATCTACATGACTCAAGATCCAGATAACGCATAGGTCTGGATAAAATATTTGGTTAGTTCCCCTTGACTATCTGTTAATGAACTGTATGCATTACACACTGTGATATTTGCCATAAATCTAACATAATAAAGTGTATCTGTTTGTCTGTTTAAAAACCCAAACACAATATTAATATGAATAACTAGCAGCAGGGAGGGTGAACCTCTACAAAAGTTTGCTCAAGTTTTTAACAATAAAAATAGTTTGATAAAATCAGGAAAAAAAAGTCAATAATAGTATAACAAAACTGAGCTAACCTCATGCGGTTTATTATGCGGTTTTTAACCGTCCGTACGGTAATATAAAAGAGATTTTGGTTTAGGGTTATTGACCTTTTTTTCAGCATCTGTAGGAACCCTTATTTTAGGTTAACGACACGAGCAAAAATTTTGTAGGGTTCACCCTCCCTGCTGCTCATGTTCAGGAAAAAAATTGAAATATTCCCATACAAAATATATCTGTTCCAATACAAAATATATATATTGTCTAACATTAAAATCATAACAAACCAATGCTATTCACACAGAAAATGATACATAATTTAAAAATTTTACTTTGTTTACTATGTCAATGGAAAACAGCCCACGTATTTACCCAGAAATATTTAAGTATCCCATATATATATATATATATATATATATATATATATATATATATATATATATATATATATACAAACACATAAATATTTAAGAACCCCAAATATATCAAAAAGATGATACATGAACTCAGAAATATTGAAGTACCCTAAATACATTAAAAAAATTATGTATAGTCACAGAAATATTGAAATACTCTAAATACATTAAAAAAATGATGTACAGACACAGAAACACTGAAGTACCCTGAATACATTGAAAAGATGTTTCCATATTAACATGGCACCACATTGTTTACATTATGGATGAGTCTATTTTCATCAGACAACTGAGTGACAAAGTTCATCCTATTCAGTATCTGACAGTAAGGTTGAGAGTTATATTCCTTTGCACACATGTACATAGAAATTAAACAGCCTGTTAAATACATGTGAAAGGCAAATTTGCAGTTGTCACTCTTTTCCTTTCCTTGATTCGCCATTGGCAGCAGACAACATAGTATTAACGTTCCTTTTTTATACACATATAGTTATTCACCCACCACTTAATAAAATAGATTTGTCCAGGAACTGGAAATGACCAATAAGCAGGGTCATCTTTTACAATGAAAACTTCTGTTTGGGATGACAAGCACAGCCGATAATGGTATTAGGGGTTCCTTGATCACTTTCAGATTTGAAATTATAAATCAATGACTGAAATATGTGCATTGTTTTTAAAGTCTTATTTATGCTTTCTGTTTCAGAGAGGTATATTAAGACCATAGTACTTAGAACTGCGATGATAATACACTGATGTACTAGTACTTAATGGTGATATTTTGCAATGACAATACATTGATGATGGTGACATACTGTAATGACAGTACAGTGATGTAATAGTACTGAATGGTGACATACTACAATGTCAGTACAGTGATGTACTAGTACTTGATGGTGACATACTGCAATGACAATACAGTGATTTACTAGTACTTAATGGTGACATACTGCAATGACAGTACAGTGATGTACTAGTACTGAATGGTGACATACTAGAATGTCAATACAGTGATGTACTAGAATTTGATGGTGACATACTGCAATGACTATACAGTGATTTACTAGTACTTAATGGTGACATACTGCAATGACAGTACAGTGATGTACTAGTACTTAATGGTTACATACTACAATTACAGTACATCAGTGTACTAGTATTTAATGGTAATATACTGTGATACATACTGTATGTGTTGTAACCGTTCTAATTGTATGATACATATTGTGCTATCAACCTTACTATATGATATCACAGTCTCAAAAAAAAAGACAATGCACAATCCTAATAGTAAATACAATGCCTCAGATAACATAAGTTTTGCTTATGTTTTGTAGTCTCAACAATAATTTCTCAAAGGAATATTAATAATCAAGTTTTTTTGTACCTGAGTTAGACATGCATATGTTGCAAAAGCTCCAATGGGGGCTGCAGCAGCAAATGCAAATAAATGTCTTCTTATCCTTGGTCTGTCAAAACCCTCATGAAGCAGGAAAGACACTAACCCAAATGCTGCAGGTGCCTGTTAAAGACATAAAGCCCAGCTAAAAGTCTCATGAATATGACAAAATATACATGTAATTTCTTATGTTTCCAGACAAAATTCAAAACAACATTACAAAAAGACTGGCAAATTATGCATGTAGTTGCTGATGTTTCCAGAGGAAATGCATAATGACGTTAGAGAAGACTGACAAAATATACATGTAATTAATGATGTTTCCAGAAGAGATGCAAAACAACGATGCAAAAAAAATTAATGAATAACACAAAAAAGAAAGTCTGCCATGAACAGAAAAATTAAGTTCTAATGCATTGGTATTAAGTGACAAAAAGTGACTTCTGAACTATCAGTCATTTGCAATGAAGAAAATATTTAGACACTCATTTTCAAGTCATTTGCTGAATTGAATTGGTTACTCATTTTCCATCCATTTAAAATTAGTGACACTGGAAACCTGTATATATCAACTGAAATAGATAACTCTCTTCAAATCATCATTTAGATTCTAGCAGCAAAATTAAATAAAATTGAGCTGATTTATGTAAATAAAATTCTGATAACCAAGTACTAAAACACATGAGAATCTCACTCAAATACTAGATATGTACCTCTGTAAGGATGTGGCAATGTTATGCCAATCTCAATCCTACAACAAAATCATACAAAATACTTCAGGCTTTTTGTCAGTAGGTTCAAGTGTTAGAAAATCTTTACACCTTTCTGAAGCAGCATTAATTGTTAGCCAATCTTCAGACCTTTTTAAAGTAGCTTTAAATATTAGCAAATTTTCACACCACTTGGCAGTAACTTTTAAGTCATATAACAGCAGCAGATGGTTGAAGTGTTTAATGAGGTTATAGCTGCTCAGGCAAGAAATCCAGCGGAGATAAACAGCTACTAATTTTGTCTTTTGTGTTATACATCATTTTCATTCAATATTGCTTATAGCAACTAGCTTGGAATCAGAAACAAATATCCTGAAAACATTGTTGATTTAAGGTATTTTTTTGTCTATAATTTGTTTAGTAAACAATCTGTATTGTGAAAAAATTTTTTTGCAGAATATGTTTCTTTATTAATACTTATTCAAAGATAAAGTAAACTACTATTGCCTCACAAATCCACCAGCCCTTGATGCTAAGAAAGCCAAATATTACCAGCCCATATTGGTAGCAGTTAAACATGAAATCTGCTTGATACAGGGATTGGCACCATATCCTATGAATAATTCAGTTACTATTGGAGAGGAATACATGCACTCTTAGAATGATGCAACTATGTGGAGGCTGTATCTGAATTATGATTGGGTGAGTATTATGAATGAATCATATTTTAGATGAACAAATTGTTTTTTTCAATAGATATGTTACCCCATCATAATGCATTAGAGAATAGTTAAGAGATGGAGGGATTTACATCCCCTTAACTAGTAAAGGCCATCTCTGGTCAACTAAGTATGTGAGGCAATGTTAAGATTGATAATGCTGCTGGTCAGGGAGCACTGATTCCACATGCAAAAACATAGATTTTATGAAAGGGACAAATTTCCTTCCAGCAAATCCAGCAAAAGTCATCAAGCTGCATCTTAAGGAAGCTTCCAATCAAACTGGGAAGGTAACCTGTTGTGCCACAGTGATAGGCCAAAGTAGGTCTAGCTGAGACTTTTGGAATGAAAGATCTCAAATGTTAAAGCTTGAGAAAGTTGACTCTAGACTTCCATCCCACAGATCGTATAGTATCAGCTAGGAAACCATTTTACTCAAATGCAATGCTTGTTGTAACTGTCCTAATTTCAGAAGCTGTGATGCAAAAATTATGTACAGTGTATTTTGCTGATTCTGGCTGCTGTAGCTAAGGCAGGTTTTATACAAGGTGAAACAATGAAGCTCTCCAAAGCAGTGTATATGGTACCTTATTCAGCAAAGTTACCACCCAAGATACATTTCACTTTTGGCACAGAGCCAATGACTTCAGGAGTGTGAAATAAAAATTCAATGGAAAAGCAGAAACACATTTAGTTTGTCCAATATTCTCACATTCATGACAACTAAGCATGTCAGAGGAAGTGGAATGGTGGCCATTAATCAGGACTGGAGTTGATTGTTTCTTTTCAAAGAGCCAAAGTAGAAAGTTAGCTATTTGTGGTAAATGATATCATCAACAGTGAAATGTGTTCATACCCAAACCACTTTAGAAAATACTCCATTTTCCCTTATTAGCTTTCAAAGTGGAGGGCTTTCTTGATTTGGCAATTCTCTTGACCAGTTCATTCTTGAGGAATGTTTAAAATGATCCTGGGGATCACAGGTGGCAGAGTGATTGCCATTACCGATCCTTACAATCTCACCTTTGTCTCTGTGGTGGCAAGTCTCAGGCTCATGTGTGTGAGAAAGCTTGCAACTATCTTTATGTGGGTCATTGGCTCTCTCCAGGGTTTTCCTGGGTTCTTCCTCCATTAGTTATACTGTCCACCAAGTATAGCCTATCATATGCTATAAAATGGTATTAAGCCCACAACAACACAATCCAGACATGCTGATTCAGCAGCTCTGGATAGGGATGAAGTAACTGATGTCAGAGTTACTTGAGAAGATGAAATATCTCTGTTTTCATTAGATTATATGTCCTTTATCCACAATTTTCCCCACTTGAGTGGCGTTATATGGATGAGGTGAAACCGATTCTCTTACTTTCTTGATCACCTTCAGAATTAAAGATTTTTGGATAGTAATCATGTGTCCAGATTATTTCAATCAATGGTAAGAGCATGGACTGCCCAGACCTTCCTACCTAGGACTGGTAAGATAAGAGTTGATAGTTTTTTCATTTCACATTGTTGCAAATAGATCTAGCAAGCATATGTTATAGTAGGTGGAGCTGGAATTACTAGGGAACAACAATTGGAAGAATTTTCTGCCCTCCAACATGGTAAACTGCCTCAACATTAACCCTTTCAAGGGTACAAATTTCCAACTTGCCCCACCTTTACGATATTTCACAGTACCAGACACAATTTTTTCCATGGTCATTCCTAAAGATGCATCATGTCTTTTGCTTACAGATAAATTCACCAGGGCCCTGAGTGGCCTAAAGCAATGTCTGTTACGGATCACTGCCATCTCACCTTTGTCTGTGTGGGTTTCAGTCTAGGATTCAGCAAATGTGCATATGTGAGAAAGCTTGCCAGTAGCTTCTCATGGGTCAGTGGTTCTTTACATTGATTTCCCGCTTTCTTCCTCCACCATTAATACTGTCAACAAATATCGTGTGCTGAAAATTGGCATAAAATAAGCTCCCATAAATTCACCATGTGAAATATTGATTGCAACTTCCAGAACTTACAATTTAAGCAGCAGCAGTTTCCTTGTCCATGTCTGTGACCTAGTTTCAACTGCTTGTATAATGAGAAACTGAAATCTAATAAGTTTTGAGTCTGATTTTCCCTCATATTTCCAATGATTATGTTGTATATGGGATTGTCCATATAGAGTGCTTCAATAGTTCAAGTCAGAAATGGCATCTTTATTTATATTCTCAAAATGGAAGCATGATAAAGTGTTTGACCTAACAACATAAATAGAATTTCCAACCAAGCAATTGGTCATCCCTAATGAGACTCCACTTGACCAAGACACATGTACACCAAGTGTTGCTTAAGACTGACAGTTGGGGGAAAAAGTGCCAATTGACTTAATAACATCATGAGAGAATCTGTGCATGCAATACAGGCTTGTATACTTTTCTTGCATTATCAGTTCCTGAACAATCATGTGGAAAATCATCATGCTTGTTGCCTCCTGACCACCCATTGCTTTCAATAGCAATTGCTATTCTTTGGACTAACCTTTTCTTACCACATTCAAACCACCACTATAAATAATTTCCCAGTTTACTGATGAAACTGGTTAAATGTTTTGCCTCTCTCAAGTTCATTATACATAAAGTTCTTGCAGAATCCTCAGTTCACTCACATCTCATAAGGTGTGCCTCTTGTAGCATGTCATAATTTAATATGTTGATCATAGGGAGATGTGGATACAAATCCAGTACTTTACCATTAAGTAAGGTGCTGAGATGAAGTGATCAATCAGCTTTCTCCCCTTCTGGATCGCAGCATATCTTTTTATCCTATGCAAGTAAGTGTCCATATTTTCTTTATCCTCCTCAAAATTTGTGGCCGCTTAACTGGAATGAGATTCTTGTTGCCCATCTTTCTATGCCTCTAATAATTAAATTCTCCATTAGTGCTCCCTCTCAATATTCCAGTTTCTAACTCTAACGAATCTAATTTTACTTATTTCTCCATCCCAAACTTCAACTCCTCTGTCTCTCTCTGCTTGTAATAATATCTTTTAACAATCTGCTTCTTTGTGCCACCCTATCCTTTCCTTCTTGGCCTGCTTATCTTCTATCTTTCTTAATATAACTGCTATCTTGTTGCTTTCAAATGCTAACTTTCTTTCCTCTGCTTACTTTTTCTAATTCTCTCTACTCCCTTGCTATCTCCCTACCCTTTAATCTGTTTCATTTCCTGAGCCTACTCCCTATGAACAAAATTCTACAGGACTCTTAACCAAATGCTTTCCATTTCACTATGAGATCTTGATGTGATGTCATGACAAGTGCTGCTAATAAGACCACCAATCCCAAGTGCACAACCAAGTAAAATGTAAAGTTATGGGATAATTACACCGATCAAACACACTGTCCTTCTCAGAAGACATTCAATAAAATTAATATCTATATATGACAAACAAAGGGACTAATGTACAATGTGAAAAAGATATTTAATCATGACTGGTGTTATCTTTTGTCAAGAATATTCAAATCTGAAAAAGATAAAGTGAAATAAGTTTCTGGAGTCAAATTCATGTAAACTAATGTCAGCACTCCACCTAATCTGAACCAACTTCTGACACCACTTTAACAGGATGAAGTTGGGTTGGGATTGATTTCATCAAAGACTGAAAACATTTTCACAACTGAGATGTTTATTTATCATGTAATTGAATAATGAATTAATCTTACTCATGCTCATGAAATCCACCAATGGATTTACCAGAATGATGCAAGATGACTCCAACAATGGATATTAGAAAATTACATCAATTCTACATGGAACTAATCAGAACATGTATCTCATATTGTCCAGATAAATATCCTGACATATTTTTTGCTTCCACAGTTCTTGTCAAATGGTCAAGGAGCCACCTTGCATAGTCTTCCCTCACCATCTTGCCAAACAATCCCTTAATACCTCCATATTTCCTGAAGACCTGATGGTCTCAGAGCTTTGGTCTTGCACTACAAGTAAACCAACAGCATCCTCTAAGCTAATGACACCATCAACTGCAACATCTGGGTTACAAGACCCCCCTACTCCCAGTTTCTAAAACTACTTATCAAAAAAAGTTTCTACAGCTGACAAATGTTTCTGTAAAGTGGACAGCTTCTTAATAAAATTCATGGTATATTTGATTATACAAAGATGATCTCAGGTTATAATTACCCTGGTTGTAGTATAATCTAAGACCAGAGAACTCAGGGTAACTGAGTTTTTCACTGTAAGCACTTTGCACATGCAGCAGTGGGTAAACTGAATTCAGTACTTTGAAATAACCAGGGAAAAAAAAAACCCACCCTCTAAAAATGCTGTATGCAGCAATGGAAACCCAAATACAGTTTGTTTTTATGTAATTCATTGTCATTAAGTACACACTATTGCATGAAAACACTAGGGTCATGTAACTTTCAAAGTACTGAAGTCAGAGTAGCTAACCCAAAAGGTCAGCAACTAAACTGGTAGCAGCTTAAATTTCAGTTTGTCTTCTTGATTAGTAAGTCAAATGATGTCAGAATTTTAGATGTTGATGGAGAAGTAAAAGGAAAAAAACTCACAGCAACAAGTAAAAGACTTCCTCAACTGATGCCTGAAGTTTGGAGTTTGTGAGCACACCTCATTATTTCCAGGTGAATGTGGCAATATCAATGCCTCCTATGAAATCTGAGATGTAGCTGAAGTGGACTGTCTAATGCAGTGGCCTACAATGCCTGAAGACTGTCCTCACTGAGATACAGTCATTTCCAAACAAACACTAAGTGCATGCTACCTTTCAGGGGTAAAAGCATGAGAATGAATTCAATTTACATCCCATATGTACTGCGGCAATGAAATGGGCATGAGGTGCATTGTGTGACTTGTGACACTAAGATGGGAATGCTGACCTATAAGAGTGTCCATGGTAGGTAAAGTTGAAAAACACCTTGTCTTTTGGCTTAAATGTTAAGATTCTGAGACATATGGCATAGTCTGGTTGTGAAGGAAGAGTGCCATTTTATCATGCATGACAGTCTCCAGAACTTTATGCTGAGATGGGTTACGGTTTATCTGATCCACAGAAGTAGTCCAACTTCTGATGTGTGAGACAGTACCATAATTGGCTAGGTTTGATCTCAATCTCGCTCTCATGTTGCCTATAACAACAACTAGCTGTTGTACCCACACTGTATCAGGCCTATTGGTTCCAATGAAAGAGGTCTGTCATGAGGCAGTGAGGATGCATCCATAGCAGTCATTGTTAACTAATAAATTGGATAAGCCAGTTCGTTTCATGATTGATGAGCCTTCCAGAGTGTAATACACTTCCAAAAGCAAATCATACATCAAAGTGATGTCAGCATGTATACTAATAGCATCCTTATCCCTCAAGGTGAGCTTCTGTGCATTCCTCTTTTGTGCCACCAAACCTTTGGTCCAATAGGCACATTTCTGTCATCTATTCCTCGAGTGGCAGCCATAGTTTATACTTCAACCTGCCTGTTGCAATCATATATATATATATATATATATATATATATATATATATATATATATATATATATATATATATATGTCTATCAAGGCATGCATCCTACATGTATCCTGCTTTATGAACTCAATGGATGTACAGTGCTACACACAATGTGAACATTTACTTGTAGGAATAGCCCAAGTGGCAACTTATTCAGGTGTCAGTACTAAAGCATTGCTATTATTGCTTATGAAGTAGATGCTATAAAAATAAATTTTAACACAAATTTACTTGCAAGAAAAGCTAAATAGACAGCCAATAGAGAAAGCCAAAAATAGCTCGTTTTTAATAACTATAAATATATAAAATATAAAATATAAAATAGACACTATGACTAAAATATATGTAGGTATCATTCTGAAGTAGAAATCCTACAGCAATTTACTTTGAGTATTGTATAGCTCATACAATATATGCTCATTAAAATTACACCAATGTCACCCATTTAGGTATGAACAAAGTGCACCCATGTTCCCAAGTACAATAAATTATTCTACATGAGAAAGAAAACTTTTATCAAAATAGGGAGAATGATAAAGTTGGAAAATGATAGATTATACTTCCCTTTGAAAAAAACTTCCAAAATTATTGTGCATGGATTGCAAAGCAAAGCGGAAGCCTATCTGATGCATTACTAGGATATGGTACCAATACCTGCATCAAGGGGAGATAACTATTTAAGTACCATCTATGTGATAAGGTATAATAAGGTTTCCTATAGTATTATAATCGGGTGACATATGTGCCTGAGGAAGAATGGTGAGCATGTTACATCAATCTGTGTATTACTGCTGGTGCCATAGGTCTCCAAAAGCAATATATATTGTTCACGATTAATCAAATCCTTCATATGCATCAGTACAGAATAGGAAAATTTCACCCCTGGGTCTGAAGTTTACATCAAACTTGAGGTTCTGTTGAGTGTCTGATGCAAAATTCTCATCCCAATGACAGAATTTTCCCATCCAACCCCTATGTATAATGAAGGATTATTTTTCCCACACTGAAAAATTAAGGCTTAAGTCAAAATGTTATACAATGTGAACAATGATGCAAGATTATAACAACAATACATCCAATTAAAATTTCTCTACCTTAAGATGGCAGATAAAAAGTTTGGTTTTACACTGAAAAATTTGGAGTAAATTTTAAATGATATTTTAATCAATATCAGCATTCGAAAAACAGCAATCAAAACCATCAAGAAAAAGTCAATACATAGACTATAAATAATGTATTGAAGATAACTTGTGCTGTGATACATGTGTGAACACATCAAAACAGAAAGCTCACACTTGTCTCTATTATTAAATTATAATACAGTTTTTAATTCAACTTTGATTTTGGATTTTTTTTAATTTTCATAATTAATAATGAGAAAATGAATTTAAAAAACAATGACAAAAATTTTTTTTAAACCTCAAATCTGGACTACAGACTGAATCTACCCGTAGCTAGGTTGATCAGTTCAAAACATCCTACTAAGGGCAAATAACTCAAACCTCAGTACATTTTTAGGATGTAAATTACTGTTCATTTTGATTATTGTTCAAAAATGGGGGGGTTCACTTTGTGTGCACTATGGCCACAGTAGTAATTCACAAGATAACAGGTAGTTATGAAAATGCAAGATTGACATATTCTCCATCATTGTTCTACACTGGAAAACTTGATTCTAGGGATTTTAAATTATACCTCCTTTTTTCCTTATTTTGTAAAGAAAGATAAAATAGGCATGTGTTTGAAGGCTAAGTCTAATAATGTACATTCTGCCTACATGTACAATAGAGCATAAAATATTTGGTCCCATTTCATGACTGCATATTCCAGCTTACTGTAGATTCTCTTAAAATATTTGGTTCCATTCATGATCGAGTAATCCAGCTTACTGATCAATCTGAACTAAAATATGTGGTCTTCTTCACAGCCAAATTATACTGCTTCAAATACTGAGAAATTTATACAACTGTGCACTTCTGGTAATGTAATAACTCTAATAAACTTTCACACAAAATGTGAACTTTGCAGATTATGATGCTCAAGCAGGTGAGACAGGCAGGACTCATCACATATAAATGTATCAACTCAAGACCTGTAGTAACATTGTCATAAATTTCAGTTGAATGTGCAACTGATGCCTAAAGTTCACAACTTTCAAAACATCAAAGAAAATTTTAACAATGTTTATAATGATGAAAATTGTTTTTTGCTTAAGTAAGTGAGACAGGAAAAGCAAGAACTCCCAGCAAGCCAGCATATAAATTAATTTTAAATATACTGTAATATTATACCAAAGTTTAGACCTACTTTAATATTATGCCAAAGTTGCAGTTGAATGCAACAACAGATGTACATAATATTTTACAGTATTTAACAAATATATTGGGACATGACAAAATAATTTTTTTCCTGTCCCAGAACTTATACTGAAACTTTTTTCACCTAGGTCGCGTGTCCCAAGACTTATGAAATGAAATATATTTGTATTGCATTTGTGCTCCATCCCAATACTATAAAATAGATAAACAAAATGCTTATTTGATAATAAATAGAAATAAACTAACCTGGTATTGCTATTATTTATTCCTTTTTTTCAATATGAGCATTTAAGAATAAAATATATCAGAAAACTCATGTATGTAGTGCAAGCTTACATAAAGTAGTGTGTATTGCTTATGTCCAATAACACACACCACATTGTTCATTGGCGTGAACATTGATACACAAATTGTGCTTGGTTGTGCTCAAAGGTTTGAATATATTATCGGACTGAAAACTGGATCCAACTAAATCGCAGACAAGAGGAAAATAATCAACCAATATCTTGAAGACAGCTGCCCTTCATGTATGATAGTGTTAAGTGCAGAATAATCAAGATTGAATTATATCCAGGACTACTGTATGACAGTATCATGCAAATAAAAATAATTATTTGAAAACACATTCACTTGAGTGTAACTAACAACCTTTTCAATTACATGGGTTACAAAAGTATCATTGCTATTTACCTGCAGACATCAATACTCCTTTGTATTAATTATTACTACTGATGCCATGCACATACAAGCCTGAGTGGTGAATAAACACAACTGGCAGAGAGCAGTAAACTCATTCTTTGAACTTATCAACAGAATATCAAAGACAAAGGTTATTTTTATTACAAATCAAGCTGACTTCGGAAATCAACTTTGGTTACTTATTTTTTCTTTTAAGGATATCAATACCAAGGTTATTTTATTGTAAAGCAAACTGAATGTGGATTATTTAAAGTGTGCCAAATGTTTTTCTTTGAATATGCAAAGGTGGCTGAAATATGGAAGCTAACTTTGGGTTTTTGTCACTGGTAGTCACAGAAATTTTAAAGATAAATTGAAGCAATGGAACAATTTTAAAGTGACACAATAATGTGTTTCATGCATGAATAACAATGACCCAGCATCGTCCAGAAGATTTTGAAAAAATAAAATCATGTGCTGAATTCATGAAGGCCAGAAGATATGCAGATGATTTTGCTGATTCATATAATGATAAGATGACTGACATGGATGAAATTCTGGTCACATTCGATCACATTCCTGGACAGATTGATGGTGGTCAAAAGTGAGAATAGCAAGACTGGTGCAGATTTGAAAAAATCTGACTTTAGTACTTGCTGTTTCCGCTTCAGGTGATGTGTTGCCTCTAACAACTTTTATGGTATAGGAGAGCTCACAAAAAAATGTTCATGCACCAAATGAATGGATCATACATGTGCAGGAGAAGGGTTGTGTTGATGAGATCCCCCTGCAGTGGATTAATGAGTTTTGTCTCAAGTACACAGTTTTATATTTTTTTTAAATAAAATTTCAGTTGGAGTGCATTTTTGATATGTAATTTTCAAATGAATTAAAAAGTGTCTAAAAATGATGTGTCACAGAACATAGTGCACAAAAAATTAGTTTTAAAATTAATTTACAGTGTCCCAATATGTATGGCAAATAGAGTACTTGCAAAATCCAATAACATAAAACTCAAACATTGATTACAATGATTAAGCAAGCTTTCTGCTGAAGTTGGCAAGATGAGTTTCACTGCAATGCATCTGTTATGTAAAAGATACAGAATTTCCAAAAACTTTTAATGCAAAACTTCTTCTTCATGATGCAGTGGGGTTTCTTCAAAAGGTAATTCTTATTTCAAACAGCCTACTGTCTTCCATAAAATATATTCAGGAAAGAAAATATAAATACTACCAATAAAAACCTAACTCTATTCATCTTCTGATCCTAAATAGACATTGATGTTGTTGTTGTTGGGCTTAACGCCATTTTTCAGCACACGATAGGTTATTCATGGTGGCCAGTATTAATGGTGGAGGAAGAAACTGGGAAATCACTGGATAGAACAACCACGAGAAGCTACTGGCAAGCTTTCTCACATATCCACATTCACTGAATCCTAGACTCAAACACATGCAGACAGAGGTGAGATGGCAGTGATCCATAACGGACAGCGCTTTAGACCACTCGGCCACTCAGAGCCCCTAAATATACATTGTACCCTTTAATACTTATGCCACAGGTTCTTACTTTTATTATCAGCCAATCAAATTGTGAATTTACAAGATCCAGTCTCACCCATCATACTCTGTGCATTTAATTCATTATAAATAGATATCAAATAAATTTAGATCTATTTAATCTGTTTTGCAAAGTGCATATGATATTTAAAATAAAATATGGACATGGAATAAGTGGCACTGCAGGGCTTGTATTTTAAAAAATGGTGGAGAGCTGCAAACAGCACTCCTGGTTGTCTCAACAAGAGTTATTCAGCCTCCTAAAAAATTTAAAAGGTCATCATTTACAGCACGACATCATATATCAAAATGGTGCAACCTATAAATATATCAGTATTTGTGAAGAGGAAATCTTGAGGAAAAAAATTGAGAAGTTTGCTCAGAAAACATCAAAATCTTTGCTTTGAACAAATAAAATTAGGGAGAGTGATGGATAACTCTCATGGAAGCAATTTGAATAGCATGCACACTCCTAAATACACAAGCCATGCACTGTGTAACTTAAATTTATAAGATGGAAATAAGATGAAAACTTTCTTTTGCCACATGATAAACACAAATTTCTATGATGGAAGTAAGACAGAAAAATATATTCTTCTGCCCAAATGCAAACACCAGTTTATATGATGGAAAATTACACCCATCCGCTACATGGCAAACAGAAAAGTTTAAAAAAAGTGAAATAATCTACATTATCAGACAAATCCATCATGTTTCTTTAAAATTACCAGTGCTCAAAGATTTTTTTTTTTACATAGGGTCTGGGCTTGCGACAAAAAAAAAAAACACAAGCCCTGACTGAAATTCCACAAGACTGTGCAGAGTTATGGCAGGCATGTCATCATATAAAAAATACATTTCAACATTTCTTTAGTGTGATCAGACTCTTTTCTGACAAATTTGATTTTTTTTTTACAAGCTCAATGGACATCTCTTTTAGAATACAGGATAAGCCTGAGGCCTTATATGAAATTTGAGGTGCCCTGGGCATCAGGCTATCAGATGTTTTGAGCACTGATTGCTTTTTCTTGGTCAGTTTTTGTATGATTATCAAGATAGGTCTGTAAAAAACAGAAATTACTGCTGGTATTTATTGAAACTAAAATGTAAAGAGGGCAATGAGAAACATTTATTACACCTAATAATGAGTTTCTTTAAAATCGAATATACTTCATGAAAGAAATAAACTAACCTTCAGTTAGAAAATGTGACATTTTCTTCAGATCTATGAAAAGATAATAAATTAATCCAATGCAAAGCAATTATTTTTGGTTATGAGTCTAAATGGTTGGCATGACAATGCCTTGTAGATTACATAAGAAAATTTTAATGTCTCACTTAAAAAGGTTTTAACGATCAGAGTTCTTATTTCAATTGATTTTATGACAATTGAAGTTTGTTTATTAAAGTTTGGAGTTTAATTTTGGGGGTTTTCCTGTTTGTCAGTGGGATTAATTAAATGAAAAAGCATGTTAAACAGGTGAGACAGGTAATACAGTAACTCCTTTCATAACACAGCACAAGCTTTAGCCCTACAGTGATATTATAAGAATTTCCCTTGAATACAGCAAGTGAAGTATATGATGTATGATCTTAACTGTAATGCAAAGGTATTATTGTTAATGCTTTATGTCATTGGGTGAAAAGAGACTACTGTATCTGACTATTCTTATGCAATCAAGTTACTTAACTGCATAATGCTTCATTATACCATTATACTAATAAAAGAAAGTTTTTCAATATTACTTTGTGTAGCATAATGGCCAGAAAAACAATCATAGTTAAGTGGGATGAAGACATCTTGACAGCTGCTCCCATGGCAATTCCATCAGCTGGAAAGACAAAGAGATATGTCTTATGAAATAACACAGCCTTTAATTGTATTCACACCTGTAAAAATACATTTATTGGGGTGATATAGTGATTTGCTCCTCATTAGGAGAATAATGAAGAGTGCAGTGAATGCATATTATATGCCTGCCTCAAGTTTAACAGTCCATCATTGACTCTGGAAATTACTGACCAATATGTCTCAATCACCTTGATATCTGCTCTCTGTATGCAGTCATGTACTAAAATTAATGTGCAGAAACCATATTATTATTATCAGACCTATTATAAGCATAACATACGAAACTGTGACCCCAAACATTCAGTAAATGACCAAGGTTTTCTGCAAAACCAATTTTCCTTTGACCCACAAATCAAGAGCACTCTTCCATACCGTAAGTGCGAGGCATTTACACATTTTGTATCAATTATGTGGTTTTCAGCCAAGTTAACACGCAAGATCTTTTTGTCTCCAAAGTGCCCCTAACATGCAAAAATCTTAAGTCTCCAAATTGACCTTAACATGCAGCCATTTGACCACACAATCATTAGGTTTCTTTCTAACCAAGCATGTAATTTATCCACAAACAATGGTGGGTGAATAATGTAAAAAACTGAAGGTTTTTTGCAAAACCAAGATTCTTTTTTCGGTCATAAAGACAATGACATCTGACCCACAATTTGATAGATTTTATCATTATGAGCCATCAACAGTGTTTTGTAACTGTAGATGCTGAAGAATTTGAGATTTTGTATGTAAATAATTTTTCTTCATTGTCAGTGATCTTGACCTTTATGCTTTTTAAAGGTGCACAGTATTACCAGTATACTGGTTTATGTTTACAGTAGAAGGTTCCATGGTACTTTTTCACTGTAAAAATACTTCATTAGTTTCTGTCAATAGGAAAAGTATGGAAATTCATGAGTAATCTTATTTAAAAATTTTTTATGTACTTTGATGTGCAACACAGAAACTTACCGGGATAAAAATTTTAACATTTTAATTTCTATATTTTCATGTGTGTAAAAATATATTTCCCATCTTGCCAAGCAACACTTTATTGTGTGTGCCAAATGAATTTTTATCTGTGGCAACAAAAATGAGCACTTATTTCAGACACAGAAATTAATGATGCCAATTGTTTTTTTCTAATAAGCTATTTCCCCTTACTTCCTTGACAGCAATGAAAAACCCACTTTGATGCACTACTGCAGTAGACTTGCTCTCTGATCAGATATTATCAAATTGTTTACCATATACTGAATCTGAAATTGACAGATATAGATTAGGTCATCCCAATTCTATCACTCTCATAAGTCACTGATATTTAAATGATCAGCCTATGAAAGGTGACTTTGAAAAAATCAGGCAGGGTGCTGTACTAAAAGAAAATTTGATCTTCTAAGCTTCAATTCTAGAACTCATTTAGCACATAATGAAAAAAAAATTCTTTTTGTTTGAATACCAGTTATATTTCATCTTGTAATACCAAAAAGATTATTTAAACTTGTGACTTTGCCACTTGTTAAAATGTAATTTTTGTACCACACAATAAAAACTATTCCTTATTTAAAAAACAGATGTTTTTATCAGAAATAAACTTTGAATATTACAAATATAATTATATTTATGAACCTTTAACTACATGTTTCATAAGTGTCATGTATGCCAACATGGCAGCAGGACAAGATATTGTGAAAGATATTTTGGACAATTCCAATGTTTGGAAAAATTTCAAAATAAAAGAGATGGAAAACAAAATGTCATTGTTTTTTAGTTATTTACTAGCATATGTAAATGTGTTAAGTACATGTACTCTTTTGTAAGACAAAAATTCATCCTAAGAATTACAGGAGAGCAGTTGTTTTCTGTTTCTTATGTATGTAAATGCTTTAGCCCACCACATATTTCTCAAGTCAGTGTGTTTTATGTTTACTAATCCTCTCTGATATCTTGCCCAGATGTTAGCATTCCACTCAAAGATAAGACTCCCTCCCAATTAAACTATAGGATTTACTGTCAACACTTCCCATTTCTACCAACAAGCTCTCTAATGACAAGTGTGTGTGTGTGTGTGTGTGTGTGTGTGTGTGTGTGTGTGTGTGTGTGTGTGTGTGTGTGTGCATTTCTTTGCACCAGGATATTATTTTTTTTATATCAGGATAATTCAATTGTTTCAAATAATATAATGGATATGACTTTTTGTTATTTTGCTATGAATTGGGCCAATCTATTTTTTTTTCCCAACAATTTAAAGGAAAGAAATTAAAACACAATCACACGCCCTTGCCCGAGAAAAATAAATTTTGGGTCCCAATCATAGATGGTGTACTGTGACATGTATCATGATATGTGCTACCTAGCTCTCTTGCTTTTGATATTAAAATCAATAGGGTTCTTTCTTACCCAAAGTGTAAATCATCCACAAAGTTTAATAACTACAGACAGTGAACAGCTTGAGCTATAAGTGAGGAATAGAAATGTTAACTGACAGATGGACAATATCATAAAATAATATGCTTAACATTAAGGTGAACAGATAAAAAAAACAATCAAATATTAGTTCATTCAGATCCTTGATTTTATCCTTGAATATCAAAGACTGTTATGGAATAATGACAATACACCCCACTCCAAACTCTCCTGCCATGGTGATCATTGATATATGTTTTATCCTTTTCTCTTTCTGTTTTATCCTATGTACCTTCCACTGCTTTACCATGAACTCCCTTTTCTTTCCTATTTATTATTTAAGGTTCAATTTACATTTTACAATGTTTTTAATTCTAACACGTTTCCTTTGAAGGTATCTAGACATTTAATTTACATATTAGTAAGCTTTAAGCCTTCTACTAGATTCAGTTTAAATACTTTATTTTTAAAAGTGCATTGTTTGCTTACATTTTAAGCTCTGTGCTATTTGTTTTGTGTCATACTGCAGTTATGTAATTAGAACATACCCCCACATTGTTTAAAATTTGTATGGCTGGAAAATCATTTACCACCAAGAATATATATATCATATTTAACACCCACCCCAACAAAAATCTTAAACTATTCTAGCATATTTTTAAATGTAAACTAACAACAAATTTAAATTTATAAACATTTAAAATGCTTTTATTTGTGTGTCCTAAAATTAACTGCTGAAAAAGTATTAAAGATGATGTGTTTTTCATACTAATTATACTAAAAATATATAACAAGAAAAGTTTGATACATTTCTATTGTTCTGTTAATTACAAACACTTTTCTAATCTCACAAGAGAAATATAAAGTTGAATAATAAAGTTTATCAATTTTTATTAATTTTTGGAGGTAATGTATTTCTTTTTTACTCGTGTCTTTATGCAATGCAGTAGTAATTATATCTGTAATTACTATCATCCCAATTTATACTGAGTTTTGTTTCCACTGATTTATATAATAAGTTCATTAAAATTGTATCAGCCCATGTAACATTTAACATGATTCCATACTACATTTATTACTAGTTTTATGTCCCCAAGAAAAGAGCTGATCTGTTGAAATTAAAACAAATACTTATTAAGATAATACCTGCTGCATGAACCACTAATCCAAGTGTGGCTGTTATTCTGTTTCGATTCTGCACAGTCTGGGCCCCTGCCTCTGCATCTGAAAAGTAAAACTCACAAATTAAATACTGAACAAAAATTGAACCAAATCCTATAACACTTTGTGGTTCTTTGATAAAAACTAATTCTGAAAATACTCATGTGTCCTAATTTCATTAACAATTCATAAAATGTTCAGACATGTAGGGTTACAAAATTTTGATTGGTAAAGCAAATGAAAACCCTGAATTTTATCCTTTTAGATTGCTGGATTTCATTTCCTTTGCTAACAGTCAGCATGAACAAAAGATTTAGTACATGATGAAGATGCTCTTAGACCCAAATGTACTAATTACCAATTCTGTAATTTAGTGAAAATTTTGACCTAAATATTGTTAAAAAGTTTTTCCATTTAACTTGCCAATTACAATGAAAAAAGAATGGCAACTTTTTAACTGATGTTCAGAACAAATAAAGAATAAGAAAGTTCAATACTACTATTGCAAAAATATTTTTTTATACTTTGGATTAGTTTTCTTCTTTTGATTCCAAAATATTGTAAAAGTCTGAAATTAAGCATGTGTTATTCTAATAAGGCCATATAGTCAGACTTTGATGTATGTAGAGCTTTTCTAGTCTAAAAACTGAGCTCTATGGCACATAGCAAGGTCATGTTTCAAATCAAAATAGTAACCTAAGGATAAATATATGAGAGTGGATACGATGGTTTAATATAAATTTATCTGATAATAAAGGACCATGTATGGCCGTCTATGGAAGGATGAAAAAATATAAAGCAAGTAATTTATTGTGTAATTGGATTATGACAGTCATCTTGAAGTGTTACACTGAAAGTTATCATTCTCCCTCTCTCCTGTAAAATAAAAGAGAAGGATGATCTCTTTCTCTGTTTATTTACATAGTCATTCCAATTTCACGCACTGTGCAAGTTCTCAATATGTGAAACTGTATAGGTTTAGCATGTTGTATCCACAGACATAGCTGGACAAAGTAAATCTCATATACCACCAACTTAATGGCATGAATGTATAAACAAACATTTTTAACAGGTCAAAACTCTTTGACTTCTTTCCAAATCATGAAGTGAATTCTCAAAGGGTAAACAAAACTGACCCAAGCATTCATTGCCCATTAAAATAAACAAACACAGACTTAATTTTCAGCTGGAATATATGAAAAGTAAGGCAAGAAACTGAATTCATTTCTTGGTACTAGGTGGCTGGTGTGGAAAATAAATAGGACAAAAAATGATGGCCTTCTCTCTGCCCTTTGTCCACTTTCTTTCTTCAGAACTGTGGTCATCTACAGATATAGGATCAATAGGACTGCTTCCCTATTTACTGTGTCCTAGTGTTTCTATTCTTGCTTACCCACCTAAAAAGCCTTCCATGGTGCCTGAGGCTGCCACAGAAGAGGAGTTTACTTTGGTTTTGTGGGATTTAACATGATTTTTTCAGTACAGGATAGGTTATACATATCAGTCAATATATTTAGTGGAGGAAAAATCTAGACGACTTGTAAAGAATCCCTGACCCAAGGGAAACTACTGGCAAGCTTTCTTACATATCATGTTGGTCAAGCCAAGTATTAAACACATGTACTGATATATGTGAATAAAGTGTAACGGTGAATGCCTCAGACCACTTGGCAACATAGGGCACCCCATGAAATAGGAGATAAGAACAGTATGTATGTAATCTTAGCTTGACCTTTCATAAAAATGTCAAATGCATCTCATTCCAGGACTGGGATGTTTATCCTGCTGGTACTGGAATCATCAGGGTTATGTTGAGCAGCTGATGGGAACTACCCCTTTTCAAGAAATTGACTTTCTCATGAATTCTGTGTGATTCATGGTAAGAGATGATAAAAAGTTTTCTGCCTTTTTTGAAAGATTGTTCTTGATACCAAGTCTAATATGAAACATGCTATAATGGCAAAACCTCAACAAATAAAATGAAAATCTCAGGAGTCAAAACTGAAATCTGGAAAAATCATTTCTTTAAGTATTGCGATCATAGTTGGGATTCTTTGATATTCATAAAGGAAATGGATGCCTAAGAGTTCTGGTAACTTGAGTAGATTTATTCTCCTTTTCTGAATTGATACTAATTTTCTGTTCCTTTTGGGTCTGAGGGTTGGAATGATCATTAGTGGCAGGTCATTTCTAAGACAAAGACAAAAAAGATAGTATTTTATTTGTGCCACTGTGATTAATTAGTGGCAGAGTGGTTACGGATTAATGCCATCTCACCTCTGTCTGCGTGGGTTAGAGTCTAGGATTCTGCGAATGTGGATAAGTGAGAAAGCTTGCCAGTAGCATCTCGTGGGTTAGTGGTTCTTTTTGGGAATTTCCTGGTTTCTTCCTCCACCTTTAATACTGGCTGCCATGTATAGCCTATCGTGTGCTGAAAAATGGTGTTACGCCCAACAACAACAACATTAATTAACATGAGCCAGTATATGGCAATTAACAAGAAAATATGTGTGTATTTTGTAGTTTTACTGTAAAGATTTTTTTGTCAAATAACATCTACAAGCAATTTTAGTTTCCTTCACACAATCACTGACTGGTGACCACTGATGACATTAATTTTAAGTTTCACATGTAACAGGCTCTGAAGTATTTTCTGGTGCAGATTTGCCCTTAAATTACTTTTTTAAATAAAAATTTCTAACTGCTTTATAATACTCCTCCAAGCAACATTTATCCTGTGGAGGAAATTTCTGAATTAGACACAAGATATATTAAAGTGTTTTATATTTCTTAGCCAGTATTTTGTAGCATTGGCAGAAAGCCATGTTTTGATATTTTGACATGAACTGAACTAAAACATATCAACTATCCTTAAATATTCATCTAAAAATATCTCGAACAGAGTAACAATTAATCAAAACAGAAAATAAAAACATGTTCTCAAGTGTTTCTGCCAAAATCATTTATTGTTTAGTCTATACTTTTTATGTAATGTCTATATAAGGTCAGACAAAATTTATTAAAAGAGTTTACCACAATCATGGACAACCTTTCATCCCTTTATTACTTATAACAACTCATAAAACATGCCATGTAATCAACTAATGGCTTGTTGTGAACACACTGGCCTTCATTATCTGAATACAACAGTATAACATTTCAGGCCCCCAGTAGACTCTTTCCCATTAGTTTCTGTAATGTAGAGACAAAATGCAGATATATGAATTTTGTTGGTAAAAGGGGTAAGGGAGCTAAAAAAATAAAAAATAAAATAATAATAATAATAATAATAATAATAATAATAATAATAATAATAATAATAATTAATAATAATAATAATAATTATTATTATTATTATTATTATTATTATTATTATTATTATTATTATTATTATTACACCACTTCCTCGATAACTCGCGGACATTGGGGTCCAAAAACATCGACCGCGATATAAGCGAGGGCGCAAGTTATCGAGGGACCTATAACAAGCAACAAATATAACAATGGGATCAACGCATAGAGAAAAGGGGGTGGGGTGGCTTGGCATGTTGAAAACTCAATAATCGAACTAAGATTACCAGTGGATAAATATCTTTTCATATCGGTGTACTTTATTTAGTGTTTCCTCACAGAGTAACATTAATTTCAGGATGACTTACAGTATATTGAGGAAATCATCTAAACATTATTCCTCCTGGTTTCCGTTTGCTTAGCACATGTACTTCACATGTTGTGTATTACATCACTTATTTTTGTGGTGAATGGTATACATTCTAATTTTATTGTTTGATCCAAAGCAGACTTTTTTTTTCAAATACAAACGATTGACACATTTCAAAAAAACAATGTTGATCGAACGATGTGTAGATTTTTATTGCGGTAGAAGTAAAATGGAAGAAAAACAATTCACAAGGTTTAACCATTACCAACATGAATTTAAAGGGTCTAAAATTTTAAAACGACAAAAATTAGAACACGATAACACTTGCGGTTTGTGACACATTTGAGAAATATCACTTCACATTTTGAAAAAATGCAAATTTCACAATATGGATTCTATTTTTACAGGCAATACAGTATTTTCTGCCCTATAAGTCGCTCCTGCGTATAAGTCGCTCCTCCGCACTTACCATAATCATGTCTTTGATACAGCCGGCCATTGCATGCGACTTGGTAATTTACAAATTCGTGTAAGAAATATTATACAATTGTTTAAGAGTTATATAAAAGTCAGTATTACAATAGACTTTGACTTTGCCTTGAGTCATATTTGAATTGTTGAAAGTCCATGACCTGCAGCACGCTGTTCAACAATCCATTTTCGTAAATTCTCCTCGAGAACTGGCCATCTTGCTTTGCCACTACGATTTCCCTTCTTGGTTTTTTTTTTTTTGTTGACCTTAACTCGTCTTCTTTTTTACGCCAGTCATGCACAATCTTCTCTTACGTTGAATTTTTTTTTGCTGCACGATTTCCGTTTTCTTTCGCAAATGCTACGACATTTAACTTAAATTCTGCATCATATTTTTTCTAGTTGTTAGTGCCATGATAAATGGCAGGAATTTAATTTAAAACAAAACTTACTGACTTACGCTAAGATAACAATTTTAAATCATACAACGTTATTGTGAAACTATATTTTATTATTGCCCCATTGTATGAACGGTACATATTTATATATCAGTCATTTCCACAACCCAAGCGAACTTCAAAGGCACTTTATACGCTACAGTGATTTTAATACATTAACAAAGACGTTGCAAATTTACCTAACAATTGAAACTGTTCCCCAGCCTTCCAGTTATTTTTTTAATTAATTACCGGTACTTTGAAGTTCTCTCCATTAAGCCAGTCTTGACTTAATCCAGAGTTTAAAACTAGAGCAATTATCAGAGGAAATTTTCATGCTATGTTTTTTTTTTATAACCAGCCATTGCGAAACCAACCGAAAAAATGATTGTGTGTTTTTATAAACTACTATTAAAGTAAATTATGAGGCGCTAACAGAGGTCTCGGAAATGCTTTACAGTGACATAGTTCTTTGTTTAAAAAAACAAAATAATCTCTGTTCTGCATTCTGTATTTATTTGAGTACATCAAAAGAACATGACGGAATAGCTGGGTGGCAAGTTCAAAGGACTTTGACTAGCAGCTTGGGTGGGAAAATGTGCTGAAATTTACAATGACTGAATTTAGAGACGAAAAGATTCTAAGATGTACATGCCAAATAATAAAGGAAATACAATGGCAATCGTTATTTCAATTTATTTTTTTTATTTATTAATAATAACAATTTTTAACACATATATAACTAAATATTATTTGACTATTTAATTTGATAATCTTATAGTCTAATACTTATGTGTACGGTATGTAAGTTTCCAGCAATTGGCTTGCACGTATACCAGCAGATGCATTTCGCTAAAGCACAGCATCACTGCGCATCAGTCACAGTCGTTAAAATATTTATTTATCGTATAAGTCGCTCCTGCATATAAGTCGCACACATCATTTTTAAGAAAAATAAATGAAAAAAGTAGCGACTTATACCACGGAAAATACGGTAATCACCATTTTCGATGATAAAAACGAACTATGTATCAAGGTTAAATTTGCCAATTTACAATTTCTTATCACGACTTTTTTCATGTTTAACACATTTTATAGTATATTTTCCTTGGGGGAAAAAAATCAGGAGCCATGCCGGACACCGCGTTATAAGCGGGTTCGCGAGTTATCCGGGCGCGAGTTATCGAGGGAGTGGTGTATTATTATTCTGCAAGTGAAAGGGTAGATTTCAACTTTAAAATAGTATGCACCATTGACAGCTTTTAAACTGTTTTTGCACTAACACTAATAGAATCATATTTTAGATGATGGGCAATCAAACAAATGTTAATATTTAATCAAAAGTTAATCAAAATAAAGTTATAATTTATGTCCTATTCCTCTATAATAAGATAATTTCAGAACAAATCTAACCAAGATTCAATAATGCCCACCTAAGCATGACATTTGTGGCCTGTAAGCTCTACACAGTTCATAAAAAGTTTGCAAAAGCACAATATTATTGGTCAATAATTTGTAAACAGTAGCCTATATTAATTGTTGATCACTGTTACATACAGTCAATTTTTGTTATTGACCGTGTTTACTTACATAGAAAATAATGCCTGAGATGATACAAGATTGATTAAGATTGATATTCCAACTCATATATTGAAGTGCATCATAAAAATGTACATATTGGAATTATAGTTCATCAGATTTGAGACGAAGTGGAAATTATATAGCAAATTATTGAGTTTTCTACAGCACATACAATACCTGCTTATAAAATAAATCTAAACCAATTTGATAGGAAGAACTAGCAACCTGAGCAGGTACATGCAATGGGTTGTTGTTGTGGGGCTTAACGCCATTTTCAGCACATGGCGGCCAGTATCAATGGTGGAGGAAGAAACTGGGAAAACACCAGAAAGAACCACCGACCCATGAGAAGCTACTGGCACACTTTCTCACATATCTGCATTCAACGAATCCTAGACTTGAACCCAAGCAGACAGGTGAGATGGCAGTAATCCAAGACAGACAGCACTTTAGACCACTAGGCCACGCGTGGCCGTCTCATGCAAGGGTACCTTCATGTGTAATCATGACAAAATTTATGATGTACATGGTCAAAGTTTGCATATTTTTAGGCATTTAATTTCATGGATTAAACTCTGAAAGCACAAAAAGAAAAGAGTACAAAAGAACAAAAGTTTTCCAACAAAAAAAGGGTGGTGACTTCAATGGTAGTCAAAACAATACTACTGCAAGTATGAACACAAATTAAACACCTGCCATGATCAATCATTTACAATTTGTACTCAAAATCAAACAGAGTCACTGCATTCAACAAGTACTTGCTCATGAGTGGTAAATTCAGGTCATGTGGATGTCATCATTCCATATGCAAACCAGCAGGCTGTTCAAGTCTTGATCTGTACAAACCATCAAAATACAAACAAGATCAGGTTTCCATTTAGCTGACCATCCTTGTTTCTCACTGCCAACCCTAGCACTTTTTCACAAATTGGTTAAAAATTATTTTAAAAAAAGAAGAAAAATCACACAAAATCACATTAAATACATATGTCTAAAACAAATAACTGACCTACCTGCCTTAATTTTAAAACCAATTCAATAGTAAACACATATTTTTTTGGTTTGGCTGTAGCACTGGTACTTCACGCAAAACTTTTAGTATTTTACCATTTTGCTCTTCCTTTGGATGAAAAATAGGTAGCTAAAATGAGATGCACTTTTGTGACATTTAAAAAATCGGAATAGTACAAAATGCTTTATTATAATCCTTATGTGTTTTTTTTCCAAAAGGGTAGAAATGAAACAAACACATGTAAAAGTTAATATTTTGATACAGCAATCAAGGTGAATTAACAAATAGTTAATGATTTGTATTCATTACCAATAAGTAAGAGTCCCTCAAAATATCAGCAAATAATTTTCAAAGATTCATGGATTATGCTTTGTAACTGAAACCATCTGTAATATATTTTTTAGCAACAAGATTTTCACATTAGAGGCTTTGCAGCCATAGTGGTCATAAAATCAACACTACTTTTATTTAGGACAAACCAGACACAATTAGAAGACTGGTGAAAATCCCATCCAAATATGACCATCTGTAATGAAGAATATGTGACAAGATTTTCAATATGTTCATTGTGGCAGCTGCTCTGGATGTCTGTGCTGCACCAATTTCATTTAGTACCAACCATGTATATCATAAGAATCCTTTTAGTAAAAAGACCCTGTGTTAATATGACCATAAATTCTGAAAAATAACAGAATTTCAAGATGACTGTCATAGTAGCTATGATTATATGTCTGTTTGGCATTATTTTTATTCAGCACACATCCAGTTTTCTGGTGAAAAACTCTTGACGATATGACTTGCTATTGTGTTGAAGTAGCAAGAAGATTTTCTAGATGACTTCCATATTTTTAAGGTCACATTGGTAATTTAATCAATCAAGACCAACTTTATACCATATTAGGACTTCTGTTGACGTGGCTGCTATACTGGATTTCTGAGAAGTACCAATTTCATTAAGGACTGACTAGACATTGGAATAAAAGTATGTATAAAGTTTCAAGGCATTCCTTAAAGTAGTAAAGGATAAGTAACAATAACAAGTGTGTGCCAATGAATGGACAGACACTGATTGATGGACCAAAGTGCAAGATCTATGACCAGTAGGATTAATGGGGGAGATGAGCAGCCCATTTTGTCTCACTTGGCATATTTTTCATTTATTCTTTAAATCTTTGGTTAAAAACAAGCATGAAAACCAGAAAAAATGGCACCTCATCAAACACTGTAAAACCTGTCATACCCTTGAACCATTATCTTTTTACTTTATATATCTTAAACTGAATACAAACATAATTATATTTTATCCCTTTTTAAAAATCTGTACATAATGCCAATATTGTGCTGATATGCTGTTAAATACATATGTGAAGAGTAAATAACATACCTGAAGGAGCATGCATGTGACCACCACCAATCTGGTCCACAAGGAGCATAAAGATGAAGCCTGACACAAGTGTAATTCCGATGACAGTGTGATCATCAAAGATTGGATGATCATGATTGTGTTCCACCTCTTCCTTCACAGAAGTCTCTTTACTTTTCTCACTTCCTGTTACATCAATATGGTGATGCCCTGTTAGAAATATATATATATATATATATATATATATATATATATATATATATATATATATTTTTTTTTAAGGCACAACAGATTATGTTTGGAAGTTTAAAGCATTAAATATAAACTGCAACTAATGTGAGGTACTGGTAAGTAATGTATGTTCTCAAATATCTGTGAAAATATTCTCCTATGAATTAAGTGTGCAAATTTTGACTTCAAAATAAATGTTAAAATCATGAAAATTCTCTAACCATGGATAGCTACAGCAAATACTAGAACATTCTGGTAACCAGCTAACATCCAGTCCAAATGCATCAAACACTTCAAGAATGAGACAATGAGACAAAAGGTGAAATCTGGCATTGAATATATAGCCTGGCAATGATATTTAAATAAATTTCAGTGAGCAAAGTCTATATTATAGCAATCTAGTCTTTAAGTGAAGTTCAAACAGGCAGACCCCCTCAGCAATTAAACAACAAAGGTCTATTCTCTACTGGATGAAAAGAATTCCATTATTTCATGTTAAGACCATGTCATCCTTTTGACTGTCAAGTGCTGAAAAAAAATCTCTGATTTTCTGTTTAAGTAGAGTTGAGATAACAAGACTTTTAAGACTGCCTGCCATGGTGGCCATATTGGACATCAAATGGGCACCATTTTTATCTTGGACCTACTAGATATCGTAAGAAGTCTTTTAGTAAAACCCCATTTTGATATTTTGACTATAAATTTAGGAGGAGTAGTGATATCAAGATTTTCAAGATGACTGTTGTGGTGACCGTAATTAAAATGTCAGATTAACCACCTTTTTCATGACAGGTAAACCAATAAAACTTCAGAGAGAAGTTCGAATGGTGTCTTGCTCAGCCAGGTTAGTACCCATCACAGATTTTACTTCATCAAAGATCCAACATCACTGGATGTGTGTAATCAAAAATAGACAGAAGATCAGATAGGTCTCTGGTTGTTTTGGTATCCTTTCTTCCATGATAACATAGTTAATAGTGATCATGCAATGGTAGCATTTAACTGTAATTGGTTTTAATAGGATATAGCTATTGAGGGATGGATGCCTGCAGTGGTATGTTCTCTTGTGTACACCAATGTGAGAATATATTCCATTGCCTTTGGATATCTTTGCATTGGAAAGCCATCTCACCCGAGGAATTTCTCCAATACTAGTTTGTGAGAACTATTCAATCCTAATGGGCATAATTTAATATGATTCAGATGTGCAGGTTCAGAACTCTGGGCTGGGATGAAACACCTACCATCTTGGTTGCTTCAGTGGATAAGGGGATATCTTGATTTCCTGGCAATTCTGTTGGGAAATTGATGAGGTCACTTATCCATGATTTCCTGCTTTAATGAAGCAATAAGGATATCATGACATTTCAATTCTTTTGATTACTATATCACCTTCTGAACCTGAGGTGTTGAAGTGTACACATTTGGCTGATACAATCAACAGAAAAGAGCACCAACTAACCAAGCCTTTGGATCTAGGATAGGTGAGACAAAGGTTAGCATTTTGGCATTCAACCTTATTGCCAATAGGTCCACCATAGGTTGATTCCCTCAGGCACCTATGAAGTGAAAATGAAGAGATGGAGAGGCCATTCCATTTGTATTCTTGTAGGACAACCAAGTAATACAAGGGTGTTCGCATCTGTACTGATCATATTTGCCAGGAGCTTTACTTGCAGAGGTATCCCAAAGTGAATGTATAAAGGTTTCCCTTCATTCAAGATGGAACCACATACTGAGCTGATTATGGAAATACAGGTCGTAAAACTGCAGATTAGTCACATCTTGGAGCAACAGATACAATCACTGTCTCAGTCTCCATGTCTGCAAAGAGATCTCCAGCCTCCTATCATGTCAAGATTTTGGTCATCTATGTCTGCAATTCAACATTCATGTTAACTGTATGTCTTCCTCAGGAACGAGAATTGAATTCCTATAATGTTTGATTTCTTCCATTTATGGAACAATCTTCCCGCTTGAGAATTCCTTCATTTGCTGGGTTTGCTTAATGTGGCAGCAGAGATCTTGGTTCCAGCACTGCAAAACCATGTGATTCTCAGGACAATGAATATTTTAATTAAAATTAAAAGGAATTTTTTATTCAAAGACATTAACTGATAAAAGAATATAGCATTTCCTATGTACATCAGCATGATCACAATTGTTATGCAAATGAACAATACAGAATACAATCATCCTATGACCTCTCTCTCTCTCTCTTATATTGGGACAGGTATTATTTTGATAACATGGTGCCAGACGAAAATGTGATGGACTACTGTATTTATGTTTTTGTCATGGTTGTTCATTTTCTAACTTGTTTATTCTAATGCATATATGTATTCAAATTTAAGCACATAATACTAATGCATGTTGCTTTAGTGTAATTTCATCTGATACACATTAATTTAATACTGACAAATATGTAAATATTTTTTAATTCTTTCAAATGTCAGGTCCCTTTATTTTTTGTACATGATCTCTTCCCCAAAATAGTTTTTTACACATTATTTTTCATGATTTGGGAAAAAAGTATTCATTTCTTTTTACATACAAAACATTACATGACATTACTTAAATTACATAATTCAAATAAAAGCCAATTTAAAGTACAAGATGAAGTCCAAAATTCCTGGTAAAAAAGTATTGACTTATAGTCCAGCAAATACAGTAAGATCTGATAATGACCAAGAAACTTAAAGAGTTGTTTTCGTTGCTTCTGGATTAAGGTAGTGAAGTCTATGTATCTTGTACTAGCTGCAGATTAGTTGGATAATAATGTCAAGGGAAGCAAATTACTACACTTGCAGCACATTATGAGTTAGATCCTGTTACTTAAAAACTGTCACTAGCTCTTTTGGGTAGCAAAGGCTTGAGAATGAGTAAAGAGTCATTTCTTGGAAACTGAAGCACCAAGATGGACATTGTATGTATAAAGTGTCTAGCAGCAATATATGGGTTTGATTGGTCCACAAGAGTGCCTGAGCACATGATGTACCTAGTGGCACTATGCAGCTTAGACTGATCTAAGAGAGAACTGTATAAGCTGGACATCATCTACAGGAAGTGCCTCCAGGCACTATGCAGGTTCGACTTCTGTGTTACTGGGTTCATGAACCTAGTTCTTGGGTAACAAGGCATTAAGCTGGACATCACATACAATCTGACATAATGTGAGTTGAGGAACTGGAAAAATTCATTCTTTTGCAGACCCATACTGTATGTTCAAATGTGGTTATGGCCCATAGCAATCAGAAGCATATGACCTTGTCTGGTTCTTAAGAATACGGATATCTTAGCAGATAAGAAGTCAAGCTCTTTATGCTGAGATGGTGTAGGGAATATTGATCCACATTGCCAGTCCAAATTCTGATATGCGAAATGGTAAATAAGGCTTTTGTTGCTCTCTATTTGGTTCCCCAGTCAATGATATGGTTTCAAACCCATGTGAGCACGTTGATGATGTCTTCGTCCGTTGATGATGTCTTCGTCCGTTAAGGGTATGCTTTTGAACCATCCCCTTTAGTATCCATAGAATTGCAGCCCACTGACTTGTGATCATAATATGCAAATCTGACATGTATTAAAAGAACAACAAGCAAAATACACATGTTCAATGTTTGTTAGTCTGGTTTTGTGCATGGTCTAAAGCTGTACAAAAATAGAACAAATAATATGAACAGGTGTAGTGTGTCCTGATTGATGAATTTAAGAGTGTCAGTGCTGAGCTACACACTATGACATCTACCTTACAATGGTGCATGTGAAATGTACAAGTAGAGAATTAGACTATCATTATTAATATTAACAAAGTGTGTGCTAAATCGTTCTAGTAAAAAGCTACCTATACAGGTAAATTCATTGAAGCATCACTTACTGTAACAAATGGATGCTACAAATAAACCATGTACAGAAACTTATCTGTATGTATCTGACCAGAGTGTAAGAAACAAATCAATATAAATGAGTTTCTGAAGTACAGATTATATCTGCACATAAAAAGGCATTGAAGTGTCATGAGGATACTAGCAAAGCTATAATATCCATTGCAAAGCAATTTTACCTTTAGGAAAGACCCAATGACTTGCTATATAGTTAATTCAGTAAAGCATCGTGCATGTAACTGTGAAGTGGATAATAAAACTAAGTAATATAGAATGTTTTCCTGTAGGTATCCACATGTAGCTAAAATTATACAGCAATATTAAATGAGTTTTCTGTATCACACACCTGACCTGAGCTTATTAATACAGTTATAGCAATTTGAGCATACACCATTGTAACCCGTACATTCCTGTATGTATCCACATGTAGCTAAAATTATACAGCAATATTAAATGAGTTTTCTGTATCACACATCTGACCTGAGCTTATTAATACAGTTATAGCAATTTGAGGATACACCATTGTAACCCGTACATATGTGTACCAAAGACCCCTAAGTGTGTGAAGATGGCTAAGTAATAACACTTTAAAGTCAGAAACTTTGCCATCAATGAAAGAAAGAACAGAAAATTTGTAAATTCATAATTGAAGTATACTTCTCTTCAAAGATGAAATTCCTCCTACTTACTTTAAGGTAAGAAACTTTGAACAAATTTTTGTATGTATTTTGTGAGGCTTCTCTGTCTCTAGAGAGCATGCTACTCTGCACAGGTGTAAGTAGTACTTAAAGAATTCACTGGATTTGGTATCAATCCTGGTATCAAGCAGAAATCACTCTAACTGGTAGAGAACTTTCAGCTTTTAAGTTAAATGTTTTTATCTAGGAGGGCTGGATTTGTGAGGTAGCAGTAGTTCTAAGGTATTATGATTTTGCAACATATCTGAAGAAATAGGAAAGTGCACTGGGTACTTCATTTGTTGACAGGCATAATAATTTTCACAAATTGTTTCTGGAATCACACAATGCAAGCTCTCCTACGCATAAAGGCGGAAGGATACATGAAATCAAAATCAATGTTTGTCCCTCAAAAGTAGAGCAAACTGATGAATCTTTTTGAATATGAACATCCAGAAAAAAAACTGAACAAGAACTTCAACTTTCGGAACCAGTTACAATATAATGGCATGTATAGATGTGAAATGTGTATAGGCATATATAAATAAACGCAGGGTCAGCTATGACTAACCTGCAGTGTTCCCCCACCCAACTAAAACATCCAAGACCACATTTTACTAGATCAGTACCTCAATCTGAGTAAAAGTGAGACCTATGACATAATGGAGACCTGATTACAGCTTTCACTCCAATGAAATACAATACTTTATCTGATAGGTTACTAAAGATTTGTAAACTGAGAATTCTAAAGTCTCCAGAGCATGAACCTTTTCTGTGAATGTCAGATTTGCTTATTATAAAATCTCAGTTTTAATCAGACTTATCAGCAGCTGTACCAAACAAAATTCCCCTATCAAATAAAAAGTACATACAAAGTTTCATGGAATTCTATGAAATAAGTTTTTGAGTTACCTTCCAGTGCTGTAGAGAACATCGCATGAATCCCCTCTGGAATTATAACTGCTAATGCTGCACCCACTAGAAGACCTGCACCTAAGACTGTAACCAGTTTCAACTTGTCCTGCAAAACAGTTCAAAATATTGGTACATTAAAATATTTGCTACAAACTATATCAAATTTTACTCAAGGTTTCCATTAAATATGTTTTCAAGGGCTAAGTTTGTATGCCTTATGCATTATTTCCCGACTGTTCCATGATGTGAAATGTTGGAAACATTTATTATTCATTAAAGTAGATAAGGACATGAAGTAAAACAATGTGCCTTTCTTCAGCATCCTGCCTATTAACATTTTCTCTGCCAAAAATGAATTCAGAAACCGCTTAAAACATACAACTACAAATTCAGAGCAATGGTCAAGATGATTTAATATTGTAAGGATAATGTGTTATTAGATTACTTAAGTGGTATTTTTTCTCATTTTTAATGCAGTCAATAAATTACTGCAAACATGACTTATAGCATGTACTTGTGCTGCTTTGGATATGATTCTCACAGAGCAAGATTTTACAGTAGTGCTCAGCATCTCAACTGTGGAATAGCTAAACAAAAATTGATTTCTCTTCTCTTTCTTCTATTTCTTCATGGTTCACTTTAGAAAAGTACTTCATCACTGAATGTAAATTTCTACGTTATGAATTAATCAAGACCAACAAGACTATCTTTCCAATGGAAATCACTGCTCATACTTTTAATATTCAATGGCAATATATGTAATAAATTATCCTACGTCCATTACTTGTCAAATGCTTAGAATATTACATTTCCATATCTGCTAACAGTGGTATGGTGTTTGTCATGTTCACTGAAGGTTTAAGTAGTTGTAGCAGGAAGGCGAGGAGGCATACAGGAGTAAATCCAGCCTTACTGAATGAAATTAAGGGAGTGAAAGCATGCCTGAGCCAATGAAAATAAAGGTATGGCATGCGGCCTTAGTCAATAAAAATAAGGGAGTCATGGCATGCATCCTTTGTCAATGAAAATAAAGGCATCATGGCACAGCACACAGTCTTAGTCAATGAAAACTTTTTGGACTATAATATTAGTTAATATAGTTAATTCTAGGCCCATTCTGCAGATTAAATTTATGGGAAAACTTGTGATAGATATTGTGGACTATGAAACCACTAACTGATTAACTGCATTCTGTAGCATTTTAACTATATTCCTATTTGTACTTCATCTGCATTAATTATTTCTTGTTTACGGCATTAGGAATGCATTCTGATTTTGTATGGATTGCTCTCATTTAGAATACATAGTCATTTAGTTTTTACATGTATTTTTTCATAAAGAATGCAATTTTTGTATTTATTGCTTTCATTTGGAATGTATCCTCATTTAGTTTTTACATTAATTGTTTTCATTAAGAATGCATAAATTTTGTATTTGCTGGTTTCATTTGAATGCATTTTGATTTTGTATTTATTGCTTTCATTTGGAATGAATTCTGATTTTATATGTATTGCTTTCAATTGAAATGCCTTATGACTTTGTATTTATTGATATAATTTTGAAATGTTTTCTGATTTTATATTTATTGCTTTCATTTGGAATGCAATATCTAAAGTCAATATTTCCATTTTATGTGGTATTAATGGAAAGAACTGCTTTCCTATCTTGTCATATTAAAAGTGTGCTAAAATAAAATGGACAATGAATAAAAATTCAAAAGAATTTATATGAATTTTAACCCCAAAAAAAACAATATAATGGCTACTGAAAATAATTTTAACGATAAAGGTGAACATATTCATGAGCAAAATTTTATTATTTCATTTTGCTTGACCAAATAATTATGAAATACAGCAACATGTGACAATATCATCACATCCACTGCAATTCTAAGAACAATTTTACAGCTTATAAGTAGTGAAAAATTTTGTGGGTGAATCAGAGTCTACATTATTATCCAATATGGGGTTTTGACTGTAATTTAGTAGTAATTCACAATACAGGTAAATAGATTTACAAATCTATTCATCAAATGCATTTGCCTTTAATTTAATTTTCAATTATCATTCATCATTCCTCTGTTTTCTGTTTCTGTCACATTGCATGCATTATTTCTTCTGATTTGTTCAGCATTCCACTTCCTTTTCACTTGTAAAATAACCGGTTTGATGGCCTGCAATTTACTAATTAAAATATATAAATAAAACTGTTCTGCCATAACAAAACTGCTGCGATCAAGAAACAATTTTATGATGTCCAGTTTTTAAGTCTTCAACTCAATTAATGCCACTGTATTTTCAATTTATTTTTATACTCTAACAAAACTAAATAGAATGCTCACAATCTACCATATATACTTATTTATTAGCAGAGTCCAACTGCAAACTCTGCAGACCCAGATCTGCCATTGCATAATGTGCAGGCAGCTCTGGGTCTGTGCAGTTCTTGTGGTGTAATCAGTAGCACCAACAACATAATAAATCAGGATCTATGCTGTTTGTATTCTGACTTGACTTACAAGCAAGCACATACGGTATTACAAAAGATTCATTTCATTATATAATATTTGTTGATTTATTTATCTTTTTGGTTTTCTAGGATAGTGTGCCAAACTGCAAATGACCAAAATCTGATTCCAATTACATTCCTCATCATGATTTCCTGGTTTGCAAAAGAATGCCAATTCAACAGCAAATGTACAGGTTAATTCTACTGTATAAATTGTGCATAATGGTATGTTCACTGTTTGTTTATACCCTGTTTAAGGCAGTACTAAATCTAAATTGTGCAAAATAAGATGTTCACTGCTTGGCAGTTCATAATACAGGTAAACATACTTTCAAATCCATCCATCAAATGTATTCACATTTGATTTAATTTTCATATATCAGGTACCCTTATTTAATGCATTAATAAACTCTAAAACATGCAAAACAGGATATTCATTTGAATGGGACAAATGTAGAGCTGGTGGAGAACACAGATAAACACTTTTTTTACAGCTGCACTATCTAAACAACCCTAATTTACTATATCATCGACATTCAACCATTCTAAACCAGCAGATTCATTTGAATAGGTCAATGAGTCCATTTTTTGGGTGTAGGCCTCTGACTTGGATGGCTTCTAGACTGCCATTTTGTTTTATAACATATTTGTTGCTGCTGGTGATAATGTGATCGCACTGATGGCAATTGTTAGAACAATTGCCCAGCTTTTAAGTATTTAAAGATTGCTTGTCATCATAAAGAATCCATTACATATTAATATCCAATGGTGCTAGTGACTGAATTCAGCAGCATCCCTAAGCATTTACAATATAGCCTACCTTGAAATCCTGTCAAATGCCATATGATGGTCAATAAAGAATGTAAAACTATACCCAATCTCTAGTTAATGCTAAATGCCTTAGTTCAGTAACAAAGAATGTAAAATAAACCCTTTTGCCAAATAGCATCAAACACCTTATAACAGTCAACAAAGACTTACCTATACCCTATTTCCAAATGGTATCAAATGCCTTATAACAGTCAATAAAGACTTAACTATACCCTATCTCCAAATGGTATCAAACACCTTATAATGGTAATTAAAGATTACACAACAAACCCTATCTAGGTCCCAAGTGGCTGAGTGGTCTAAAGTGCTCACTATTAAGGATCATTGCCATCTCACATGTCTGCATGGGTTTGACCAATATGGGTATGTGAGAAAGCCTGCCAGTAACTTCTGATGGGTTGGTGGTTCTTTCCAGGGATTTCCCCTGGTTCTTCCTCCACCATTTATACTAGCTGCCATGTATAGCATATCTTATGCTGAAATATTGCATTGAAATCCTACAAACAATAGCAACAACAATAAACCTATCACCAAATGGTGAAAAATTCCTCAGGACAGTCAATAAAGCATGTAAAAACAAACCTATGGTAAAGTGTACCCTAAGGTCAAAACATAATTACTCTAGAGCCTCTACTTGATTTTGGAATAATAAATACTGAAATGTGATCAAGAGAACAAAAAATGGTTATAAATTAAACAAAACCAAAATATATCTTAACAGCCTTAAAAAAAGATTCCACTTCTGAGAATCTGATTCAACAATAAAAATGAGCAAATCATTGAATATGTAGAGGAATAAAAACTTTTAGGACTTACAGCTGAAAATGAATTAAAGTCAAACACATTGATAATAACTGAAAATCTCTGTCAAGTAGTAAAATTATGAATACCTAACCATACAAATTAGAATCATATACAACAATGTCAATATTTTACCAGTTATTAACTATTGTTTCTTAACATAATAAAACTGCCCCTAAAGTCAGTAGAAAAGAATAAACAAGATTTAAAAAAAAGTAACTTGGTTAATTGTGGATGTTCCTTTTGACACACTAAGACTCTTTTCCATGAATTGAAATGACTTCGAATAGATGACAGAATAAAACTTCAAGAGACAAAACTTTTCTACAAATGTATAAATTGTAATATGCCCAAAAATATCAGAGAACTATCTGATGAAATTCAAGGACCATTTACTTTACAGCTGTTTGAAAGATATGGTTCATAATGGAGAAGTGACTTCCAAAGATTGCAGTGAATTCCTGAATTAGCACTCACAGATTTGCTCAAAGATATGAGAATAAGTTTCATTACTTGTAATTAAATCCCAGCATCAAGATCATTAATAAAATAACAACAAATTGAATTTCAACATTTATGTTGTAACTTATTTTGTTGTGCAAAAAGCATGTGTAATGTAATACACAATGTTTTACATGTATACAATGAGGTACCCATGTATATGTGTGTTGAAACATTTTAGAGTTGGTTTTCATTATTGTTCAGAGATTGGTTATCCTGAAAATAAAAGCAATTTATACAAATACCAGGGATCACGCTACCAGGCGAAGTGGGTGAAAAAGTCACCTGAGAAATGTAAACTTCACCTTTTTCTGTTAGAAAAGCGAAAAAATGACTTCGTCCTCTGATTTTTCAGATGTAAAATGGCTGTAGATTATGACTTTTGAGATATTTCCTTGCTGAAGCTAGTAAGATCTGGCACTGTTGAAGCCCAATATGAAATGTATTTAAGTGGTGTTGTTACAGCAACAAAGAAATTCTTGCACATTCACATGCAAATTTTAAAAGCTAACTGACCATTTAACCTTTCTAGAGCAAGATATCATTGCTAGATTTCATGAAGTTGGGCTTACTGTAGGATACTATGATGAAAATATACCAAATTCTGTTTCAAAATTTGAAGATCAAAATGCAAAATAGTAATTTGCTTTTATAAAATGTGATCAGGGATGACAGTTTTCTAATTTATTTCTTCTTTTTTCTAAATGAAGATTATAACGGCCATATTTGTTTTTTTTCCTTATAAAATTAGTCTAAAACCATAAATAAACTTGTAATAGCAGTCATCACTGCATATATGATATACCACGTCATTACAATGTCCATATTCATAAATAATTGGGCAAAGAGATTCAGAAAAATATATAATATAATGAAATCAAAGTTTAAATATTATGTAATAGTAGATTTATTCTAAATATTCAATAATGAAACATATGACAATCTCTGTTGTGGAATTTGAAAAAATACTACAAGGTCAAAGTTGTTTTCTGTTATACCATAATTAATTTTCATGAAAATATAAGATATATATAGTAGTAAATCAAATACTATTTAACTAATGCATATTATTATTACCAGTAGGTAGAAATAAACCATAAATATTTAGTAATATTAATGAATTTTTGTAATGAAGCAAGAAAGTGAGTAGTTATATTAGAAAAGCCCTCTTTCTAAAAATAGACACTTGCATGGTGCAATACATGTTCTTGAATGTTTGGCTTGTAGGGGAAAAAAGAATCCAGTTTAGTTATATATTGACTTGTTGTCTACGAATAGTTATAGCAATAGTTATAGCAAGGCTTTATCGGGAACAAGGAAATCAGGACAAAGAGAATTTTTTGAAGTAACTTGTGCATTTATTCTTATGTACATGTATAAGAGGTTGTTTCAAAGGAAGCAATAAATCATTTACTAAAATTTTACACAAAACTTGTAGAAAGCAAAATAATTATGTTGTAGTTTATTAAGCATTTTTACCAACTTGCAATTACAAGACTCTAATCTTATTACTGCTATCAGTTACAATTAATTATAATGTATAGCTTCTGTTGTGCTTTTAAAGTTATTTGTCCAAAATACACTGCATGTATCTCAATCCAAACAACATATATACCACTAGTATGAATAGAATGGATACAAATATAATAATTTTTATACATGTACAAAATGTGTGATAATGATATAACAAATTTTTCAACTTGGAAATAAGGTTATGCTTAAAACTGTTTATAGCATACTGAGAAATAGAGCACATAAATAAAATAATGCATCTCTCTCTCTCTCTCTCTCTCTCTCTCTCTCTCTCTCTCTCTCTCTCTCTATCAGGTTTCTTGTTTTGGTCTTTTCTCCCTATTTAGTTTCCACTTCTCATTGTTCTGACCAAAAGGAGAAGTCATTTCTCACTACAATTTAAGTCTACCTTGACCCATGCATATACAAACAATTAGAAAAAGCTGTTTATTGACAATTATTCCCATGATATTCTACAACAGCACCACTACCGTCTCTACCATGGTCTTGATGCCGAGCCAGGATGGAGCCCTCAGCAACACTTCAATTTTCAGAGGTCCCTTAGTAAATTGTACACTTGCTTAGAGTACAATTTTTTTTGGACTCCACTGTATGTGAGTTATCATCAGTGAGGTTTAAATCTAAACCTCACTTGAATTGTTTTCCCTAAATGTGTAGTTTTAACCTTCATTTGATATCATGTCCTTGTCAGCAGAAGTAACATTTGACTAAGTTCCAAATACACAACTACTTCATTAACTCACACACAAAATGGCCGAGAAACATTAACCAAAGCATAAAGCAAGGTTGCAAGTTATCTAGGTATTTCTGAAAATTGTATGAAAGGGATGCCATCAACAATGAGATTATGAGGAGAGGGTTACTAAATGGTTTAATACTTGTTTATATTATTAATGAAAATTGTCAATAAAATGCTTTTTCTAATAAAGCTGTTTGGATTTCTGTGTAAACCACTTTTTCAAAATAAACAACCTCTGAACAAAAGTTTAAAAAATTACTCCACATGGTTTTGAGACCAAACACTTACAACTCCAAAAACATTGAGTTACATCACTAATTTTTGCTTGTGAAATTAGATATATTCAAGTGTTTGTATTGATTCACAATAAAACAAGATTTCCTTTTTTTCAAAACTAGAGAACTGTATTTATAAAAAAAAAACATAAACATCAAAACTCTATTTTTTAAAATATATTGTTTAATTAGCAAAATACTGATGCCAAGATTTTAATTTTGCTAATTCTTAAGTGACAATATGGGACTTTTAAGTTCACCACAAACTCTGAAACTTATTTCTCCAAGATGAATGAAGCATGTGAAACAAAGCTTTTCATGTTATGCTCTTATCACTTGCTTCTCTTGCTATCATTTGAAATAGGATAAACCACTGGTTAATGTTAGATACTTCAATAATGTTACCTACATAATAATATTAAACAATATTCAGTCAGTCTGTTTAAGTGAGTTAAACTTATATACTGCATACTTTTTCTTATGCTGGTAAGATTTACTGGGGTTTTTTTATCACAATTTTCTTTACATTCAACAAAAAAAAAACGATTTTTTTTGGTATTTTCTATTTAAAAATGGGATCCACACCTAACCCCACATTATAAGCAATTTTACAAGTTATCTGCGCACAAAAAAATTATGGGAGAAAATAAATATTCAAATGATATTTGTGTATTTGTATAAGATGTTTTCTAAAAACTGGTGCCAAAATAAAGGTAAAAGTGGCTTAACAATTTTTGGAAATGTTAATTTATTATTGGTATTTAGCGTATAAAAAAATTTAGTCAATTTTCAATTGTTTAGAAACTCAATCTTAACTTTTATGACATTATTCATTTAAAATATTCCCCAAAAAATGTAGCTTTTAAAACCATTTAAATCACATATAGAGTAATCTCCCCTTACTGGTAATCATTGGGTAATCACATAAATAGCAAAACAGGAAAAAATGAGTTCAAGAACTGCTCAGTCTAAGTGTTTATTCATGATAATAAACATCACATTATTAATTTAAAAATAAATATATTCATGTGAAAATGTAGCCTTGAAAAAAACAAGGTCTTAATAGGTAGAGTTTCCATTTTGGAACTTTACAGTGCAATAACAAAAATGGCACCACCTGATCAATTAAATCTCTTTATTCAAACAAAAAGTTTTTGTCTCTGGATCCTTCTGAAATATTGAAGACATTATCTATACCTATAATCCCTTCTTCTACACAACCAGGTCCCTCTACAGATTATATTCATGATTCTGATGACAGTGAGGACAGTCAATACAGCTTAACAGTATCCAATGATGAATCTTCATACATGTCACAAGTATCAGCCACCTGCATTTAGGGGTTATGTTAATCTTGTGATTATTAAATGGGTACAATGTGACAATTGCCAACACTGGACACACCTTTCATTTTGTTGAATGCTTGGGATGGAACTGTGGTTAGGTCTAGCTGTAATGGTAGAATTTTTAGAGATATAGAGAGATGTGTTGGAAATTTGAGACAGAATTAAAAAAAATTCAAAAAAAAATCAAACCAATGAGATGTATAATAATAATAATAATAATGATAATAATAATAATAATATTATTATTATTATTATTATTATTAATAAAACATACAAACTATGTTATTATTATTGTTATTTATAACATTAGAGTTTTTATTTTTTTAAATTTATCATTCTCTAGACCTCAATTTTCTAACACATCTCTGTCTCAAAATTCTGCTATGACACCAAGGCCTAACTGCAGTTCAGTCCCAAGCGTTCAACAAAATGAAAGGTGTGTCCAGTGTTGGCAATTGTCACATTGTTCGGTCCCAAGTATTAGTCAGTTCTATGTGATATACTCTTCGCTCAAAGGTTCCAGCAGTTGTTCTTGCATTGAAGTTAAGCTGTTTTCCATGCATGTGTCAGCAATTTAAAAAAAGGTTGTTAATATATGATTACATAGTTGTTCTGTTCTGAAGGATTTAATGCCATATGTCAGAAGAAGTGGTAATTTAATTACCATCCACATACCAAGTTCATACTAAATAAATTTTTTATTAATAGTGAACGTCTGATTAATCAGAACTGATGTGGAGGTAAACACAGCATAAAATTTCAGCAAGGAATATGTTGGTCTCTGCTGTCAGAAGAAAAACCAGAGATTTACTTGTTGGTCAATCAAAAGTGTATACTGATCTAGCACGACTATCTAACATGACCGTGTTTGAAAATTATGCATAGTTTCACACTATGATCCTGCTGGGGGCCTCAAGTTGCCAAGTGGTCTAAAGCACTCACCATTACAGATCACTACCATCTTACCTCGTCTGTGTGGGTTCGAGTCTCAAGCTCGACCAATGTGGGTATGTGAGAAAGCTTACTAGTACTGAGTAGCTTCTCGTGGGTTGGTGGTTCTTTCCGAAGTTTGATCTGGTTCTTCCTCTACTATTTATACTGGCCCGCCATGTACAGCCGATCTTGTGCTGAAAAATGGCGTTAAACCCTATAACAACAACCATCCTGCTGAATGGTTTGTCAGTTTACTTGCCAAGACGCAATCTTCTCAGACTTCCCACAATGTAAATCTAGATATGTGTTACGTCAATGAAGTCAGGCGATGTTAATCAAGATACGTGAAACATACTATACCAGCTCCTTCGGTTTTACCCGTATTGATATTTTAAAAAAAAACACACACACACACACAAAAAACCATAAACAAGCCAATTTTTGTATGCTACCTTACTAAATCAAGCGTTGGGTTTTTTGGGGGGGTGCTATTTTTGGCTGATTAACACTAAAAACATTCAACTGTAATGATTTCATTGTAAACTACACAGGAGAAAATATAAAAGAAAGAAGATGACAAGTAATGAAACAATTTGTGTCCATTGCATCCTATCCATTGGAGAGGAACGCCGACACAAAACGCTCTAACTACAGTATAGTTTTAATTATTTAGATCATTTATCTACCTCAGAAAAGTTGATAGCCAGTGGAATCATACCAGACAAGTAACATCCCACAAGCATGGCCAAAGACAACAATATTAACGTCCAGATGTCATCCATCCTTCGCGGATCAAATGTCAGTCACAATATACACACACGTACATGCCAGGTAGACATTTAGACTGCTTTACATTTAAAAGGAACTAAAATTATAACATTGCAGAACAAGTCTAATAAATAGACTGTGTTATAAAAGTTTACCATTCCCGCAACACCATAAAAAGTTTCAATCCGGATAGCTACACTGAGACACTGTTTCGAAAACATAATGTAGTTATACTATACGTTTATCACCTTTATGAGAAGAGAATTTGACAATTATATAATATGCTAAAACAGGAAATAATTTGTGCGCGTTGTTGGAAAAGAACCATTTTGTAATCATTATTAAAAGTTTTATATTATGTTGCATGGTAAATTGATCAAAACAATGTGATAATAGCTATAGTTCTGTTTAGCTGTTGAGAATCGACATCTACTTCCACATCCGGAAATTTCTCCGAGCATATCATGTGGAGAAAAAAAAAATTCGTTCGTGTTTTGTGTGAGAATATTAATTTTGATGGAATTCATTTGTAAGCTAAAAAATATTATCTTTGTCAAACATTTAACATTTTCTGAGACACCGGTTATTTGATAGGTCAATTATCTCAAACCTATCGATCAAAAAGTCATTTACCCATATATTAGTAAACTCTTATATCATTCATTTACATGATCCACCAATTTATTCATTCATTAACACAATTAATTAACACAATCAATTCAATTCAGTTCTTAGGTTGGCTAATAATAAACGTTATTGGACTTCTTGTTTAAACCAAACATGATGTTTAAGCAACCGCTAATCTAAATACTGTTCTAAGAGACAAAAATCAATATTCTCCCTTGTGGGAATTGGAAAGTTAGAATGCACATTAAACCGTTTAGGCATGCAGATAATGATTATTATTTAATTATTAGTGACGTGTGCAATGTGTGATCAAGGATTGGATCCAAACGTTTATTGCAGCCTTAATGCATGAAGCACATTCAAAGATGTTGACGTAAGACCAGATCTAGAGTGAAAGAAGGCATGCCTTGACTGAAAAGAATTGCTACCAAAATTAAATAAAGATGTCTTGGATTCCTTTGCACGAGAATAAAAATGGAGTTTGACGTTTTCTAAATTGTTTGCATTATTATGTCCATCAGACTGAACTAAGGATGATTACTTTACCTGGCAGGAGATGGCCATACTGACTTTTTCCATGTGAAGAAAAGTTTTGTTGTCACCGAATAACGTGAACCATTTCTCATCGGGTAACGCTGGAATGGTATGTCCCCACAAGATCATTCCAAACACATCGTCGTATTTCAAGACAAGTGTTATTGCAGAACAACATCCTCTCCTCTGGAGACAACTATTTATTGTGTCGTTTAATTGCAATTACTACTTGGATAAAAAGTATTGTTCTTTTATAACAGATCTTCAGAATAAATATACTGTAAAAGGTAAACTTGTTTTTACTTCATCCACTTGGAGTAAATATTTCACCCTGTTATAATCTTATGTCACTGAATACTTTATCAATACGTTAAAATTGCATAAAGTAAATATTTTTCCAGTGAAATTGCGTAGTTGATTTAAAAAATTGTGAATCTATGTTGTTTCTTTTGATATAATTTTTAAAGAACTTTACTTGCTCTAATGACTGCATAAACTTCTGTAGCGTATGCCAGCTTATATATACAAAACGTCTGTCTGCTCCATAAACGCGTGTTCTCTTTAATCTACCTTGTGTTATAAGTCTGTAGTATACATTGTGTTTCATCAAAATAGAAACAATATATAATAATTGGTTAATTGCATGCATAGCATTTGCAATGATACGATCTGTGACATACTCAGACACCTTTTTGTACCGCACGTTGTATCGATATCATGATATGTATCATGGGTCATTGGTTTGTATTACGAATAAACAATATTTTTAAATAATAAAATTTATGGCATGAACTCTATCTGAATAAAATCAAATCTCATCTGCCCCACGTGAAAAAAAAACAAAATAAAAGCAACCCCAATCCCCCCCAACAAACACCCCCCCAAAAAAAAAAACAAGAAAAATTTATATTCCAATCCAATGGCCGAGGCTAATAGTAACATCAAAATTACCGAACTGGCCATAGAAAACAATTAATTTTACTTTATATTCTCTACGTTTGTTTCTCAGTACTGAACTTTCCGCTGTGACAATCAATGTTAATCAAATATACCTTCAAAGAAAACATCACGGTGAAGTTCTTGTCAAAGGTTGACTTGCATTTTTTTGAGAGGCTGGATTGTAAACAAAGCATTTGAACACAAATTTCACTTCCGAATCATCACCAAGGCCTTATTACTCAGTGTGCACTGTCGCCGAAATAAACACATACAACCACACCATAAACTCATATTCTCAAGAATAAACAATTACCATTAAATCTATGCCAAAAATGTACCAATAAAACTCTTCTATCACCACCAAAATGAGAGAGAAAAAAATATTCTAGAACTATACTCGTATTGAACTGGCAGTTATTATTGTGACCCGACCCCTACTGACATATGAAATAAATAAAAAAGTAATTCCAAAAAATAGAAATTGTCACGGAATGTATCTGACAATACAAAAACAGTCTATGTAAATATAGGGTAAAGACTAAAAGTCATTCTAAAATTACTAAACTAGAGTGTACTTGAGCGAACTAAATTCAGAAAAGTTTTAAAATTAAACAAATTGCAAAAATTTTTACAAATCTGAAGATAAAATTACCAAAAAGGAAACAATTTAAAGAATAACAAACAAGTAAAACGTAAACATTTTTGAAAATAAATAAAATCAATAAAAATACTTAAAAACAAAATAAATACATTTTTAAAGCAATATAAACTATTGCAATAAAAATGTTAAGAAAAGAAATTGCATAATGAAATTATATTCAAAAAATTCACAAATGGAGTAAAAATAAAATATTAAGACATATAATAAACTAAAATAACCTGAACACAACTTCACAAATTTAACAAATAATTAAAATATTTGGGGAAAATGAAAATAAGTTTAGTTTAATGACAGTAGAGTCTAAATAATAAAGTTTCTTATCAGACTTAGTTTTTACAACATATGTTTATCAGGTAGAATTTAAGCTATTGAACCATTCCGGTTTCATTCCACGTTCGTTGAATATTTGTGCCTCGTTAGAAACCAGTCTTGCAAATATTTTGTTTGTAACATTCATTTTATAAAGCTTTCAACTTCAGCTGCCTATGTTTTGTTTTTTGTTATTGTTCTTTTTACAAAGCATTTTACCGTGAAATAGTTTTTAAAAGCTGCGAAGAGTAATGCAATGTAAAAAAAAAAAAAATGTATTCGGAGTACCTCTATACTTTCTCCTACATTCTCTCGCATAACACGCCATTGAGTTTCTTGTATTGGGGTTATTGTCGTTGAGCCTGATAACTTGCGTCTCAAAATGGTAAGAAAGAAATATCTTTACCAGTTTCATTTATTCTAAATTATGTACTGACTGTCATGAACATATGTTCATGGAAAGTTCATAAAATGAAGAATATTTTTGTTGATCGCAGCACAATGATGTCTTTGTTGACGATTCCCTCATACTTGTTGGTAGACATCGTTTTTCAGGCAGGATGTTGATTGATGAAAGATATTTACCATCATTTTTTCCATCATTTGAAAGAAAAACTTATGGATTCAAATCTTTAGAGCCTTGTAATTGCAAGTGATGATGAGAAGGATCTAGTCAAAGGCATTATGGCCATTCTACTCGAAGCAACACACATTTTCTGCACATGCCATTTACAAGAGAATGTTAAGCATCTTTTGATAGACGACATAGTTACTGTGACTGACCACAACACTATCAAATTACACATTATGTACTGTATTGCTATTCTCCACTAAGCCAGTTGTGTCCAGAAATAAAGTGGCATCTTGTTGGTCTATCATGTTACATATCTAGTTTCAAACTCAGTGTAATTTTACCCATTATTCATCACATTTCTTTGATCTGGAAAAAGGTGCCTAAATTTGAAGATTGTTGCTTGAGATCTGATCGAGTTTGTGTGAGTATGGAGGTGTTATATCAGTGTATCCCTTAAGGGTGCAAGACTCAAGAGTCGAAAATATCATTGGTGTCAAAATTGGGGGTCAAAAAAAAAATTTGGGGGGTGTCTGAAGAACAAATGAGGGTAGAGGAAAACACTGGTTATATTTAAGATTATTACCTTTCAGCAAAAGAAAAGTAATGAAATGGAGGAATTATTCTTAAATTTTCGAAACTTGGTATGTTTAGTGCCATAAATTTTATGGTCAGATGAATTTGTATGCCTTCTAGATAATACATTTAACTGAGAAGTCACTCTCTTGGTTTTCTTGCTAACATGTTTGCTAGCCAAGAGTTGGCTGCAACAAATTCTATGGCATATTTCACAATATGGGCAGTCTTTTGCTGCAGAGAGGTTGAATACCAGTCCTATTTATTTTCATGCTTCTTCAGCTTGGTCACTGAAGTGCTTGAGAATGCTATAATGTTACTCAGTTCAAGATTTGTATGATTATATGTGAAGTCAATACATTTAATCCAATGAGTTTGATTCTGTTTGAAACATTTAACAAGCAACAATTCTTCCATTTTATGTACTATTTCTCAAAAGTAAACCCCCATGAGTAAATTGCACTTGGAGGAATAGGAGATCCCATGTAAGATTAGGCATGACCCTTAGACAGTTTGCATTCAGAGAAAAAAAGGCCAAGTATAAAATTTACATAAGGTTCCATTTATGATTTAGACTGGTCCCAACAGGGCTTCTGCAGGTCATAGAATCCTGGAAAAGTTTTGGAATTTAAAAAATAAATTTCAAGGGCCTTGAAAAGTTATGGAATTTATCAAAACCTTGCAAAGTTTTGGAAAAGTCATGGAATTTGTGACAATGGAGTTAAAGAAATTGCTTACTTCAAATTTCATAGAGCACTAAGAACCGAATAAATAAAATGATAAAATTACAATCAATAAACGGTTTCAATTCATATAATAAGAGTAAGTTCCCCATATGGAAGTATCACATGATTTCTGGTGTAGTTCACTAAATAAAAGAAAGCAAATGGAAAGTAATGTGTTTTGTTAATATTGTAAATAGGAACACATACAAAGACTACATAGAATTGTTTCCTTTTTTCTTTTGAATACAAATTACATTGAACATTGGATTATGACATGAATTACTTCATAAAGTCAAAGTGTGCTAGCCCAGGTAAATTTAAAATGTACATATTAAAAATATTTGTTGTTAACTTTATTTGTTATTTTAGATTAAAAGATGTCATTCTTTATATTCATATACTTGACAATGCAAGAGAGTGCGGTCCTTAAGTTCTATGAAATGGCCCTGGAAAAGTCATGGAATTTGTATTTGCTAAGTCTGCAGGAACCATGTCCCAAGCATTTGCCTGTCCCATTTCTTGTTTCAGAAAATCTCTTAATTATGATGTTTTCAAATATTCAATGTGTACTATTACAGAATCCTGTAACTATTGTGGCAGTAAAATGAAAATAAAGAATATTCTCTGATTACTTCATTTCAGTCTCACACAATTCTACTTGTGCAGCCCAACCCCCGCCCAGACACCAGGACCTACTCAGACTATGAATCGCTCAATGAATGCTTGGAAGGTTGGTATTGATAGTCATTTTAGCAGTACTAATTATTTAAAGATTTAACTTTCTAGACTTATGTTGATGGTGTAAGATGTGCTAATAAACTAAGGAAAATATTTTGGTTGTGGTGAGAGGTGTTGAAGATGTAAGCACATTTTTCATTTATTTCTGTTCCTGATGAAAACAATATGACTTTGGCTGCATATGGTCCAAGATTTATGGGACACTGGACAAAATAATATGAGAAACCTGTGATTCTGTGCTCAAGGTGACACTGATATGGATATATTTTAATTGACTACTATTTAAATAAATTTAGAAACTAAAATTTTCATGCAAATGTTATAGACATTTCTCAGTTTTAAAGTCTTTGTTGACAGTGTAATGATTAAATGCCCAGCTATTTTGTAGCATTCACTGTCTGATGAATGAAATAAAAGAAAATTTTCTTCACAATGCTTAGAGGTAACATTTATGTTCTAAGTATTATATTTCTAAATGAGATCAATTTTGTATCATTCCAGTCATATTTGACTTGGAAAGAAAGAACACATGTTAACCTGATTCATTTTACAAGTCATAAAATGATTGCACTGGTACAATATTTGGCTGTTTTTAAACATTTATCAAACAACTAGATGTTAAAATGTTGCATCTTGAAGTCTTATGAAGTATTGGCAACAAGTAGAAAAATAGATGACATTATCTACATCAGGCAGTGTTTTGCAGCATCTTTGCAGTAGTTTGATGCACAAAGCACAAGCTTTCTTTTGTTGTTAGAAAGATGATAGAGAAGAATGCTTGCTTTCTTACCAGTCACATCTGTGTAAATATTTGTGTATGCAGATTTTGCTTCATAAAGATGAAAAATAGTATAAAAAGAAAAATACATCTACAACTAATTATTGGCAGCAGTTTGTATAAAGTGATTTCAATTACATGTATTTATAATGATGAGAAATGTGTGTCATGATATCTATATTAAAGGTGGGAACATTGGAAATTGATATGATTTATCTCAAGCAAAATTTGAACTATTTGAAAGTTCAATTTTTTTTAATGTATTGACTATCTAATGGCATGATAATAAATGCAAAATTACTTCAGCTTATTTATTTAATGACTATCTGGTGGTATCAATGCAAAATTACTCAAGTTTATGTCCACCTTTACTATCCAAAGCATATATATCCATTTATAATACTAAAAATTTTATAGCCCAGAGAAAATAGGACATATTCTTTAAAGAAATGTGACAGCAATAAATTTCAAGTAAGTCAAATGTCAGTTTGTGCATTTGTTTTTGTCATTGATTTACATTAGTCAATATTTATCCAATAAAATATCCATGATAATAAATCCATCACAAAGCACTGGATTACCTTCTCACACTATTTTAGCTAGTGTTAAAAGCAACACAAACCTATGATGTTATAGTATCAGACATGGAGGTGGCCAGTCTGGATGTCAGCTTGGTTCATAACTCATTTTGACTTTTAATTCATGATCTAGCTTCCCCCACAATGAACACAAAGTGGTGTTCAGTATCAGTAATTTGCACTCATTGGTTACTAAATTTAAGATGGTTCTTTTATGGGGTAACCTGCTGGGCTACCATCAGATAATGAAATTTGGCAGACACTGATAGTTTATCCAATCATATTACACCAATCCCTTGATAACTTGTGCCCTAATAACTTGCGAACACGCATATAATGCATGGTCAGGCATGGATCTCATCTCTTAAACCAGAAAATACCAAACATTTATTCCTATTTGTTGAACTTAAAGAAAATTACAATCAAAATTTGTAACGGGAACTGATATATTGTTTGTTTCATTGTTGAAAGCGGTAGATGATCTGGAAATTTTAATCAGTGTTATGAAATCTCAACTTTAAAAAGAAGAAATAACTTTTGTGACATTTTCTTTCCAAATGACATTCTTAGTACACCATAATTAATGATACTCAAGGAAAGTTTGATAAATGAAAATGTCACATATCTCTAGTGAAGGCAGTACTTGGATAAATAAAATAAACACAATTAAATAATGTTTTGTATTAAATGAAATTTATGTTTTACTTCTATCTTTTAGTTCCTTTTAAGTGTAAATGCATGTTGTAATTAAACGTAAAATGTGTCAATCTACCATAATAGCTCTGTCTGTGAGTCTAATTAAGTACCGACCATGTTTTGATATCGGACTAGCGGAAACATTTGTTGTATTGTTGCACTAAAAAAACAGTAGGCTTTCTTTTCAATTATCATGTTAATTAACGTCTTTTGAATCGAATAAAGCAGGTGGAAGAAAACAAAAAAATATTTTAAAAGGCATACAAATCTTACATGTTTAAGAACAAGTAGCTCCAGTCATGTCAGGTTTCTCATTTCACTTGATCAGTCAAACACTGTTTTAAATGTTTTTGTGTACATAATTAAACAACCTTAAATTAACATACTCAGTCATAACTGTGATTAAAGATAGCAAGACTACCAAGTGAAATGAGTATTTCGTAAAATAAAAAGCTTTGTTTTACAGATACTGACCATTGTGGGAAAAATGAGTTTCAGAGAACTACTGAATTCGCATATACAGATATTCTCAAGGATGATAAGAAGATTCGTTGTTACATGCAATGAAATCACAGCATCAATATTTTACTAATTGAACAATTCAGAAATTCAGTTTCAGTGTTGACGATTGTCTCTCAAAATGTTTTTTTTTTCTAGTAAAAAGGAATCTTGCTGTTTAGTGTATCAACAGTTAGTCTGGTTCATGGCTTGTTAGACTTTTTTTTCAAAGAAAATTGTTAATACCACTCGGAAAGCAGACTAATCAACTAACTCAAAGATGTGATGTAATGCACAAATGTTTTTGCATACCATGTTGGTTGTTGAAACTAGTTGGAAACGTGTTATCAATCTTTTAGATGTTGAACATTTTGAAAATAAATCAGAATAATGAACAGCTTGATCAGAAAAAGCACTTTATTAACAAGTTTTCTTGACACGGTTATCAACAAGGATTCAGTCAGTAAACCCTGTGGTTCTCTGGATGTCTTTTGTCTAGTGGATTTTTGGAGATCCCTTGCCTTTGGTAACTCTTGCTGTCACATATAGTACGATCTGTGTTTTTTGGACCCCTGTGTGTGCAAGTTATTGAGGAAGAGGTGTATTGGAGTAATGGAAAATTATACAATTGTTTAAATGAATGACTGTTGTAACAGTTTTTTTTTTTCAGAAAGTGCAGAATCACAAGAATCCCATCAAAAACGAGGAGGTTGATACATTTTCATGATTCTTTCAGTTTGAAGTGTTACACATACAGAAATTCTACACTGGAGTCCCTAAAGCATGAGAGAGTTGGGAATAAAAACATTATATAGTTAACATCGGCTTGCTTGATACTGCTAGTGTGTCTCAAGTCTTTTGTCCTTGTGACTCCTATTTTTCAGTACATGTATTTATTTCCTTTACCCTCATTGCTGCATCAGAGACCCACAGCTCTTTAATCTGACCCCCATGTGTGATATCACGGGGATTTATTTTACTCTCAAACCTTGCACCCCTAGGGGAAATGGGGAGGGTGATAAGGATGTCCAAATTTGGAATTTCTACATAGAACACTTGTATTTTTCTGTGATGTTTGCATGCTTTATCAATTTCAGGAATCTGTAAGATCTATGAGGAACATCTCAAGAGGCTAAATCCTGACTGCCCATCAATTACATATGACATCAGCCAGCTGTTTGACTTTGTGGATCAACTCACAGACCTTAGTTGCTTGGTGTATGTATTTTTAAAAATTATTTCGACACATTAATAAAACTTAATTATTTTAGAGTTTCTGTTGAATTAAATTACCAGACTTTGAGCTCATCAAAGAACTACAAATTATGACATTCCAATAAATACAATGTTTTCACATTTGTCATACTACATGCCTAAAAAAATGTACATATAGTTGCATTCATTTACTTAATATTTAACTGTCAAAGTTCTAGCTACATGTTTGCATATGCCTCAGATGGGATAAGAGGGTTTAACTTTTTCATACATTGTATTTTAAGTTTGTAAGCATTTACATCCTATTCCAGCATCCAGTAATAATAAGTAAAAGTTTACCTCCCATCCAGGTGTCAAATATAACCAAAAAATCAAAAGTGCACTTCTGTGAGTACTTTTCATATGTTCAGACTTTAAAAAAATATGCTCAATCTGCATTTTAAAAGAACAGTGTATTTTACAGGATCTTGTCTTCTTTTTGTCATTGGTAATGAGTTTTGCACTCTGTCTGCTGCAACCTGCTTTGAAAAATAGACTCTGAACACATCATTTATTATGAGATGATTTATCTAACCTTAAATAACACATTTTTTTTTATTCCCTTTAAAAATGAAGCCATTTTTGCATTGCAGATGTTTCTTTATGATGATATTTCTGAGGTTGCAGACTTGACACCATATTTGTGTGCACTGAAAGTTGATTACAAAAACTTGGCACAGTGCATTAATAAAGTTCAGAAAATGCTGACCTGGAAGAGACATGACATTAGAGAAATGAGTGGTGTCTATTACAAATAAATAGGGATGAATGAAAGGTCAGAAATTAGCTGAAGGGTGAACGGAGTTGGGGCCAGGGCAGCAAAATTGTATATAAAAGTCTAGCAGGAACTCATAATACAGGAAATAGCTTGCAGGACCTTTAGTTTACTTAGAAGTGTTTTCAATATTTTTCAGATTTCAGAAAAATCTAGGCACATATGTTCCCCATAACAAGGATTGGTTAAAAGAGAAGATCTACATCATGTTGAGGAAACAGGCTGGTCGATAAACATGCAAATGGCATCTTGAAGATAAACATTTTCATTGGAAAAAGGGAGGAAAATGAGGATATTGTATACATTGGAAATACAAGAGGAAAAGTGAAAGAAAAAAATCTGAGTGTATTTGGAATAAATTTCCAGACTTGTATCTGAATATTGAGGATTTTTCCTTTGTTTCCATCATTATCATTTATTTTTGTCAAAATCGTGTACAGAAATAAGAGCAATGTTTTCTTTTAGTTTGTATGAATTTTAGTAGTTCAGGTTTACTTGGTAATGGGATAGTGCCTGAAATAAATATTAAAGCAATTTAAATTTATACTTTACAATTCCTGCTTTTCTTTTTTGGTATTTTTTAAAAATTATTCTTCGTAGGATTTGTATAAACCATATTAGGATATAAATTTGCAAACAGCCAGAGGTTAGGTTCTATGTAATTAATCATGATGTCCCAGTCTGTAATTGTACCTGATTTTGATAATATCAGTAGATATATTAATATTTCAAAGCATGTGTATCATTATTATAATGCTCATGTCCAAGTGTTACCATGAAGTTATTAAAGATAAGCTTGAAGATGATAGTCTGACAGACTTTATCATGGTTCTTGATACATTGTGGTTTATATGAATAAAATGCTAAAACATTTTAAAATAATTAATGGATACTAAATGTACCTGTTTGTAATAATTTCAGAACTTTGACAGAAGTTATTTTTTTAAATTAAAAAAGGATGTTTGCTTTGTTAATTTTTTATGCAAATTAAGAGTTGTGCCCCATTACATAGGTTGATGTTCACTAGATTGTTGCATAAATAAATTGAATTCAATTACACTGTCTGAAAAATTTGCCATTTGTTTCATATCCTGTACACATTCATGTATTAAAATCTGCTTTTCCATATTGTTGGAATTATTTATACTCCTCAGTTAGTCATTTTTTTGGTTGTTGGATAAACTTTCTCATAAGCTTAGGGGCATTTTTGTACCCATTTATTTCAGAGTGCTTCTTTTATGTATATCCTTTCTCATCTTCAGTGACTGGATAAATCATCCTCTATTTAATCATTAATCCAATTATTATTTTACATTACCAGACATTGAGGGTAGGTTTTGTCTTTGATTTGTATCTGGAATTTTTGGAGACCTCCATTTTTGTTTTACATACTGTATGAATATAAGTCTTGGTAAAGTATAAAAGTTTGAACACAATTTAAAAAAAACAACATTTTTCATGTCTATAAAAGTTTTGGAAAAATCAGTTCTTAATATACTATAAAACTTGGAACACATTTTCTACTTATGAAATCAATATATTCATGGAGTCAACAGTTTTGGAAGAAAGATAACTACATTTTACAGTTATGGGAATAACTTCTTTTTGGTATGCTCTAGTTTACCTAATGTTAGTTTATATATTAGTGCATTAAAATTTCAAAAGTTGCCAGTAATGTTTTCTTCCTTAAAAGTTAAATATACCTAATAATTTAAGATGTGGAACCAATATTGCGACAATACAAATATTGCCTGCGTATGGTTCATCCCTCTCACTGAGTGGCCTTGTATCCTGCTGTACATTAAAGATGTTGTGCTGAAGAAAGTACATCAGTTATCTGCAACCTATGCCCCCCAGCTTGGTTTTATCTGTTTATGTACATCACTGAATGTAGTTTGCTTTAAAATATTGCTTACAGGGTCCACACCGTGGTGTTGAACAAATAATTTCAAATATAAAGTCTGTCTGTGCTAATTCAGCTTCTTATGTTGGTGTATGTTTTCAAGAACAGAAAACTTCATATCCAGCTGAGGGAACAACAGCTCATTCAGGTGTTGTGTATTTCCTGCAGAGACAAACATATGCAGTACACAAGTTAATCCCCTTATATCTAATTCTCTCAATTACCAACACTAGGTTGTGTTTGATATCAAGGCTTTCAATTGTTGCCGCCAAGTAGGTGCTTATGAGGCGCTTTGCTTCGTTGGTTTCAATTACATATTCGCGACAGAATCTGTCATGTGTCATAATATCACCAATGACCGCGACATGAGCAATTGAGGCTGCATCATTTTTCCTTCTCTATTCTCTCGTGACAGTTTTACAATCGTCAGGGGTGAACTGGTACTTTTCTTCACATACTATTCGCTTCAATGTAGGAATTTGTCCCAGTAGATCTAATATTGGTAACTCGTCCTCCCTTATCTGCAGAAGGTTTGTGTTACCAATAACACGTTCTGATGCTTTAAGCTGACTGACAAGGAAAGATAGAATTGTTCTCTGTATTTATGCTGCTTTCATTACTTTCGACTTTGAACAATCTGGTTTTAAACTGGCCCGACAAACTTTCATATCTCAACTATATGTCACCTTTTTGATACGCTTGTCTTTCACGTCTTGTAACTACTTTAGTCTTAAAGCTAGTTCGATTTATCTTGTTTCCTTTCATTTTCTTCACTCGTTCAAGTAAGGATAGGGACCCGTCAACATTTTCTCATGATGTCTTGTCATAATGTGTATGCCCTTGCAAGGACTCGTAGATGATGTATTTCTCAATTAGATGGATGCCAATATTCATTGCTGTTTCATCCAACACCGTCGATGATAACATCAAGCATTCGTTGAAGTAAATATTGTACGGTATGTTACTATATTTCAGCGACAATTCACAGTATAAGAGACATGGAAGGAATAATGTTTCAGAGCTGCTTTAATCATTGTAAAGTCAAGAGAATGCTCCCCCCTGTCTTCCGTTGACTCGACCACCTTTTCATTCTTTGTGAATGAACATCCTATAATTCATCAATCAGGGCCAACCTTGGCAAGACAGCACCCATAGTTGATCCTGATTTGAAGGTTTTTAGTACATATTTATATTCCATCTCGCTCTGGGTATCCATCGCGAAATTCTAAGTACTGTGTTGGTATGGAGTGGAGAAAAGAGTGTATCTCGTACTTCTGTGGAATACACCTGCACTGTAATGGTAGTGTTAAAAGATTGGTGCAGTATCCTGCTAATGACACTGCTACATTGAGAAAGACAAATAGCAAATATACTTCCACGGCAGACAAAAGTAAATAATAATCATCAGGACCACCCATACATTCATCCAGAGCAATGGTAATAATTTCATAACAATGATTAATCATTTTGACATGAAAAGAAAGTGCAGCATTTATTTCACTTTTCTATGAAACGCTGGAAGTTTTCATCCCAACCGATCAAAATATTTTCCTGACATTTTCAAATTCACAACAATCTCAGATTTTGCACAAGGTAGCTGCTGTAAAACACCTAACAAGCAGAGCTAAGTTGATTGGCAAGCTGATCCTCCAAGCCAGTCTAGTAGCTGTGTCTATGCTTCCTGCAGACATCGATTCGGACCATTCAATTTTTCACTATCATCAAAAATTGAACTTTTGCAGCAAGGAGACATACGTATTTGTAGGCAGCAAAAAGATTGGTGATTTTTTTTTTTTTTTAGAAGATGGAGAAGTGGAAATTCCTGGAGAAAAACGTGTATACTTGCAATTTAGTTTTATGAGATCAATTTCCAATCCTGTTATATGGTCCAAACACTATTCTTATGTCACCCACTGCATAATCTGGTTTTAGGGTTCCACTTTTCAATAGTACATCATTAAGTACTTCCTGTATCCTGTGTATATCGTCATTTCTATCAGTAGCCGGTTTTGGATGTCTGCATAAAATTGGAAGAGGCCGATATTGCATAAATCCAAAATTACAAACAAACGCATTTATTGCATTAACATCATCTTCAGTACCAGTAACATACTTGCAATCATTTAAACCAGGCACATACTCTTCTTCAGGACCCTTCTGGACTTGATGACTTGTAATTTTCTCAATATGTGACATTTCATCAAAATGGTTTTGTGATTGTAATGACACATCTTCCAGTAACTGGTTCAAATAACTTTTCTCCACCCCCACAGCATCAGCAACGCCTGGGTCATCATGATCATGCGCAGATACGCTTCAAGGTCATCATCCGTCTCTACAGCCCTACAAAAGAAAAAAGACATTACTACCATTCCAATACAAAATTAAATATGTTTCACTAATATGTTCCTTATCTACTTGTTATATTCAGTCCATGTCGTGTAAGTCTATTTCTTTATAGGATAGGAATAAGATGTTTTATTTAATGTTATTGTCTTGCATTGGATAAAAGTTACACTTTACTCACTTTATACCAAGAACATTCTTCTATGAGTAAACAGTGTGACCAAGTAATGTCACTTTTGTCGTTCAGATGAATCTTTTCACATTACCCTTGAGGAAAGATATTGACATAAAGAAACGTCGTGATTGATCAAATAACTTCATTATTTTGTAAATGATTTTAAAAAAAACTATAATACCTGCACATATGTTCTTCTTGAAATTTCAACGATGATACAGCAACAGTATCGTCTGATTCATCTTCAGACTGATGCAGTTGATATGTCACTTATTTAATTTAAAGACATTGTCAGGAAGGATTCTTCAAGTTCGAGAAGTGACAGGCCTGCTATCATCGCTCAGAACTGCTTGATCTGCGTCTGTAGTACCAGCATTACGGAAGTTGTGACATCCTCCTCCTTGTCATCCCTAGCTGAAAATTATGTTACTCGGTACAGTCCATATATTTCTGAAAGTGTTAAGGAAGACCAAATAATGCCAATTATCTGGCATTTTCCAATCAGTTTCTGAGGTAATGTTTAATATTCTTTCATTTTCTGAAAACATGGCTGAAAAAATGAGATAGAGTTTTTACTATTTGTTAACGATGGAGAGTAACATCCTACTAAATTTCAATTCGTATTCATTTTTCTACATATCTTGTCACTTATTATAAATTGAACGTAATATGATTAATGCCATAACAATATTATTAGAACGTAAGTTAATAAGTAATGAGTAATATTTATGACCTTCTGAAATATTGACCACCAAGGTATAAGCGACCACTTTTCGCAACCGTTCTACCGCCTGGCTATTCTTGGAATTCTTTAAGAATGCACATTCGTCCTTCATTTTTTTTTTTTGTCAGCTCGATTTCCTTCCTGCAACTGCATGCAAAGGCATTTTGGTGTCTGCATTCATCGTCATGTCAAGATCTTACAATAGCAGCATCCCGAGGTATTCATCTGAAACTGACAGACAATGTGAACAACTGTAATTATCTGTTTTCACCAGAATTGGAATTACTTTTGTGTTTGAGTCGTATAAGGTTATCCATGATCAAGATCAGGAAACAATCTCTTATTCTAGTTTTTTTTTTTTTTTTTTTTGGCGCACTCATTTTCTGCTTCACACGAAATAGAGTAGCTATTTCTATACATCTAATGTTAAGTCTCAACAAAAATACAGGTATGAACTTTGACATTACTTTTAAAAAAAATTGAAAACTGTAAATATATTTGCACCACTATAATGATCTTTATTTGATAATGTCATTTATAGTATTTGCTGTACTTCAGTAAGTTTCGGCTCTGCACCTTACATGATATCAGGTACTAAAAAATTAATTAAAGACAGCGGGTAATAAAACATAGATAATGATATCTAGCAAAGTGTGAATGATATTATGCTTAAGAGTAATATCAAAATTATATAGTCTGAATTTCTAATGAGGATTTTGCATAAGTACACGCTACTTAACTTATATGTAATAATTTTAAATAACCCAGATTAATTTTAATTTCGGACTCTTTAAAAAGATCTATACGGAATAAAAGAGGATAGGGAATGTCAAGTGCTATGCACTGTTATACACATATTATTAAGAAATGTAAAAAGAGAATGAAAATTATGCTTATTTAAAATATATATTTTTAAGTATTGCAATATTACAAAATAATCAATAATTACTTTGTGTAAACTCGTGAAGTTTAATCTTCTGGCGTCATTATGTGAACAAAATGACGAAAACATATACATGTTGTATGAATAGATACATACGTTTATATTTTGTTACTACAAATACATTGTTATTGTACCTGGATTGATGATACATTTACTCATGTTACATATGATGAATCTTGGATCCTATCTCGACAATCGTTGTCATTAAACCATGCAAAGATCTCATAACATTCAATGTCATCAGTAGTGAGTTCGGTGGTCGCACTACGGTTGTTATTACTCATCATTGTAAATAGTGTATTTCGGTGTTTTTATACCACTCATTATTATTGATAATTTGTCTGCAGGTAATGCATTGCTGTTAAATTGTTTTAGATGGAGGTCTCGCAAAATTTGTTAGAATCATCATTGGGACTTTTTATTCTGAAACTTTTCATTTTGGAGAAATATACTGCAGACTTAGGAAAGCCACATGCGAATATACACCACACCTGCTTGATATGCACTAGTTGTGAATATTTGTCTTTTTTTTGTTTATGGTCAGATGAGATATGAAACTTCACATAAATAGCTACATATAAGGGAAGGAAGATATGGCTTTCTTTCTCTGTCTCATGATATTTTAAATTTTCTTGGTAACAAGCCTGTGTGAGCGAGATTGCTGCTAGTACCATTTTATAAGTCTTTGGTATGACTCGGCTGCGAACTCCCGATTCCGAGGCAGATGCTCAAACCACTTAAGCCACTGGAGCGGTAAACACTTAATTGAAAATTTTAAATCAAGATTGTTAGCCTAGAGAGCTCATTTTGCGACCTTGCATCTGTTGTTTTGAATGTTATCCATCAAGTGATGTCTGTCAACATTGCTTGTTATCACTGTAGGGTCCAAATTTCTGATTTTAGTTAAATCGAAACGTAAATATGGGTTTATGTCATCAAAATCTTGGATCAGTTCGATAACAAATGAAATTCAAGCATTTCAATGAAGTGATCTTGCACCTAACTGGTTTACCTTTGTTACCATCCTTAAAGTCATATTTTTCATCCGATTTTATCAAGCCTGGAATATTTGCGTATATCACAAAGATCTAGAACAGGTTTAATAATGAGCACATGCTAGGATTGGCTGCGGCTATTACCACTAATGAGTTGATCAATCTGGTTCGTTGAGCTTGTTACCACTCTGGAAGCCATATTTACTATCTTTTACTCTGCATATTTGTTTTTCCTAAATTGTTTCATGAATACATTTGTAGTAGACTTCGTTGTACCAAGAATATATTTAGAAGCTTACAAATGAAATTTTTCAATATGATTGGCTTTACACACACACACACACACACACACACACACACACACACACACACACACACACACACACACACGTACACCCCTCAGCCTCATAATTAAGAATGGGGGTTATCTTTGAGTTAAACAGACTAAGCCATCCAGTTTCAGTTAATTTGCCAAATCTTGAAAGACGTGGTTTTAAATATGCATAGCCTACAGCGTTTCCAGCAACAGTTTTCTGCACATATGCAAGGAACTTTTTTAAAAAATAATTTTTAAAGGAAACTATATATCCGAGATACTTGTAACATAATTGAATTTTTACGTCTGTAGGGTCATAGTACCACTTTCGGCATATTGTGAGAAATACAATCTATATTGTTATTTGTTTTTGTTTCATATTCATTGTAAATTCCACTTTAGGCATTATGTATGCAGCCTGTTAAGCATACTTTACAACTTTTGGGCAATATCAGCAAAACAAATTATAATCGTCTGCATACAACACTAAAAATAGTTCTTAGGTTTCAATCGAAACTACCCTATGTCTTCAGCTAATAAGGATGTCATATCGTTCAAAAATAAACAAAACAGTAACAAAGCTGGAAAAAAAAAACTTTGATGCACGCCCAGCTGAACAAATCGGTAATATAATTGTTGCACATAACACATGCTTTTGCATCATTATAAATTGCTTTAAGAATTTTAACATTTCTCCACTAATATTTTAGTAACTAGTTTTAGGTACAGTAGACATCTTCTACCCTATCAAAGTTTTTTTCATAGCCTATAAATACTGTATATAATCTAACCCTACGTTTTCTTAAATATATACAACTTTATATATATATATATATATATATATATATATATATATATATATATATATATATATATATATATATATATATATATATATATATATATATATATATATATATATATATATATATATAAATCTGCTATAAAATAACCTACTCTAAATCCGAAGTCTTCGTCGCTTAGTAATTCGTTTTCGATCGACCATTAATTTATCCTATTATTTAAAATCTTTGCTTACTACAGGTAGTAAACTAATGCCTCTCTGATTGGAGGGTCTTGCTTTCTATTGACTATTTTCATTGGATTTGCTTCAGCAGGGTAAACAGCAGTAATTGTTTTTACGCATTCGTTGACTTTATTAGAGTTGATATTATTTAAAGTCGTATTCATATTCTCCTATAATAGATCATATCAAATTTTGCTAAAAGACGTAATTTTTTTTTATAGATTCCAATCAGTCATATATGCGAAGGACGATATATATTTTAAAACACAAACCACAGTTAAAACGTTATCTACTGCTGAGGCCAAGTTGCTTTGCAATTAATCAATCAATCAATCAATCAATCAATCAATCAATCAGCACATCCATTCATCCATGAAAAGCGCTTTGTCCATCCAAATCCAGGTGGTTGTTGTTCATTTTTGACTCACGCGATTAACGTTATACCAAAACACAACTTGAAAGCCATTAAACATCTTAAAATGGTATCTTTATAGTACACTGTATGTAATTTTTTGTTTAATGTTATTACATAATTATAAATTATTTTAATTCTTTTGAGTATTTCATTAGAACTATATTGCACGAAACTCATATCATTATCCAGCTGTCGATCAGCATATTTCTTGCTTTTGATCGTTCAATCATAGTACATTTCTTGATTTAGATCGATCAGTCTCAGCATGCAATTTGATTAAAACTTCTCTAAACGTAACATACATTATGGTTTTGATCTTTTCACTTAAATCTGTAAAGGTTTAGTCATAAGATGTTTTCGTGCTGCTGTTCATATCCTTTTGTATTTGTGCTTATTTCTGTTAAATCAATCGTCTGCAAGTTGTGTTTGTCATGTTCTTTCTTTTTGCTTATCTCTTTAAATCAATCGTCTGCATGTTAAATGGTATTAGTGCTAGCAATTCTCTTTCAAGCCAGCTCCTTTTGCGTCAGTATATTTTTTGACACACAATTATATTTTCCACTATATTGGTGAGTTCTTTTTAAAATAATTTCAAACCTAAATCTAAAATTTCATACTTTTCCAGAAGGATTTTATTAACTGCAGCTTTTGAAACATACGTTTTGCCGTTTATGCTCTCTTCAGTTTGATTGGCAGTAGTGTTAAAAGTTAATATCTCGTCTGCGATTGACCTTACAATATGTGAGCCGCGTATGTCACTAAATAAGATTAAATCTATGAGCAATTCCTGTACATCTAAAATCGCTTCTTTTTCTGTTATGGCCAATCTGTTTTGTCATTCTGAGACTGTGTTAATTCTTTTATTAAAACTCTAGTCAGTAGCAGTAGCAGTTAATATTTTTCAATCTGTTATCATCCAAAGTTTTATGAATTTTAGTATGAACTGGTTTTGTACATAATTTTTACTGACTGCATCAAATAGTTGTACTCGACCTGCTGGATTGGTTATAAGGTTCTAATTGAAGTTTCATATCAATGTAAAGGATTTGGCCTGATATAACAGTTTTTATTCCTTTTTTTAAAATAAAATATGTTATGTCAAGTAAACTCACAAACTCCTCTCATGAATATTTATGCAATAATCGTTATATTTATCTGACATTAAACACAATTTCATACCGTGGAGGCCTATTACTTTTGCATCTTCATCTCTTATGCTCATATTTAATCTGGTAATTGTACTCATCAGATGCAGTTTATAATGGCCTTTTTCAGAACTTTAAAAACACGCTTGACTAACAATGACTCTAACAAATATAGAGTAGAAGAACAGTGTAGTCTCCGACGTTACAAATGAATTAGTTTTTCATGCGATTGGTTAGATTAACAGTAGCTGAATACATATGTATTAATTGATCGAGTTTTAAAACCGAACAAACTGTATCAGTTTCAGTGGATGCACATTTACTAGTTATTCAATTATAGCAATTTATTGTTGTAGCCAGTTATATATGCTGTGTAGGTATTCGCCAGAGTGATTGAGCTTCTTAGTTATTTTAAAATATTCAACATTTATGCTTTCTTAGTTGTAACCACTGTAGCCATTCCCCTTTTTCACGGACATTTTATATTTGTAAAACTCATCAGGTAATTCAAGCAACCTTTATTAATTCTTACTATTTATTTGCGGAAATGTTATGCTTTTGAATTAATCGGAAATAATGTAGAAGTCGACGAAAGAACATTCTTTGCAACAATATCTATAGACTACTATCTCTCTTGTCAGTATGATTATTAAGATATAATCTTCTTTTGGGTGTCTGTAGATTATTTTTAATAAAGTGGAAATTAAAATAGCCCATGTACATTCTCCTGGAATTCATCCCCCCCAACTTGCGTCATTTGTTGCAACAATTGTACAAAACGCTTAATGTTAAAGTTCTGCAAAATATCTTTATTCATTGATCTCTGTACTGAATATACCTTTTTAAATTGTAGTTGTATTTTTTTTTCTGTTGTACTTGATTATAATTAAAGTAAACTCCTCATTGTTGTATTAAAGCGTACTGTAAATCATAAATCCAATTTTCCTTGAAGACTTTTAATGTATTCTATAACAATATAAATTGCAAAGAGAAACTACACCAGCATCACAATTCATAATATTGGTAACCATCTAAAGCTACATCTAGATATATATTTAGTTCTAACCCCTCGTTAAAATTTGATCTCTGAGCGAATCGGCTTTATTTTGTAAACTGAAAGTCGCTAAGTTTCTCACGGCATGCGAGTTAAGGCAATTGTGTAGCAACAATATGGAACACAACTGCATAGAATTCGATATTTTGCCAATTATTTATATATAAATAGGATAAGACAGCTTAGACCGTTTAACGGAAACTGGTTTTTTATAAATTCCAAATGTTGAGCCCTGTTCTGCAGACTTCGTTCTGCTGATGCCACTGTTGTATGTACTTTTGTGAACTTTTCACCTTTTTCTATTTTCTTGCTTTTCAATACAAACGTAAATATCCTTTGTATCAAACGTTTTCATTCTCCTTCAGACTCGCAGCATCATTTACCAAGCGGTAAACATTTGCTTCAGCAGAGCATTTATTTATTAATGCTTTGTGAGATAAAAATTATTTGCTATTATGTAGACAATTGTGAACTGACTGAAAGAAATTGAAATGATAGGATTAATATCGGGGCTTTTGTAAATTTAATAGCTTTTGCGAATGATGATGTTTCTATTGAAGGAGCAAAGTTTAATGTGGCATTGTAAACTGCGTTGATTTTTTTTTTGTTTCGGTCGATACATAATGTATTAGTTAAAACATTAGCAATGCAAGCTTAATTTTATCATTACTTTACAGGCAAGAATCCACATGCTATCATTCAATACATTTTAACCGAATGAAATGAAATAGATTTAACATTCTTTTAAGTTACTTCAAACAGTAAATTATTGCAGCTCATACAACCATTTGTATAAGTGCAATCGATTGCTTATTTATTGTGTGGTGCATAATATTTTAGGCTTTTGCATTTCTACACTGGATTTCGTTCACATTTTGTTGTTGCCACGTGAAATATAAACATCGGAGTATATTATTGTGGAGGCAGGTATGAGAATGGGACTATCACTTGATAATTCTTCTTTTTCTATGCAATTTTTACTCACATTTGTTTTCTACAGTTTTCATGTTGCACAGTCACAAAGACTGCTGATCAGTCTTTCGAAATACCATCTTTGTTATCGTAGTAATAGTAGGATTTAATACCGATTTACACAAGTTATAATATTTTTTTAAAATAATTTTGTTGTATCGTGTCACTCGGACAAAATCTGGATTAAATTTATCCCTGTTAGGTAGAGATTGTAAGACTCATTCAGTAATTTGCTCATAATGATGTACATACGAAATTTACATCATGATTTTATCAATTCCGTAAAATTAATGTCTATTAAATACCAGAACAAATTCCAAGCTATTGCTATTCATACTGCCTAATTTGATTGGTTCTGCCAGAAATCATATTACGCTGTGTTCTATATGTACATGCGACGTTCTCTATCAAATTTTAGGACACATTTAAAATATTTTAATGGGTTGTATGTGTCAATTGAATTTCAATTTAATTTTAATTTAGTAAATGTTTACCGCGTCAGATATGTACGTATTAAACTGACTTGCCGACACGGGTAAGGTTCCATACACATTTCCTATGTTATGCTAAAATGCACTACTTTGAGTTTTAAATATTAGTGTTAAATTTCATCGTGTAAACACATTAGACTGTATTTATTGCTTTCGATATTCACGTGTAACTATTGGTTTCAGCTCTGGTATTTAGCATTTCTTTTTTTTTCCATTTCTTCTATTAGATTCTCTTTCTTGCATTTGTAACTTTTCACAACTGAATGCATTTTAACATTTATGGTATAATTTTTTTATATGCGTAGATTAATTTAAATTATTAATAAATGTCAATCATGAAAACATGTTAAAACATGTATGCCTGAACACTGTGATAATTGTACTGGATTTCTCTTTATTCCTATGTGAAAATTGAACTTCGTTATTTTTTGGGGTGATTACGTTGCCGTTTAAAGTTATATGGATACGTTATAATTGTATATGGTAAATGTTTGTCATGAGAAAATGAATAGTTTATGGTGTAATTGATCGAATAGATATGATGCCGTCTTGGTATTAAATTTTAAAGAAGCTTAATTGGAACTAAATTTATGTGATTTTATTACGCTTTAATGTGTTCTAAATCTCATATTATAGTTCATCTGTTTCACTCTATTTATTTTTCAGGGATTTTTAAATGGAATTTAAATCAGAAATTTTGTCTCTTTTTTATCAGTTTTTCATATATTACACTGCAAGGACAGTGTCTACATTGTAGTAATATTATTGCATATTTTAGTGATTTCGGAATTGCTTTTTTCTCTGTCTAATTTTGTAATTGCAAAAGTGTTATCGTTCAAAAGCTCGAGACTGTCACGCTACTTAATGCTTACTCTTTCTTCTAGAAGAGGCGTGTCTTTAACATCATTAAAAAATAGAATTAGGGTTTGACGTGGTTTCCAACTATTCGAGATCGTCATAATAATTCCATTTAATGAGTACATGATTTCTGTTGCTCATCTGGTTTAGTTTATTACATATTTTCAAGTTTGTGTATGTCATCTTACATTTTGAATAAAGATATTGTTCATAAAACATGCCTCTATGTTCCTTCCGTTTATGTTTTCCTGTCCTTAAACCACTAGATCACCTAAAAGAAGTACTTGATTTTAAATATTTTACTGTGTAAAATTACGATGGCGATCCTTTTCAAAAAATTGTTTTGTATTTTGAAATTATGTCACCGATTTTAAATTTCATAGTTCCAAAATTTATCATTTTTCAAGTAACGACGAAATCTAATGCATACCATTGATTTGTTTGTTTTTCTTCTCCGTGTTCATTCCAACTGGAATCATAGATATCGATCATAATACTAACTGTATCGCTTAATTAGCCTTCGCAAAACATTAACCAGTTTCCAGTTTCATTTTTAAGCAAACGATTTCAATAATCTAGTCTTTAGAGTTCTTGTACATCTTCCCACAACAAAAGATGCTTTTTTCTAAGGAAATAAAGTTTTAAATACTGGACTTTTCCAGCAAATCCTTGGTATTAATAATGTTTTTATCCCTGCAAAATTTTCCGTTTCAATGTGCTGTTTCAGTTAAATATTATTCACCTACACATTTGCAATATGATATTATTAGCATTAAAGTGCATACAGTTGTGTAAATCCGTGACACAGACTTGTTAAATTACTGATGTTTTCTACAATAAAATAATTTTATAGTACTTGAATTGTTATAGCTCAGTCTGTCTATTTTGCAAAATGGTAATGTTATGATGGTTTTAATAGATTTTAACCGATCTCATCAGTTTACAGTCAGAAAACTCCATTGCGACTTGCATAAGTTAACCAGATTCATTTGTGGTAGCTTCTAATGGCCAATAGTTACTGTTTACTATCCGATATGATGTCTTCTGGGTATTGGGGGGGGGTAATAATTGGAGAAGAAAGCCAAACGTTTACTTCCGATAATATTTAATGTTTTACAGCGTATATGGACATGCAAATTTATTGATTATCGAAGGATAATGAGATGGAGTTGGTTCTGTGAAAGGAAGACAGAAAAATATCGCAGAGACGAAAAATGAAGAATCTAAATTGTGTTGTCTATTAATCACAATGAATTCATCTAATTTGTTTTTCTTTATTCCAAACTTGAGTCCAAGTTGATCTTCAGCCGCTTTATTGAATATCATCTAAAGTATCGGACATGTGATACCATTACATAAGCTTGCTATAATAATAACTTGTAACTGGGGATGTATAAGTTATAATAAACGAAACTGGGGATATATAAGGCATAATAAACGAAACTTGGCCAAAGATTGATACCATGTTATATATGGGAATATGACGTCGTCAGGATGTTAAGCGATTTCGATGGTTAAACTGCTCAAAATTCGTTGATTATCCATTTGTAACTGAATAACATAATTAAATGTTTTGGTGGAATGGGTCAATTTCATCAGATACTTATCACACAGTCTGATTAAAATCAAATTTCCGCTGTTCATCGCTAAGATCTGACAGCGATTGCTTAGGGGCGGTAATGTTTTGGTGACCATTGAATTAGCCAATGGAAATGCAGCTTGCAAACATCAGAAAGTGAATCAAATTGTACAGTACACACCGATGCTCTTCAGCCACATTAATCAATCTCCTAAACGCGAAGATATAAGACTTCATCTGATTGACTGATACAATTACCAATTATGGTCATAACATAGGTTACCAGAACATGAACCCCAAGTGGTCACTGACATGCAGGACTGCGAAGAACTGATTTTAATCAGATTACTAATCAGACAGATTTCTAAATTATCTTTCAAAAAAATATTGTACTACAAAATACATTTTTACCAACCATGGAACAAATGACATTTAAATCTTTTTGCAGACACTACCCATTAACTGTCATTTTTATGGTCAAAGAGCTTTCAACAACATTCATTGAAAAGTATGCACGACTAACCGAAGTTTTTTATTTTCCAAAATACAGGAAATGTTATTTTTAAATAATATACAATTTGTGGTTTTGCTTAATTGTTGCGTAGTGTTTCATTTCTTGCCATTTTCTGGTTCTTTGGCAAGATGTTGCAATGGAATCGACGGTTGCTATTTTATTATTAGCCGTATGTAGAAAAATTAAACCATTAAATAACATTGTAACGCTATGACACCTAGGTGTATATTAAAAATATTATTATTAATAGTGACGATATATGCATGAAGCAGAATGTGAAACATTCACGAAATTTTTTATTTTTAAAACAAACAAATTATCAAAGTCAACATATTGCTTGAATGGACATTTATTCACATTGAGGCATATATTTCAATATTTTACTAATGTTTTCATGTTTGCATCTTGGAAATCAACGCTCTCATAAATAGATGCTATTTCTTGGACAAATGAATCGACAACAATTCACTTACTACACTATTGCTTTACCCCGAATGAAAGTATTCGTATCCCAGGCAATGAGCCAGTGAAGAAGCATGCAGTACTGATAGTACGATTGAAAACATTCTACCTTACTTTGCCGACACGAAAATTGAATCTAGTTGTTAAAAACAACCAAGAGACCCAAACCAAAGTAATTGTTTTCTGTGCGATGTATTCGGAATAAATGCATATGGTTTTGCTAATGACAGTAACACATAGACTCATTTATTTCTATTGCACATCATCTCTAGCCTCTGTACTCATCATTATTGATTTCACTTTTGCCTTTCTTCGACCAAAATTTTCAGAAATGTATCATTATGGCTTTATAGGATAAGAATAAATGTGCCCAAAAATTGTTGATTACCCTATCCTGTGCTTAATTTCGTACATAATTTTTTTCAGGCAAAAAATATAATGAAAATTTATTTAAACACTTAAAATATTTATCTACATTGGCTTTAATCGAAGCACCGCGTGATTGCACTTTAAGCTTTGAATTTAAGCAAATTTAGACCAGCAGAAGTAATAGCTCGTTAATCCTTTAGTGAACGTACATTTTTGTAGAAAAAAAGTTCTATATAGTCTATTATTATAACAGTTATTAGATAAAATTTTCAAAGGGACTTCTATTTTACACACTCAGCAAATTTTTACATTTCATACTTATGTCTTATCTTTGCTCGTAAATATGTCTGCTTTTTTAATGATCCATGCGCCTACATATAACATGCTTTGTGAAAAGAAATATAGCATAAAAACATAACGGAACAGGGTAAGATAATTATCTCTGATTGGTTACGTAAAATTAACATTTTAAGTTATATAAGATATACAATTTCAATATTATAAAATGACATAAAAATTGTCTAAATACTTATTAAAATCTACCAATCAATGAATTTGGACTTAGATCACATTTTTTTTTCTTGTATAGTTGCTTCATTTATTTGTTAGTACTGAGCAGTGCAATGTGTCTAAACCATGCACAACCATGTGTTAATCTGAAGTAAACTCAAAGATGAACAATCAGTGAAGTTCTTGTCATAGGTCATCTGACATTTTATAGAGACGCTGGACTGTAAGAGAATTAACTTGCAGTGGGTTAGAGATCTCACTTCGCGTCTAACAATGATGCCTCATTACTCACTGTGAATTGTTACCAAAATACACATAGATTGTCACCCCATAATGCTCGTATTCTAAAGATTAAACAATTTCCTTTAAATCAATTAGAAGAATACCTAAATTTAACTCATGAATTGCTATCAAAATGAGAAAGGAAAAAAAAATCACTAAAAATAGACTATGACTACATTCGTGGATACTGACCCGGAAGTAATATTGTATCTTTAGACCACTTAAAATTATCACTAGACGGGCTATTACTGCTTTCACATGTGAAGGTCTTACAAATATGGTGACAACCTATGGGTGGCGCTCTACAGTTTGTATTTAGCATAGGGTTAGAATTTTAAAGAAAAAGAGTTTCCCCGGGTTTCCTCACTAGTTATAATGGTTATTTAAAAGAGACTTTGTATATCTTAGGTATTGTTCAAAAAACCTTTAATTCCCTTTATTTTGATGTATGATTGATGGGTGTAATATGGGTTAGAGAGCATACAGCTTGGCCTTACTCCAGATGTGCATCTTTCAAAAAAAGTGCTAGCTCTTCTTGCTCATTTTCACTTCTCGAACTTCAGAGGTAAATTGTAAAAAAAAGGAGCCGATAACTTTTTTTTACCTTTTATGTATTTGGTAATTCATTCATTGCACTTTTAGAATTTGTCTAGTTTGGCAAAATTAATTTTCCACATTTTAATAACTGCCAAGAATAGTGTACTTTAGACAAATTCAGGTTGATTTTTGGAGCACAAGGGAGCAGTCATTTTAGTTAGCAGTGTCCTAAGATCATTTAAAATTTCCAAAAGTACAATATCCAAAGAAATTTCAGCCACATTACATGAAAGTAGCATATAGGTATGACCATATTTTCTCCACTGTATATGTTTAAAATGCAAACAACTTCACCTTACATACATCACTCTCTCAAAAGTACATAATAACTGGTGAGCGCCACCATGGACCCGGAAAAATCGTCATTTGCTGAATTGAATGCGAGTTACTGTCCCTTACAGAAGTTTTGAAATGCAAAATTTTGGTAAATAATTTACTTGTAATAAAACTGGCTTGTGTTTCTTGAAACCCTCACCGTACACATATTCTTGGCTTAGATGCCAGGTGGAATGACAACTCCTTTCCTCCCTATAGTATGGTTGCAATCACGTTGTCTTGGCACCGAACACATAATCATTGGCCTCTGGTAAGATTTGTTCATGTGAAAATATTTTCCACATATTGACTTAGTTTCACTAAATGCTATCTTCTTCCCTTTTACCTCTAATTACCAATCTTTTACAATTTCGCAGTTTAAATAATTAGCTTATAGGTATTTGAACAGAAATGTCTGAGTCCCCTTGGCTTCAGTCTTTCCACGAAATGAAAGGAAGTATTTTAAAGTATCAGCAGATTCGTTAAAATCCGTACAATTGGAACTATTCAATTTATTATATATTTAGAACTTGGCCTAAATAAATAAGCGTAATAGGTTCAATCGATTCACTGTCTGCCACGACCCCATTACATGAGAAATCTACTTTCCATGAATTCGTTCCAATTTAATTAAGCTGTACGATAAGCAAGCGCTTACAGCATACATAACTGTATCGGCTGTTTGATTTCAATAAACCAGTGTCAAAATAGAAATACAGATATAATGTTTTATATGTTTGCAAAGACACTTGATACAGAAAATTATCTCACACATTTAATCTCTCCATAAAGCATGGTACTTATGGATTAGCTTTCTGGCTGTTTTCCAACTAATTGATTTTCTTTCACGTATAATTTAAATTATGTTATACTTCAGTTTCGTCCACGTAATCAGCAGAACGTCTGCTTTCGAATCTGTCGAGGAAGTTCCATCATCACCAATCTAATATGATTGATTTTTAATTAGAGGACTCTTAAAGAAGCTCCAAACTGAACATTCGTCTGGGATTTTCTCGACGCGGATGCTATATAGATCCTATGGATGTACCATAAATTGTGCAGTGCTCGATTTATGTCGTTAGTGTTGCTGGTATTTTGCTTTGTTTTCAAACTTTGCAATCACACAGTTCAGTACTTGGAACAATTTATCGACCTGCACTTCCAAAACATGTGATTACTAATATACTGTAAAATGGCAGATAAGGATTTTAATTTGGAAGAGTTACTTAATGTGTCAGTGTGGCAAGCTAAAAGTCCGAACAGCAACAATTATTTAGGTGAGTATATTTGAACCTAATTTATTATTATTTTTTTTTAATGATGTTAAAATCAATTTAGACTTCACATGCCTGATTTATTTTCATAGCTTTTACTTCTTATTGTTTAAAATATCAGTGAAGATTTCTGTATATTTTTCCTTATTTTTACCGGTTGTTGTTACCCTAATTTCAATGAAAATATTAGTTATGTAGTACGTTATTGCGAAACCTTAGCGTCGTTCCTTTTCTTTTGCATTGTTCAGCTACAATAGTAAAATTTCAAGTGGTATTGCCATACACGTAGCAATTTTCAAATAATATCGTCATAGCATGAGCTAAACAAATGCCTTATCAATTGGCCATTTTGTTGTTCTTGTTGTTGGTACTGTTGAAGGAATGAATCCTTTGTAACTAGAATTGGCATTCGTAGGCATTTTTCAAAGACGTCAACTATAAGAAAAGCTAAGTATGATGTTAAAACGACTTATCTTGTCACAGATTGTAGGAATACAACGTGAAAATGTTAACGGTTGTGCATAGCTTTTCAACCATTTATTCGCCATTTCTTCTGGTTTCCAGTCACGAGTAATCTTAAACGTCATGATATGTTATCTATGATGCTATATTATCGGCTTACAATCATCACATTTATACGTTATCCAAAATGTTATATTATCGGCTTACAATCATAATCATTATACGTTATCTAGAATGCTATATTATCGGCTTACAATTATAATAATTATACGTTATCTAGAATGCTATATTATCGGCTTACAAATATAATCATTATACGTTATCTAGAATGCTATATTATCGGCTTACAATCATTTCCATTATACGTTATCCAGAATGTTATATTATCGGCTTACAATCATAATCGTTATACGTTATCTAGAATGCTATATTATCGGCCTACAATCATAATTATTACATGTTATCCATAATGTTATATACCAGTTTACAATCGTTGCCATTACGCGTCATCTGTTTATATTGCTTGTTGTGTATCATCTCCTTTATGTGCTTATTTACAAATATGGAAAATAAAAAACCAGATATAGGAATTCAAAGTAAAATCTTAAACACTTTCACCTGTAGCACATACATGGAAATGGAAGCTAAATGATTTCGCTTGCAAAACGCATATAAAAGTATAGAAGAAACAAATAGATGACAGTATGAGAGAAAAGGGGAGTATACAGTAGAGACAAAGTGTCGTGTCATGGTATTAAAATCATATTGAATTATATTACAATTAATCAAGATAAAAGTAAACTGTCTTAAACACTCACCTCTAGGAATTTTACAAGATGGGCTTTTAAGATATAGTTGCTTAACATTTATCCTTTGAAGAAATAATGCATTGATGAGTTTTGAAGAAAGAAAACTGACTGTTGACAATATATTATTGTTTAATGCTGCGATCTTAAACGCAAACTTTTCTTCATTTACAATTTTACCTTAAAGTCTGCCTACCGTTGTCTGTACCGGTCATATAGTTATTTGTTTCAAAATTGTGCAAATGTATTCGAATAGTCATATTATTCGAATAGGAACTTTTTCTGATATAATTATGTGTAGTAAATTATTGTTGTACACGTGTTAACAGCTCAGCATATTATTACAATGTTGCCTATAATGAACCTCTTTCGACATATTGGTGTTACAACCATATGTATCAAGTGTAATTAAAGATCATGGTGATATAAGCAAACATGTCAAGTTTAATCAAAGATCTAATGTGTTATGAGCATACGTGCCAATTTTAATTGAAACGGGTCCCTCTACAAATTGAAAATTCCGCACCAAATCCTACATGGTTTTAGTGGAGGATATCTAAAAGTGGATAGATTTTCCCTCAACATGATTTGATGATTTATGCAGTGTAAAACATTCTGTAATTTTTTGGATGCTTGGAATCTATTCATCTTGTGTAGACGCAGCTGGCGAGTACTTATGAACGGTACGCTGAACCAATAGCTCAGACCATTCTTCCAAAGAATGAATGGAGATTGTGAGTTATTTTAAAATAATTTTTTAATGAAATAAACATGGAAACTTATATAACAGCAAGACGTTAGTTTACAAGGATATACTAAATGTTATACGTATGTATAGATCTCCGTACACCCTGAGCCTATTGGTAAAATAAAATGTGATTAATTGATTGCCGCATAAACCATTTTAGGCGCCTTGCTACCCTGTATGGAAAAAGTCGCTAGTGTGGGTTTCACGACGCTATTTTAGCGTGCAGATTATTGTTTCAAACAGTGTGCTAGTTTTAACAAAAACCTCCTTCGGGTCAAAACAAAATCTTGGTGAAATTGAACTACTTGAAGAATTAGCACTGTGCAGTTCAAATGTAGCCTACGTTTCGAAATTATTTATATTAATAAATCGCATGCATATATATATATATATATATATATATATATATATATATATATATATATATATATATATATATATATATATATATATATATATATATAGATGCAATAAACTGACGACGAACAGTACGAAACTAGTAACTAACTAGCCTAAGCGCTTTCGACTCTTAATGAGTCTTTTTCAAAGGCAAATACAAAACATAGTTACGACAAAAGACTCATTAAGAGTCGAAAGCGCTTAGGCTAGTTAGTTACTAGTTTCGTACTGTTCGTCGTCAGTTTATTGCATCTATTTTAATTAATCCCTGACAGACGTGATCCCTTGGTGGATCCAGTACGCTTGAGAGGGTTGTTATTCGCCATATGATTTGTATTCTTTATATATATATATATATATATATATATATATATATATATATATATATATATATATATATATATATATATATATATATATATATATATATATATATATATATATATATATATATATATATATATACCAGACAGAACAGACTCTGCTATCCCTGGATTCTGTAGTAGAATCTTGATAATAGTGGGCAGAAATAATAGTTTAATACAAACAATGCTATCATACATGTTGGAGAAATTAAATTCGTACTCTACGGAGTTTCCAACCCAGGTCCGCGAAACAATGGCACCCATCGCCTTGCCTGCACGCACCAACCCATATACCGTCACGACTAAGCACGCATCACCAAAAAATGAAGGCACTGAATCGTTGTTATATAAGTTCGTGCGTAGCAGACACACTCGCATGACGACCTAGTAATTAATTCTCATATATACACACAGTCGTTCCAGATTCCTATTAAAGAAATCAAGGTATTTAGGATTTTTGTATTACAAATAATTATCAATATATACCAAACAGAACAGACTGTGCTATCCCCGGATTCTGTAGTAGAATCTTGATAATAGTGGGCAGAAATAATAGTTTAATACAAACAATACTATCATACAGGTTAGAGAAATTAAATTCGTACTCTACGGAGTCTCCAACCCAGGTCCGCGAGTAAATGGCACCCATCGCCTTGCCTGCACGCACCAACTCATATACCGTCACGACTAAGCCACAAAATGATGGCACTGAATCGTTGTTATATATATATATATATATATATATATATATATATATATATATATATATATCTATATATATATATATATATATATATATATATATATATATATATTTCTGCTATCTGGTTCATAAATTATATATCTAGGTTTTAAATTTATGAAGTGGAGGTTGTCCCCATTTTTGTTTTACTAGTTAGGTAATGAGCTTACTAAAACCTAGTTTGTAAGTCAAGTGATTTATGACCCTAATGAAGTTCTTAAACCCCACATGAAACTTGAATAGTTTGTAACTATAGAAATACTGCATTTTATATAATGAAAAATGAAGAAAATATTTATAGAATATTGTTTGCTATGCGATGAAATCTTTTCTTGTCAGTTAACGCATTTACAGAAGATAGTCTTTAAGATGCGTAACACACATCTGACATCAAGGTATCCATATGAAATGGTCTGTAAAATATGCAACACACCTGACAGTTCAGTTATTCAGATGAGATGGTCTTTAAGATGAGTAACGCACATCTGACATTAAGGTATTCACAGAAGATGGTCTTTAAGATAAGTAACGCACATTTGATAGTTAAGATATTCTCATGAGATGGTCTTTAAAATGCGTAATATGCCAAGTCTAGAAAAAATAATCGATATGACATCATTAAGTTATGTTTCTCTATTTACAGCTCTCCTAACATTACATTATTGTTGCACATAATCTTTCACGAGCAATATTTATTACATGCAGAAGGAATCCAGATTCTAATATGTGGTCTGTGGCAAAAAAGAATTGTTGCGTTTAAATTATACTGTTGCAGTTAAAAACTGAAGAGGTTCTCAGAAAACCAATACCTCTTGCGTCAATTTATATCTAAAGTTAAATGTGAAGAATACACGATAAAACGCGCATTGGATGATTAGTTCCTTGACCATATTTGTGTGCAAATATAACAATAATGTGTGCTCATGATGTTAGCTTTATTCTGGCTATCACAATAGGTTTTCCAATCTGCAGCTTTTAGTGGAGCAGCTAAAGCATTGTTGTACATTTAGCTTCTTATGAATGACCAAAGCTTGTTAGGGTTGATTAATCGATCAGAGTGTGTATGTGGTTCTGATAAGGGAGTCTGCATAATGAACTTGCTTTTTTTTTAGTTTTTTTTGTATTTAGCGATGTCAGATAATTTTCCAGACTTATTTTCTCTTCTGAAGCTTTTTGTTGATACGTTTAACGTTAATCCATGGTTAATTACACCTTGTAGAACTCATATTTGGTGGTACTCCTCGCTATAGTATTCTCTGGAGTTCGGACTTTTGAACTTTATACCTTAGGGATACTAGGAATACTAGTCTCAGATGTGAGATGCGAAGTGTATGATATGTTCATGGTACTCTAAGAATTATTCTAGCTAAAGACACAATGGCATATTAGAGAAAAGACTGTTACAATAACAAGTCTAGAGAGAACTGTAACGAGGAAACCCTATGGACTTCAAATTTTTCATTTCGTTGTTTAATATTTCGTTTCGTTAAAATTTATATTGTGTTTTTAAATGTTTGGCGGACTATGTAGTGCCATCAAAAATCTTAGCTTTGGGTCACGTGATTTCGCATGGGTATATATACGGGGCCAACTGTGGCACTGTGGCTTCTATGGTGGTGGGTTAGGAAGCGGCGTAGAGTAAAAACGTCCCCCGCAGTATTGCAGTATACCCCCCCCCCCGTCAGAGCAAGCACACTTGGTCGTATTCTGTTTGGTAGGAGAGTTCCAGGCCAGAAATCTGAAATGGATAAGGACAAGATCTTTTGTCCACCAACGGTTCGCGGGGGGGATTGCGGTAATACACGTTTTGACTCAGGATAGCTCTTCTTCTTCTTCTTCTTTCTCTCTCTCTCTCTCTCTCTCTCTCTCTCTCTCTCTCTCTCTCTCTCTCTCTCTGATAACGACGCGACTCTACGTTCATTCGAATCAACGTAGTGTACGAATTAAAATTAGATAAACTGTTTCATAATAATATTTTTTTATATTTAATAATTATACTAACATTAACAAGGATAGAACTTGCCGCACATCTCTCTCTCTCTCTCTCTCTCTCTCTCTCTCTCTCTCTCTCTCTCTCTCTCTCTCAAGGAAATGTTACTTCGATTAAGATAAAGATCTCACTATTTTGTGTCTTAATGCTTTCTCTCAGAATTGATTTGATTTAAAGGTCCTACGAATTCGAAATACAAACGTTTGAAATTGGGGGTAAGGATTATTTTTAAATGTCTTTCCTTATATACTATGAAGCAATAGTGTGCGTAATACAAGCAAAATACATATGTATGTTTTTTTTTCTCTGATACGTTTGTAGAAATGCTTCATATTGCTTTGAAGCTAAACCATATAAGAAAAAAGTTCAAAGTAGAAAAATCTAATGATAATTTATATTTTTCTGATACTTCATTATATTATACATGCAACTGCTACGTATCGCTTTAAAAATTGATTACTTTGGAACGACATGTAAATTACTCGAGCTGTCACAGCTATATGGGCTGTATGGGCTACGAGAACAGAGCTTTTATCTGTGAGAACAGTTTTTTTTTGAGTTATGAGAACACAACTTTGAGAACAGTTTTATGGGCTGTGAAAATATAGTTTTACGGGCTGTGAAAACAGCATATTATGGGTTGTGAAAACAGTTTTACGGGCTGTGAAAACAGCATATTATATGTTGTGAAATTAGTTTTATGGGCTGTGAGAATAGAATTTTATGGGCTGTGGGAACAACGATTTTTGGGCGGTGAGAACAGAACTTTATGGGCTCTAAGAATAGAACTTTATGGGCTGTGAAGAAAGTTTTACTGGCTGTAAGAAGAGAGTTTATGGGCTATGAGAATAGAGGTTTTTAGGCTGTGAAAACAGAGATCAAGAGTTGCAACAAGCGAGAAAATGAGCAATGAGCATGGGGCTTCGGAAAAGTGTTATATATTCAAGATATTGAATGAGTGTAGAACTTTAGACAGCTAGTGGATACTTCAGATGAGATGTGAGTACAGAACTTTTGACAACCTGCAGATATCCAAGATGGGAATATGAGTACAGAACATTAGACAAGTGGTATATTCAAGATCAGTTATGAATTCAAAGCTTTGGACAAATGGTAGATATTCAAAATAAGATGTGAATATAGAGCTTTAGACATGTAGTAAACATTCAAGATGAAGTGAGAACAGTGCTTTGTACCATTGCTAGATACTCCTGGTAGATACTCAAGATCAAATGTGCGTACAGAGATTTAGACACCCGGTAAACATTCTACACGAGCTGCGAGTATATAATTACAGACAACTAGTAGATATTTTACACGACCTCTAAGTACAGAGCTCTACAGGAGCTGTGAGTACAAGTTTTAGATAAACTAATAATTTTTTTATGAGCTCTTCCGTGTTCAAGCAGAAGCGCCAAGGTAAAACTATAATGTTATAACCGTGGAAATTATTAATCACAGAATACTAACCATTCAAACATAGAGACATTTTAAACTTCGATCAACACGAAGATAATGCTACAATATATATAAATATATATATATATATATATATATATATATATATATATATATATATATATATATATATATATATATATATATATATATATATATATATATATATATATATATATTGTTGTCTTAGTCGATTAGACACTTTTTTTTGTTGTTGCATTTTTATTTGGTTGTAAGTAATGCATGATAACTTCAAGCAGGATTTACATCTCTGGGGCAATCTTCTTGTACATGAAGAATCCATTTCTTATTTCAACACCGATTGCTGTCAAATTTGTTTTTTGCTTGACTGCAGTGAAAGGTTCTTTCTTTGTCAGTTTTATTTAATGTTGACAATAGTGATTAACTTTTTTTCCATTATAATTAAATTTAATGTCGACTCCAGTTGTAATGTTATTGTTTCTTGCAAAGCTTTTTTTAATTTATATATGGTGTGCGGCGCATGGGTACCTATTATGATGTAACATTTGAGACATTTCGCATGCATCATCTCAGACCGACGGTTTCATAGTTATTGCATACCTATTTAATCTCACATGCCTGATATGGCGTTCGATATTGCTGTTCAATCCGTTTTCCTTGTCACACACACACAGGTTCCAACTACTTGGTGCCTTCTTTGACCTCCGTGCGTATATATTTTTTAGACGAGGTGAATAAAATTTTAATAAACTCCTACTGCTTTTAAATTTCACTCATATATTAAAGTTACAAATATTTTAGAAAGCGCAATAAAAGAGATTTGTAATAAATAGAAGACTACAATCGTGTTTTGTTCCCAGTCGTGGGTGGGGGGAGAACTGTTTTGATAAAGCTCAAGAATGTTTCGGAGTATCCACCTTAGCGTAAATGTATATAGGGAGAATGCCGTTATATTTCTAATTTCCCTTGATGCATTATTGTAAATTATTGCTTGCCAGTGCTACTTTCATAATTATATCCGTGTATATTATATTCTTAGTTTATCCAAATTGCACGTGGCAGTTTTCAAGTGCTACTTTACTTCTGCTTTATAGTCAACGGCTACTTGCAAGTGCTACATTCATAATTCTAGTAATGATTTTCCTATTCTTCATTGATGCAAGCTGTAAATGGCTGCTTACATCTACTTTCCTTCTGAACCATGTTATCTTGCAATTTGCCAACTACTGAATTGTTTCTGTTGTTTATCGTAATGCAATTGCTAAGTCAGTTATATTCTATTTATAAACTTACTATATCACAAGTTATTCGGATTGCATCTTCTAAAATCATGATTATATAAATGTAGCATCAAGCACCGTGCAAAATAGCATCACTAAAGTTAGGATAAAATAATGCCTCATTATGACAACAGATGGCGCTGTGACACGTCAATGTCTAGCAATACGACTACTCCCCTGACTATAGCAACAATTTAGATCATGTCAATTTAGAGCATGTTTATTATTTTAGAGTAATGCAGTGAAAATTCTGCGCTTTGTGTCAATAAATAACTAATAAAGTTTGAGCAAATTTTAAAAAATTGCATCTTAAGGACATACTTTCTCTTTCTTTTTTATTCACGAGAGAGAGTTGATTACTGAGATGAGTGTTGTGTTTATTTTCTCATCAATATAAAATTAATTTTTAATTTTACTGTCAATCTGCAGTTTACCAGGGGAGTAAATATATATATATATATATATATATATATATATATATATATATATATATATATATATATATATATATATATATATATATATATATATATATATGTAACAAGAAGTCAGGCAAATATTCAAATTATAGAGAATTATTATACACGTATGGCATGGATGATTATGCAATAGCCAGCAAGTATTGTCAATAGTTGTCTTAGACAAGTATCTCATTTAACCCCAAAGATAAAGCTTCATGTCACGGTTTGAATTGTTTTAGCTACGTAATGATTCATAGCAAGTTTGCAGAAAAACCATTCATGGAATTAGAAAATATAAGCAAATGAAAAAAAATCTTGCTTAAAACCTAAAGTTACTATGATTTTGTCGCCCTGAACCAAATTTCGAAGGGGCAAGTTTTCATGCTACAAATGAACTGTTTTATTTCATAATTATTAATTCTAAATGAAGAATATCATAAATGGATTTAGAAATTATAAGTGAGTGAAACAACTCGAATCTAAACATTCACGCGAAGTCATTGACCCAAGATGTAGGGTTGAGTGAGTGTGTTGCAGATTGAATTGTCCTAACTTCCTATCTATTAATTATATGCATGAAGAGAATCCGCAAGTGGGCTTAATCTACATTATCAAATGAAACAACTCTAACCGCAAATTTAACGTCGACAGAAAAGTGACTCATCATCAGTCTTTATTTGCTTCTTTCAGAGATAAGGATGCAAGCATAGCAATAAATAGATAAAAATAATAAATTGGATACAAACATAGGAACATGGATGCAAACACACCCACACACCCATATATATATATATATATATATATATATATATATATATATATATATATATATATATATATATATATATATATATATATATATATATATATATAAAGCTACCATTTAAGACAGAAAGGTGCATTTCTAATGTGAAATCATGGATGACATGTAACAAGCTGCAGCTGAATGATGATGAAACAGAATCCATCCTACATACAGCACAAAGACTTTCTCGTTCACATCCTTTACCTCAGACAATAAATATCAGTAACACAAACATTAAATTCAAGCAGTCAGTACGAAACATTGGTGTCACTCTTGACAGTATTCTCTCATTGCATCAACATGTCATGAACATATGCCGGGCTGCATATCTTGAGCTGAGACGCATAAGCTCCATTCGCAAGTATCTGTTAGTTGATGCCACTAAAACACATGTGTGTTCCTTAGTACTTTCAAGACTGGACTATTTGTAATACAATTCTGTCTAGTTCATCTCAATATCTACTTCAGAAACTTTAAAAGTTCAAAACACTGCTGCTCGGATCATCCTTAGAGTTCCATGATCAGAGCATGCCTCTCCGCTGCTCTGTACACTACACTGGCTATCCATACGATCCAGAATTCAACACAAAATTTGTTCTCTGTGCTACGTTTCACTGACGGGCTCCAGTCCAACATACCTATCTGACATCACTCATGTGTATACACCTGCAAAATCCTTAAGCTCCTCTTCTGACACTCGCATTCTCATCATTCCCAATATGAAGTTGAAATCAGATGGACAACGTTCTTTTGCACACCAGGACCCAGCAACGTGGAACGAATTGTCCACTACACTTAGACACAAAGACACAGTGATCTCATTCAAGAGCGCCCTTAAAACCCATCTTTTTTAACTGCAAGAACAGTCATAATGACCTAATAATGTATCCTTTGACCGCATCCTTACCTTAAAACTTTACAGCATGTTTTTTATGTTTCTTATTTTTGTGGTGTTTGTTTTTATTTTTGTAATCATTTTATTATATATGATTTTTATTCTTTTAAAGCGTTGTCAAATGTAAAGCGCTTAGAGCTTCTAAAGATTAGACTATATTAAGTCCTCATTATATATGTGTGTATATATCATATATATATATATATGAGAGAAAGAGAGAGAGAATGAGAGAGCATCAGCTATATACACTAGCATATATCAGCATGAATAAAGTCTCTTAGAAACGCATTCCTTGAAGGGTTCTTTTAAGAGAACACTACATTTAGCATAAAGTAAGACTTACTCATGCGAAACATAATACTTAATTATTATATACATCATCATTAATATTGTAAAAAAAAAGTAATATATTGTATGCTATGTTATAAATGGCGTACAGGAAGATACAACTTCATGTTTTTTTTCTCCGATTACATGTCTTCCAAATATTAATAATTTGAAAATCAATCTTGGTGTTAAGAAAAAATCCACTTTACAGATGCAGAAAACACCGAAGCAAACATAAACTGTTTTACTGTTATATGTCTTCCAAATATTCCATGCTGTTTGTCTATTTTGGTTGATCCTATCGGATTCTCATTTTATAAACATTTGCATTATCTTTATCCAGTCTTCATGCTGGGAATATAGTATCTTCTTAGGTTTAGATTACTTCCAACATAATTGGATTGTTTAGAGCATGGTATTAAGGAATTGGCCCTAGCTAAAGATGAATTTTGTTAGTTTAGCGACAAAATTATTTCCATTGTTATACGTTGATCTATTCCTGCACAATATTTTGAAACTTCCCACATCTGATAATCGCTGCTTTTCTTCTTGTGCTTTCTCTTTCGTTTACGTACGCATAACGTTAGCTTAAACTTTCTCTTTCGTTTTTACTTGCACATCATTAACGTACTCATTTTCTATCGTTTGCGTATGCACAACGTTAGCGTACGTTTTTTCTTTCGTTTATTTATGCTCATCATTAGTGTAAACTTTCTCTTTGTTTACGTATGAACAACATTAGCGTAAGCTTTCTCTTTTATTGACGTACGCACAAAACTTTAGCATAGACATTCTCTTTCATTTACGTAGGCACAACGTTAGCATAAGCATTTTCTTTTATTTACGTATGCACAACGTTAGCATAAGCATTCTGTCATTTACGTATGCGCAACGTTAGCTTAAGCTTTCTCTTTCGCTTAAATATACACAACGTTAGCATAACCTTTCTCTTCCATTTCCATTGCACAACATTAACATAAACATTCTTTGTCGCTGACGTTTGCACAATGTAGCGTAAGCTTTCTCATTCTTTTATGTATGTTCGACCTTAGCGTAAGCTTTCTCTCTTGTGTGTGTATGGTTAAGTTTTTCTTTCGTTTACGTGTGCACAACAGTAGTGCAAATTTAAAATAAAATGATAAAAGCAGCTGATATTCTTTTATGCATTTAGTTTTGCTTTGCATGCATGATGTACTTGGTTTAACCTGCATGCACGCATAAATGTATGTATATGCGTGCAGGTGAATTTGACTGTATACACCTAGGGACAGGTGACTGATTGAATTTGTTTCCTCTTTAAAAGAGATTACAATTACTTTGTTTCATTATTGCACAATATCAACAGAAACAGGTATGTACGTGAACAAGTCTGCCTATCTGCATATAAGTGTGTATACATTTTGACCGACTGACTGACTTTCTTTATATCCTCTTTTCAAGAGTCCATTTCATTGTTTTGTTATTACATAATATCAATAGAAACATTTCATTGACATTAATGAATACACGACACACTAAACAAGTAAATGTATCTATAAAGGTACAATGATTGCCATTAGGCATCCGTATTAAGATTATATTCCTATCTCAATTTAATTAATATAGTACCCAGTATGGAAATCACGGAGATGCAAAAATGTCTCATTTTAAAAACAAGACTTTTTATAAAAAAAATGTGTATATATATATATATATATATATATATATATATATATATATATATATATATATATATATATATATAGTTAGACAGACAGACAAACACACATACATACATACATACATACATACATACATACATACATACATACATACATACATACATACATACATACATACATACATACATACATACATACATACATACATACATACATGCATGCATGCATGCATGCATGCATGCATGCATGCATGCATACATACATACATACATACATACACTGGTTTAATGCAGCATGTAGATATGGATTTGTATTTGTTGTTATGGCCATATTATACTACAAATGTTTTGATACTATATTATGTAATGCAATATCTCCAGTCAATATTTTTGTGCGATCTGTTATGAGCAGTTGATGTTGCAAGTATGACTATTCCTCTGTGGGTTTGTTTTGGTAACATTATTGAGCCATACATCCAAAAGTGTTTATTGCTTATAATCTTTCATATCTTTTTTTCTTTTTGTGCAATAAGTAGAATTTTGCGCCCATATTCTCGAGAGAATGCAAGTGTTATAGAAGTAAATAATAATTGTACTGTCTGGCTATTACTTCTAAATACAGATTGAAAGGGGTCCCGCTTGGTATGAAAACCGTTACATACGTGTCTGGATGACGTCAAAAGGGAATTTTGTAATTGCTTCTGATTAGAAACTTGCATAATTAGTCACTGAATGGAGCAGAGCAAATACAATTTTATAACTTCATTACGATGTACGTGTACATCATTCTAGGGCAAGGCATCTTCTTGAACATAGCGATAGCATCTTCTTCCATTATTAATATAATTCTCATTTTTGTAACAAAAAAATTTGATGAAATATTGTGATACATCTAGGGTATGTGCTTTTTGTATTTGTGTCTCCGTTTAAAGTTTAGTTACATTTTAGTGATGTCGTTGTTGAATATGGGAAGTCAGTGTTGGGAACCTATTTCTCAACCCATATAATTAGTCAGTTGTAAGGAGCAGACGTCATAATGTACAGCATTCACGAGACTTTATGACTTCATGAATTAGTTTAATAAAATTAAATCGTCCCGTTTATTTAAATGTTAAACTCTTTCATATTTGTCGTACACGTATTTAGTAATTTGAAATAGAAATAATTATTTATATTGGGTTTTTTGGATAGTGTTTTGTATTGCATGGTGGGAGTACTGTTATTTGGCTTGGAAAGGCTTACTAATTAGTCATGCTAATGTGAAACAAGAAAAACTATGCGTGAACTTAGAGTTTCATGATGTGTGGTCATTTGGTGATTTGAGGAAAATTATTTCTAGCATTCACGCGTTTAAGAACCCTTCAGCTGACAACAACTGAGGTCCTTGGAAATAGGGGTTAAAATTGGTGTCAAGCCAGACCCACGTATGTGTTTTATTCGCTCGGAAGTGAGAACCCTTGCATGTCACAACATATATTGCGTGCAATCTCTTACGCTTGTCTATATCCCATAATCTAGTTAGATGGAGGCCGTAGTTTTATGATATCTTACATGAGGTACATACAATCAGGCGTGAATTTATTAAACATTCCTGACGATGTATGCAAATTAACTTTTGAAATCTTAAAGATGAACTGATGTTTAAAATTGATTTTATAATGGTATACATTCGACTAGTTGAGGAATTAACAAACTCAAGACATAATTATAGTAATCTGGAAAGAAAGAATAAAAGAAAAGAATGTAAAAAGAGGGGAAATTAAAGATTGTCTATTTGTTGTTGTTTCCATACAGTCACAAGTGATGAATTTGAGAGATAACAAACACTACATTTAAAATTGAGAGATAACATATATGCATTTCAAATTGCGGCTTTTGTATCATTGTGAAGCTATTTTGTATGTAGGCAGTTTTTTCCCATCTGCTAACAAAATACCGGTATGCGAATCACGTAAATTTTCCACATTAAAAAGAACACATCTATATTGAAAATGTTTATATGAACCAATTGATGTTTTTATTATTGCTCTAGAACAAATATTGGTAACATGTGACATATCACGTGTGCCAACTGTGGCACGCCAGACTCTTTACATTGCATGTACTCAAAACGATAATTATATTAAAGAAATGAACGAGACTTGGCACACACAACTCTCAACATTGACTAGAGAAAAATTAGAAATACATGGTGCAAACAAAACGTGCAAAACAGAATGTAATTTATCTCATCACATGTAAGATCTTTAGCCTTCAATATGTCGTAGAAACTGAAAAGCTACACAAAAGGATAAACCTTCATAGATCTGACTGGATGACAAAGAAGCTGTACAGAAGTCCGGTCGCAGAACACTTCTCCTCCCCTGGCCACACTTTCAGTGATATAATACTTATTGCAATTGCTAACAACCCCAACTGGAGTTCCCAAACCAGGAAGGAAAAGGAAACTTACTGGATACGAACATTGAAGCCATGTGGTCTAAATCAAGAAGACTAGGAAAAGAAAGCTATGCACTAGTAGAATTATCCTTTGCAGCGAACACATTTTCTTTTCAAACTTTTCTAACTCTTCTTGTATCCCTTAATTACTACTAAAAGAATAAAATATCCGGAATAAAATCAAATATCCAGGATATAATTTACGTTACATAAATGTACACAAAGTAAAAGATGTCTCAGATTTCTAGGTAAATACAAATATTTCTCAGTATCCGCAACAAGTCTATATAGGCTGGTTGAGACATCTTGACTGGACAATGACATTCTTTATGGACATAACTAACACAGATCAACTAGTGCTCACTCGCACGTCACAGTTTGCTACAAAAGCCTGTTAGAGTCATATTGAAATAAAAATTTTATCTCGTAAATACGATCTAGCATCTCGTAATTATAAGATAATCAGTGGAAATTGCAAGATGCTAAGCCGAATTACTAAATAAAATCGTCCAACTGAGATACCTTTCATAGTCATTTTATAAGCCACGTTATATGCAACTACACATAAGTTATTTTCATTCTAGAATGCTGATAATACTTAAAATCACGAATAAGAATGTTTTAAAAAATATTAAGAAACAATAATAAACTATTAATCCGTATGTTTAGAAACAAATCTCCGAACGGGCTTTTACACATTAACAGATATTTTGAAAATAATGATGGTGTTTTAATTTTATTTTATTTTTATTCGAGACCATCAAGATATTTCTGACGAGATATAATCTGAAAATCGTATAATAATATGCCTCCAGGCATAAGTTTAATTTCCTTATCCAAATTAATTTCGTTTGTATCGATTTCGGTGTACTTTATCCAGTACTTTGTCCAATGTGGTATCCTTTATGTTTTCGTTTATTTCATTATTAAGTGAATCAATTCAACAACATAAAGTGAGAATTTCTTGAGTTTTAAATGCCTCTGTAATCTGTTCTAAACATTTACTCCAAATCATTTGAATATTCTCATTCATTTTATTTATTTGTCTATTTCATTAAGATTTCCTGTATCACACAGATCTTACAGACCATCTCTTGATCAACACATGACTTTGTCAGCAGTAATTTTCTACATATGCAAATACCTTGTTTTAAAACTCGGTGGATGCAACATTTTTTATATACACCTTGATGTAAAACTCTGTGAATGCAACTTATGTCATTCTTTTGATCTTATCATTTAAAAATGTAATGGCTAAATCGTACATTGTTGCGTAGGTTGATAAAGTCCTTTTTCATTCAAATTGATTTAGTATTTATGTACTTCTCTTTTTGGTTATTTCCTATAAATTACTTTTTTCTTTTATTCGGACAATATGAATATAATCAGCAATATTACGGTTAAGGTCCGTAATGTATGTTTTGAGCCAAAATCGGTAATTATATTTTTTAACTTCTCAACCATTATTTTTAATTGTATTATTGAAACCTTTCAATAATTGTTCCAGTTCAGATTTTAAAGAGCGATAGTTTTTCAAATGTATTGTGGCAGAGACCATTACTCACATATATTTTTCCGTCGATTGGCTGAAAATATTGTCTGGTTTGAAAAATTTATTTGCTCCTTTTTATTGATTACATGGTCTGCATAGTAGTGAAACAATATATTGAACCTCCGATAAACAAATCACGTGCGTCTGAAATCTTTGCTCTGTTACCATCAACCAGTTTTTGCAATGTTTTGATGTTACTTAACCTTCCCCTCCTCCCCAAACACACCTTCCCAATTCCACGTATTGATATATTTCTAAGTAGTATCGTTTAGAGTCCTACGTATTCGATTATCATCTCCTTTTTTTGGACATAGTTGTATTATCCGCACCAAATCGTTCTGCAGGATCTGCTCAGATGGTTATGTAGTCATTGCGGAGATTTTAGTGTTAATGATTACAGCTAGTGCAGTACTATTTTTATCTGTTTCTGTACGAATGTTTGAAGGTAAGAACACACAAAGACCCTAAAGAAATGTTTCTCTACTCGTTCCATACATGATTTATACTACTTACTTTTCAATGAAAACACATCCTATAGGTATACCGTTATAACCGACGACTTTTACAAATTCCTCTCTGAAATGCTTAAATTCAATTCGTTCATCGTTCGCCTCTGTAATTGTTTGCAAATGGTCGTTAAAATTCCATAAAATAAAGTCTACGTGAAAAACATTTTAATTTCGCAAAGAATTTAGCAGACACGAATAATACCTATTTTTATTTGCAATAGCAAAATTGAATTTTTGTTTGTACTCTTAGATTTCTGTTGAAATGCAGTGCTGCTAATTTGTCTTTCATAAATCCTGATTCTTTTTCTAGCTATGACATACCCATTTCTAGACTTGTTATACAACTTAAAATAGCTAAGGGTAGCATAGATTTTGAAATCAAAGAATATGAAGACACTGAAGATCATGCCAGAGACGAATGTTATCAATAATTAGATAGTTCTTAAACATATTTAGATAAGCGTAACATATCAAACGAAGATTGAAAACAAAACGATTCTCATGTATAAATTATCACTGGGCTCAACAGAGAAAAAACTTCGTGATTTTAAAACGGAGGAAGTGCCGAATCATTTAATTAAAAATAACTTAAGAATTGAAAACTATTTATATTTTACTACATCGATAGACACAGGGTTAGAACATCAACGTCAAACAATTCATGATTAGGTTTATATGAGAAGAAGAAAACAATTAAAGATCCCTTTGTAGATTCAGAAACGAAAGGCGAGGATTTATGTAGTGTTAAACAAGCTGTCAGACGAATATTCCAAATGATTGGTTCAAAAATACTTGTTAACCCTGTTTCCTACAACTTATCGTTAACTTCATTTGACATGGTGACTGCTTAAAACTAAGGAATTACATAATTGCAATCAAGCGAGTTACAGGACGCTGTTGTACTTGTTATCTTTGTAAATCCGGAAACCATTTATATACGACGAAGTTTTAGCATTGTTAATTAAATATACTGTATTGATCAATGTTCACCCATATTTTCTAAATAAAATTGGCTCTATTTAATATTTTACAACAGTCACATGCAATTTTCTTGTGATTTCTATTGTAATCATCAATTAATTTATTTATTGTATTGCTATATTTAATCTATTTTCATCCTCTTTAGTTGCATCTTTGGTTCTTGTAATTTGTTGAATTTCCTTTGTCAGTTTTCTTTTCTGTTTCATTTGAAACATGTTGCAACTGTTGTTGTTACTTGCAAATGTGCAACATAAAAGATTGCTTACTTTGAGTATAATTGCTCTATATATAATTTCAGTTAGTATCAAATGTAGTTATCTGGGAAAAAAATTACTCAAAATATGTATACTGGTGTTCACCTCAAAAAGATCGTGTAAAAATATTTTTTTGTATAAATTTATATTGGATAAATTTGTGGTCGTTGAAAGGGAAATATTGTTTTGCACGAGATAAAAAAAGGTTTACAGCAAAGAATGATTGCATGAATACTTAACTTAAATCTGAAAGCATCTTATATATCCCCGTAAATAAATCAATATATATATATATATATATATATATATATATATATATATATATATATATATATATATATATATATATATATATATATATATATATATGCAATAAACTGACGACGAACAGTACGAAACTAGTAACTAACTAGCCTAAGCGCTTTCGACTCTTAATGAGTCTTTTTTAAAGGCAAATACAAAACATAGTTACGACAAACAAATAAACACAAAAACGTTGTGTTTGTAAACCTCTACATTTCTGTTTTCACATGTAAACTATAAATACAACCAGCTTGTATAGACTAGTTGCGGAAACTGAAAACGTTGTATAATTCCCTAAAAGTCTACAAGCCAAAGCGACATCTATTTTTACTTTGTGTACATATGTAACGCAGATTATATCCCGGATATTTGATTCTATACCGGTTATTCTTATAGTAAAAATTGAAGGATAATAAGAAGATTTAGAAAATGTTAAATTCTACTAGTGCATAGTTTTCATTTTCTAGTCTTCTTGGTTTAGACCGCTTGGTTTCAATGTTCTAAGGCGGCGTATCCAGTATGATTCCTTTTCCTTCCTGGTTTCGGAACTCCAGCTGTGGTTGTTAGCAATAGCGATAAGTATTATATCACTGAAAGTGTGGCCAGGGGAGGAGAAGTGTTCTGCGACCGGGCTTCTGTACTGCTTTTTTGTCATCCAATCAGATCTATGAAGGTTTATCCTTATGTGTAGCTTTTCAGTTTCTCCCACGTACTGAAGGCCACAGATCTTACATGTGATGAGATAAATCACATTCTCTGTTTTGCACGTTTTGTTTGGACCATGTATGTTTAGTTTTTCTTTAGTCACTGTGCTAGTGAATGTCTTGGTCTCTATCATATGTTGACAGGGTTTGCATCTTTTATCGCCACAGGGTCCAGATTGACTAGGTTGGTTTTGACTATCGATTGTTGTTAGCTTGGCCTTGACTAGGATGTCCTTTAGGTTTTTTGGTCTCCGGTAAGCTACTACAGGTTTGTTCGGAAGTATTAGGTTTAGTATGTCTGACGATTGCACGGTTGGCCAGTGGTTTGCGATGATTTTACCTACTTTGGGATTGTCTGGGTGATAGGTCAGAATAAATGGTATCCTATCAACCTTTTCTTTCTGTCCACATCTGAGTAGGTCATCACGGTTTGTTTGTTTGGCCCTTTGGATTGCCTCCGCAATCAGGTCTTTGTCGTAGCCTCGGTAAATTAAATGTTTAGCCAGCTCTTCAGACCTTTCTAGGAATCTTTCATCGTCGGAGCAAATTCTGCGTATCCTCAGTGCCTGGCTATATGGAATGTTATTAATGCAGTGTTTTGGATGACAGCTGGTTGGGAGAAGATACTGGTGTTTGTCGGTTGGTTTGGAGTAGATGTCTGTGTGTAATTTGTTTTCCACCAGTCTGGTTGTTGTGTCCAGGAAAACATGGTTTGAGTTGGAAATTTCTGCCGTGAATTTTATTGAAGGATGGAAGTTGTTTGCCTTTGATTTGAAGTCATCCAGACTTTCTCTTCCATACTGCCACTTCATTTCAATATCATCGATAAAGCGTACCCACTGGTATGGTGTACGCTCAACCGATGCTAAGAGCTTTCCCTCAAGTTTTCCCATGAAAATTTTAGCATATACGAAGGGGCCATTTTAGTACCCATTGCAGTTCCATTGATTTGTAGGTAGTTTTCTTCATTAAATTCAAAGTTGTTGAGTTTTAGGACAAGCTCCAGGAGTTGGATTAAGAAGTGTGTGGGTGGATTGTTTACAGTTCTTGTTTCCCATGCTTCGCTACATGCATGTAACCCTTCGTTGTGCGTTATGTTGGTGTACAAAGATGTGACGTCTAAGGAAGCAAGTAATGTATCTGACAGTAATGGTTCACTAGCTTTGCTTTGCTTTTTATGAGATAATCTGTCGTGTCTTGAAGATATGATGGTAATTTGTGGACATGTGGTCTCATAAAATGATCTAAATATTCTGATATCCTTTCTGTGGGGTGCCCGTTACCTGAGATTATAGGTCTGCCAGGGTTTCCTTGTTTGTAGATTTTGGGTAGAAGATAAAATCTACCTGCTCTTGGGTTTTCTGGGCTTAAGTAGTTATTGGTTTGCTGGTCTATGTGTCCGCTTTGGTACGCCTCGTCAATAACATTAGTGATGATTTTTGCATATTCCAGCGTTGGATCATGGTCCAGTTTTTGGTAGAACCTAGCGTCACTTAGTTGTCTACTTGCTTCACTAATGTAGTCTTCCCTATTCATAACGACAACAGCGGAACCCTTATCTGCAGGCTTAATTATTATGTCTGTTCTGCTTTTCAGTGAGTGCAGGGCATCTGTTTCTTCTTTTGTCAAATTAGAATATTTGTTAGTATGGTTGATATGTCTGGAAGTATCGTTTTCAGCCGAGTTGATAAAGGCTTCCAGATTCGGAATTGAACTTTTTGGTGGGGTCCAGTTACTTTTCTTTCTAAATGTCGGTTGGTCGCAGCTTATATTTTCCTTTGATTTGTTTGGTGGTTGTAAGGCAAAATGGGCTTTGAGTCTTAGTCGGCGGATGAATTCTTCGGTGTCATTCTTAAGCTTCCCTCTGTCGTATGTTTTTGGACGGGGACAGAAACTCAAACCTTTCGATAAAAGTTTTATTTCTGCATCAGTAAGTTCAACATCGTCCAAATGAGATACATTTCATAGTGTGTCGGTTATTGTCATTTTATAAGCCACGTTATATGCAACTACACATAAGTTATTTTCATTCTAGAATGCTGATAATACTTAAAATCGCGAATGTGAATTTTTTAAAAAAATATTAAGAAACAATAATAAACTATTTATCCGTATGTTTAGAAACAAATCTCCGAACGGGCTTTTACACATTAACAGATATTTTGAAAATAATGATGGTGTTTTAATTTTATTTTATTTTTATTCGAGACCATCAAGATATTTCTGACGAGATATAATCTGAAAATCGTATAATAATATGCCTCCAGGCATAAGTTTAATTTCCTTATCCAAATGAATTTCGTTTGTATCGATTTCGGTGTACTTTATCCAGTACTTTGTCCAATGTGGTATCCTTTATGTTTTCGTTTATTTCATTGTTAAGTGAATCAATTCAACAACATAAAGTGAGAATTTCTGGAGTTTTAAATGCCTCTGTAATCTGTTCTAAACATTTACTCCAAATCATTTGAATATTCTCATTCATTTTATTTATTTGTCTATTTCATTAAGATTTCCTGTATCACACAGATCTTACAGACCATCTCTTGATCAACACATGACTTTGTCAGCAGTAATTTTCTACATATGCAAATACCTTGTTTTAAAACTCGGTGGATGCAACATTTTTTATATACACCTTGATGTAAAACTCTGTGAATGCAACTTATGTCATTCTTTTGATCTTATCATTTAAAAATGTAATGGCTAAATCGTACATTGTTGCGTAGGTTGATAAAGTCCCTTTTCATTCAAATTGATTTAGTATTTACGTACTTCTCTTTTTGGTTATTTCCTATAAATTACTTTTTTCTTTTATTCGGACAATATGAATATAATCAGCAATATTACGGTTAAGGTCCGTAATGTATGTTTTGAGCCAAAATCGGTAATTATATTTTTTAACTTCTCAACCATTATTTTTAATTGTATTATTGAAACCTTTCAATAATTGTTCCAGTTCAGATTTTAAAGAGCGATAGTTTTTCAAATGTATTGTGGCAGAGACCATTACTCACATATATTTTTCCGTCGATTGGCTGAAAATATTGTCTGGTTTGAAAAATTAATTTGCTCCTTTTTTATTGATTACATGGTCTGCTTAGTAGTGAAACAATATATTGAACCTCCGATGAATAAATCACGTGCGTCTGAAATCTTTGCTCTGTTACCATCAACCAGTTTTTGCAATGTTTTGATGTTACTTAACCTTCCCCTCCTCCCCAAACACACCTCCCCAATTCCACGTATTAATATATTTCTAAGTAGTATCGTTTAGAGTCCTACGTATTCGATTATGATCTCCTTTTTTTGGACATAGTTGTATTATCCGCACCAAATCGTTCTGCAGGATCTGCTCAGATGGTTATGTAGTCATTGCGGAGATTTTAGTGTTAATGATTACAGCTAGTGCAGTACTATTTTTTTATCTGTTTCTGTACGAATGTTTGAAGGTAAGAACACACAAAGACCTCAAAGAAATGTTTCTCTACTCGTTCCATACATGATTTATACTACTTACTTTTCAATGACAACACATCCTATAGGTATACCGTTATAACCGACCACTTTTACAAATTCCTCTCTGAAATGCTTAAATTCAATTCGTTCATCGTTCGCCTCTGTAATTGTTTGCAAATGGTCGTTAAAATTCCATAAAATAAAGTCTACGTGAAAAACATTTTAATTTCGCAAAGAATTTAGCAGACACGAATAATACCTATTTTTATTTGCAATAGCAAAATTGAATTTTTGTTTGTACTCTTAGATTTCTGTTGAAATGCAGTGCTGCTAATTTGTCTTTCATAAATCCTGATTCTTTTTCTAGCTATGACTTACCCATTTCTAGACTTGTTATACAACTTAAAATAGCTAAGGATAGCATAGATTTTGAAATCAAAGAATATGAAGACACTGAAGATCATGCCAGAGACGAATGTTATCAATAATTAGATAATACTTAAACATATTTAGATAAGCGTAACATATCAAACGAAGATTGAAAACAAAACGATTCTCATGTATAAATTATCACTGGGCTCAACAGAGAAAAAACTTCGTGATTTTAAAACGGAGGAAGTGCCGAATCATTTAATTAAAAATAACTTAAGAATTGAAACTATTTATATTTTACTACATCGATAGACACAGGGTTAGAACATCAACGTCAAACAATTCATGATTAGGTTTATATGAGAAGAAGAAAACAAGTAAAGATCCCTTTGTAGATTCACAAACGAAAGGCGAGGATTTATGTAGTGTTAAACAAGCTGCCAGACGTACATTCCAAACGATTGGTTCAAAAATACTTGTTAACCCTGTTTCCTACAACTTATCATTAACTTCATTTGACATGGTGACTGCTTAAAACTAAGGAAATACATAATTGCAATCAAGCGAGTTACAGGACGCTGTTGTACTTGTTATCTTTGTAAATCCGGAAACCATTTATATACGACGAAGTTTTAGCATTGTTAATTAAATATACTGTATTGATCAATGTTCACCCATATTTTCTAAATAAAATTGGCTCTATTTAATGTTTTACAACAGCCACATGCAATTTTCTTGTGATTTCTATTGTAATCATCAATTAATTTCTTTATTGTATTGCGATATTTAATCTATTTTCATCCTCTTTAGATGCATCTTTGATTCTTGTAATTTGTTGAATTTCCTTTGTCAGTTTTCTTTTCTGTTTCATTTGAAACATGTTGCAACTGTTGTTGTTACTTGCAAATGTGCAACATAAAAGATTGCTTACTTTGAGTATAATTGCTCTATATATAATTTCAGTTAGTATCAAATGTAGTTATCTGGGAAAAAAATTACTCAAAATATGTATACTGGTGTTCACCTCAAAAAGATCGTGTAAAAATATTTTTTGTATAAATTTATATTGGATAAATTTGTGGTCGTTGAAAGGGAAATATTGTTTTGCACGAGTTAAAAAAAGGTTTACAGCAAAGAATGATTGCATGAATACTTAACTTAAATCTGAAAGCATCTTAGATATCCCCGTAAATAAATCAATATATATATATATATATATATATATATATATATATATATATATATATATATATATATATATATATATGCGCTTCATCGCTTTTTTTATTCCTCAAAAAACTTGTAGACCAGATTCTAGTCTTGTACGATGTATTTAATTTTGTACCGTTTAGGGAAATTTTTGAACGTAATCTCTTTCCATTTCTTCCTAGACATTTAAAGCCTATTACCGATTTCATATCTGTGTCTAATTTTGACGTTCCTATTGCTGATTAAAAAAGCATACACTTCTTATACATAGCCACCATGTGTTGATTTTAGTCGAACTTAATTTTCATGTATTTTAAGCTGCGAAGAGAAGGGAAAGTTCGAAGGAGCTTGAGAGAAGAACGAAAAACCAAACGCTGTCCGTGCTACAATACATATTGGTAGAGTTAAGGTAATCACTGCTGAAGTCGGCATTTTGGGTGTTTTGAGCGTAGAGGTAGTGATGGCAGATTTGGAGGGCTTGGCCTGTGAAAGCCTGGTTCTCTTAGCCGAGTCAAAGACATCTCTTCTCTTCTTCTCGTTTTCTTTATTTTTTCTTTTTGCTGTTGTTGAATCACAAAGACTTGTTCTGCTTCTTTCTGCTGTTGTAAAGATTTCTCCAATTCTTCCTTCTGTCTCTACCTAAAATCTCTACGCATGGTAACAATGGAGAAGGTGGTGAAGGCTGTGGTACTGGTAACAATTTGTTTTTAAAACAATCCGCTAAATTCAAATTCAAATCATGATCTGATGGAAGCAGGACCGTGGTTTTAGTAGTTGCAGCAGGTATACCCCAATACATCGTCTTCGTAGTTTCAGCCATACTCAAGATATGTCTCATCGATAGCGCATATATATATATATATATATATATATATATATATATATATATATATATATATATATATATATATATATATATATATATATATATATATATATATATGTACACTGCAAGTGACGTAATGCAGCGCTCTTTGCTGTGTCTGAAATTTATAACGCGACTTCGGAATGGTGACACATGTCTATCGGCTTCGATCCGACTTTAAATACAATTGCCTTGTCCCATGGTTTCACCTGTTCTCACAAGAAGATGTGGACAATGTTGAATCCTTTACTATCGTTTCGGGAATATTGTTCAGTCAAGACTACCTCATATATGTGGAAGCATCGTTGGTCATTAACAGAATCGCTGATACAACACTATGGAAGAGAAAAATGTATATGGAGAGACAAGGTTGTCCAAAGAGGGTGTTGCAAGGGCCTGCTGTGAGACGTTTGTTGTTGTTGTTGTTCTTGTTGTAGGGTTTAATTCCATTTTTCAGAACAAGATAGGCTATGCATGCCAGCCAGTATCAATGGTGGAGGAAGCACCCTGGAAAACCCCGGAAAGAACCACCGATCCACGAGAAGTTACAGGCAAGCTTTCTCACATACCCACATAGGCCGAACTCGAGACTCGAATCCACGCGGATAGCGATGAAATGGCAGTGATCCGTAACGGTGAGCGCTGTAGACCACTCGGCCACTTGGGGTCCCCGCTGTGATACGACGTTTAAGGAAGAGAAGAAGTTTAGTAAGAGATCGTTAATGTAACTTGATTGGGTTAACAAACCTCAGCGGTCCTTTTCTGGGCCAACCATTTTGTGTCTGTGTCGTTATTGTGTTTGTACATGTTTTTGATCTCACCTTAAACCCTTACCCCTTCCCCTTTAACCCCATCACAATTTTGGCCTATAAGCCATTTTGATACTATATACCCATTTGAACTATAGACCCTCTAAATCATAATGTGTCTCCACAATGTTTAACCTTCAAATATAACACAGGGTTTCTTTTGTCCCCTAAGTGCAATGTCTGTCACTCAAATATCCCCATGTTAATTTCCTCCTGTCCGAGAGTACCAGTTCCTTCCCTCAAAAGTAAGTTCCCTTTGTCCCCCAAGTGCCATTTCTTTCCCTCAAAGTAAATTTTCATTTTCTCCTAAGTACCATTCCCATGTTAAATTAACCTTGTTTCCCTAGTTGCATTTCTGTCCTTCGAGTGGTATTATGACTAATTCTCTGACCTTGACATTAAAGATACGACTCTCGATACGCATTTTGGAGACTACACATAGTTATCCCTTCGTCTCAAATTGCTCTAAACTTCATAAATTACTGCGCTGTGACGTATGATATGCTAAATACCTTTTTATTGATAATGTACAAATATATTCGGTTTCGTCCATTGATCTCAAACTGCTTTAGAGCAAGGAATGGGAAGTGTGACACAAATGTAAAATATTAAATTGTAACCTTGACATTGATGACAGAACCAAAATGTGGTACTCGACACATTTTCTAGCAATGATATACAGGTATACTAAGCTTTATCCCTTAATCGCAAACTGTTTTAAAGTTGAAAATAGAATGTAATGGACCGACAGAATTGCGGATACTACGTAATCATTACATATATGCAGTACCGGATTTAGGCATAAACTAAACAAGCTACAGCTTAGGACCCCAAAGTCTGAACTCAGTCTGAAGGGGCCCCTTTAAATTTATTTTATACCAGATATGGCCTCTATAGCTTCCCATAGCTTAGGGCCTCGCTTTGTCTAAATCCGGCACTGAATGTATGAGACTGAGTCTTCCAGAGCTTCAGTACCCCAAGACGAAATAAGCTGAAGAAAGTTTAGTACGTGCAGAACAGTGCGTGAACACAAAGCAAACAAGTCAAACAAGTTTATTTTTAGTATTATTACTATGCAGAAGATTACCGCACATATCCTAAGTAGAAATGTATGATCAGTTAAATGTATAGTTAATTAAATATTGAGTGATATGGAATTCATGAAATGATTAAACGAACGATAATGAACTTCGCAACTATGTTTGAATATAAAATACAAAGAATTAGTTGAAATCAATGATTAGAGCTTACACAAGAAAGTCATTCGTGTAGTCAGGCCCAAATTGCACAGGCAGATATGTAAGGGATAAGATGTTACAATCATACATACATACATACATACATACATACATACATACATACATACATACATACATACATACATACATACATACATACATACATACATACATACATACATACATACATACATACATACATACATACATACATATGACACGTATACATATAAATTTTCTTTCACCCAAAGTTTTCATCGGCATGCAGTGTGGTAATGTCCTATATACAGAGTTAAACTTTGTCTCGTTGTTTACTTTAGCATTCCTTATTACTGGGCAAACCTCTCAGTCTTTAAATTCGTTTCGCACTTAGCGGTTCATTAGGGGTTTGTTTATGCACAATGGCAAAATAAAACAATTACCCAAGGTAACACATATCCAAAGTCATTCAACATGGTCTTCAGGTACTACTTTTTGCTATTTGTTTTTCAGTATGGTGGCTCGTACGGTGATTTATATTTCACAGTATTTTACTGCAAAATTTATATAAAATCGCAAGAGATTTGCAGTAATAAATAATTTTACAAATTCACCTTGTTAAAATCAATACTATCAGACTTTTTATAACCTATCTCAAATGTGTTTATCCCATAAAGCAGTATATATTATCATCAAAATTACAAAGACCAAATTTTATGATAACATCAGTTTCAAGTTATGAAAATTTGATCTTTTTGCCATCATCTCAACATAACTAGAAAATCCATCTAATGCAGTTTTATAATCATCAAATCCTATCACCTTACCTACCACATTTATTTTGATTCTCTTAGCTAGTTTCTTAAATTTATTACCAGCTAATTTTATACAGTACATTTTACTACGCAATCAGATAAATTCCACGATAGGAACAAAGTTTTCCTCATCCTTAAATTTTCTTTTACTTTTTGTTATCATCACAGTGAAATCTGCTGGTTTTTTTTGATAATCTAAAAAATCAATCATCTCTCTGTTATCGTAAATCTCTTGAAAAATACTATCAGATTTTATCTTGCACATTTGCGAGTTAGTGTTTGCAAATAACACTTCTGTATCAAGCCACTTAACCTTGACAAAATCGTCATGAAATTGGTACATTAACCACTTTGACATTTCAAGTACTGCAATACCGACATAAACTGGCTTATTCAACTTTAGATTTGTCTTTCTTCGTTGAATGGCTACTAAATATTTAATAAATATTTGCATACTAACACAATCGTTAGAAAATAAAGTGTATTACGGCGTTCCACGTAATTGATCATCTCGATATTAACTCACTTTTTAATATTTTCCATGGTCTTGCCAAAGACGGTGTTATTCATAAACTTGAAAAGTTGTTTTCGAATTCTATTGCAGCAGCTGCTCATCAGGTTGTTTCTACATAACTCTTCATCCACCGCGATTGATTAAATTTTAGTACACGATGAACTTTGTTTAGTTTAAGCCCATGATCAACTGCTTGTTTCAGATTGTTATAGTGTTAAACATATCTACGTTTGTCAAGCAGATTAGGAACTAATTTTTAACAACAGATTTACCACTAGTGCTAGCACTAGATGAACAATTTATATGTTCATCGGATAATAAACAGTAGTCGATCAGCATCGACGTCTAGATAAAATGGACAGTCATTATGCGCATCGTGCAGCTCAAAAAGATAGTCATTATCATCTTTAATAAACTAACTAATATCATCCGGTATAGTTTATTATTTTCTTTTAAAAAAGCATTTTTCACTAATCCACCTATATCGACCGACCTGTATATACTCAGATAGCCTTTAACCATACAAATTATTAGCATCTAGACAGGCTATAAAACTCGACGGAGCTGTAATATCATATTCGGGTAGATATTTATTATTAGCTCTGGCATATTTTTGTTATGACAATTATTCCGCATCGGATTCCATGTTCTATATCGTTGAACATATCAGGATCTGTTAGCAGCCCCATGTTTATTTTACTATGTTTGAGTAATGCGTCCCAAATTAATTTGGATGCCGAATAGTACCAAACTGAAAAGATTTCGTTGTTATTAACGCTGACGTCTCTGAACTTTTCAAATATATTCGCGAGCAGCAGAACGTCTGCGGTAAAATACAGAACATAATAATCTCCCACGTTTTCGCAACAGAACTAATCCCAAAAAGAATTTGCATAGGTATAATCATCGTCGGATACAGCAGACAAATTTAACCTTGAATGGAACTTTTCTTTGTCAGGTAGACACGTTTCATCAAATTTGCCACAATTGTCTAGATACTCTTATGGAAAGCACCCTTGCGTGTCAATAAACTGTCAGCAGGTTTACCGAAATGCTCAATCAAATTATTAAACTAACTGTAGCCTTTGTATAAGCTCGTCTAGAAACGCTGCCATAAACTGCAAACTATGAATAAATCTCAATTTGCCTAGTGTCACTGGCATATGTTTCGGTGTTATTTGGGATGCACTTTATTTTATTGTTGTTATTATTAATTTTTAGGCGGTTTATTATATCTTTATTACCGAACGCTTCAACCATAATGTGAGATTCATATTCTCTAAAATTATGAAATACTTAAAGAATGAATTCCAGTGCGGTATATTGTAAATTACATTTGTCATGTGCCGGGACATGATACTTTCCAGTACTTTATCTTGAGGCAAATGTATCTGCTCGCAATTATAACATATTTCTGCTTTGGAAAAATCAGCTTCTTGCTTTACTGTTAGTAGTTTCATTTTTTTGTCTTAGTGAGTAATATCATGATGAGATCAACATCGTCCATAAGGTTCCCTAGCAACCAGACAAACGATCTTAGACGCCGTTCTATAGGGAATATACTCATGTATTTTCCTTGTCGAAGATTTATCAGGGCCATTTTCTACTCCTTGCACTGGAAGTAAAATGAACTCAAAATCTGCATCTACTATGAAAGGCACTTTCATCTTGTGCCTGTAGTTTGTAAATTGTAATATTTTTTTCATCTTCGCCTGTGCCACATATTTGTTTGGGACATTAGTGCAATATTCAAGGTGTCGATAAAGTACATGTTTTTATACACATCCATTCAAACACCTGACACAAATATTTTTTCCTTATGCTTTTCATACTGACCTCCGACTGACATTAAATTTTTATCTACACGAAACTATTTTTATAAGATAGTAAATTTACTGTTTTTTGTGATGCTAGATTGATGAGATATCTAGGATATATATTTTGCTTGCCACGACACCAAATGCATTAATATTTCCATATAACTGGAAATTGTTCTGTTTATCGAATTTTGGAATTTTATATTTAGAAACAGGAAAGACAATCCCGCTAAAGTTTAGATTGTTAACATGACCAATATAATTTGATACTTGATAAAGATGATCTCGTTCAGGAAATAACGCCAACAGTATGGTCAATTGGAAACATTTTTATTGCTGTTCTAATTATTAATACAACATTTTGAGTTTTTAACTTTAGTCGGGAATTTGACATACGAACTACCTCACAATGGATTAATTTACATAATGTAGAACAGTATATCTGTTATTTTTTTCAAATTTCCAGCCGGACCCAGATGTCTTGTACTCATCTATTTTCATCCATATTTCCTGAAATATGTTTTCCGACAACGATATTAAATCTGTCCCTGATATAATTCGATTAGATTTTGATGTAATATAAGGATGGGCAACTTCCTCACGTTACTCTTATGTAGGCGTCAGTGTTGATTCCAGAGATACATTTAACTTAGAAAGATTTATATAGAATTGCACTATCATCGTTACGCCCTTGTGCGTGACAAGCTGAGATTTGATTGTTGGCTAAAACAGATGACATAAATTTGTGGCAGAGAAGTTTGTAAGTAAACGTTCTATCGAATCGAAGACTGTTATCAAAACCAGCAAATGCAGTTGAGATTTGTATAGGTCAATATCTTTCTGTCAAGAATAGACTTTTCATCGCTAGTAACCGGCAGTGTAACATACAACATCATCAATTTGTCATTGCAAGACGAGTTTCAACCATTCAGAAGAATTATTAGAAATATTTAAAACAAAAAAGTAATTGGTTGTATCAGTAATATGGGACATCTGCAAATTTTAATTAGAGGAACTAACACTAATCAAGTTTTTTTTACAGATCCTTTAGATTTATCTACGAAGTGTTTGATGGTCAGATTCCTTGTGGATTTGTGATTGATCTTTACTATATTCGAACTGACAACAAACTTCAAAATCTCGATCTTGTTACACAGAAAGAAAATGGTACGCGAGATAATGTTGGAAATCCTATTTAAGGTTTCCTTGCCATATTTAACTATGATTTTTATGTATCTAAGAATACGATCTATGAATACGGTCAAGGTCTATACTGCTTAATAAATCCAATCATATTTTTCTCTTTCTTCTTCAAAGCGAGCTATCAAGTTAAGATCACCGCTAAACATATTTCTTACAGTCTCTTCCAGATAAAAAGTTTTTATACTAATAGTTCCCGTAACAAATCTGTCTATGATAATTAATATAACATTACATTTGCAGGGTACTATGCATCCAAAGCATTGCAGAGCTGTTCAAAGGTCAATTTTCAGAATATTTTTCAGATTTTCCCTTGTCAACAAGATTTTCTATTGTCAAAAGCGATTTGGTCTATTTCAAAACAGTATCTCTATCGTATCTAAAAATATTTTTCATTTCTCAAGTTCCGATACCTCCGAATCTGTCAGTAGCAAACTAAGCACCCATTAAGGATCTTATTCAACTAGAAAAGTCACATACATTTTTCTGTATTTTGATTACTCATAAACAGCTTGACAGCGTCAAATAAGAAGTTCATATCTATGATTTAGCTCTGACTATTCATCTTAATTCGTCTGGTTTTCCATTACAGTATATTAGATAAAGGTCTTATATAATACGTCTCAAACAAAATTCTTGTTAACGAAAAGACTTTGATTTTGACGCTGAGATTGATAATAATACAGCAAATCAGCCAGCTAATCGAAATTTGACAAATTCCAGTTACAGTTAGCATATAAAACATAAAGATTCTAAGATTGCCCAATTTTACCTAGAAATATTTATTTCCTGTCTACAAGAATAAATTCGCAGTTGAGCCAGGACGAGCAAGACTACTTAGCTGCAAAATCGAGGTACAATGTCAAATATCACCTCCCTATAATGATAAAGTTTAATTTTACTGTTTCTGAAGATCAAATATTCTGGGAGTTATTAAAGGTATTAATGAATCGTGGATAGTTAAATGTTTATGGCCGTAGAAAATATTAAATTTGATACTCTGTTAAGATTTTTAATTTGATGGGAGAGTGCGCACTAACAACAACACAAGGACAATATTTGACATCGTTATGCATGCCGGTGAAATGTAAGTCGGTTCTGCTGAGATACGAAAATATTTATTTGGATACTATGTATCACGTAATTGGATCGCTAGCGATCTGATCAAAGATTTTTGATTGCACTAGTTGGTATCAGTTTTCAAACTGTCCCCATAGCCTCTCCATTTAACCAAACTGTTATTTCCTTTTCTTGTTATCCCTAGATCGATTACGAATATATCCTGGTCTGATTGCTGTAGCTCCTGATCGTAGAAAATTTCAATAATTTCTTCTCCACTGAATCTTTTAGCTAAATTTTTACAGGTATTGTTGTTAAAATTGTATCCACATCAAATACTTCTTTGGACCAGTTAAGAGTGAATCCTTTTTTTAAAAGTTTTTTTCACTAACGAAATTCTAACTCTATCACCTACGATAAACTTATGTCTTCGGTACAGATTCTTGTTTGTTAGTACTGGGGTTATTTACAGCTTTATTTGGTAACATTCCAAGTGTTTTGTGTTATTGTAATCCGACAATCTTTGATAGATCGTCCACATACATATTGGTATTCTTGGCTGTAAGTTGCTAATAGATCTCTTTCAGCGCACGATTAAATCATTCGACGATGACACTTTTCCCTTCGCTTCCTGTGATGTATATAGCGATGATATCTTGTTCCAAGTACTGCCCGAATTGTTTATTAAGATATTCAGCTCCATGATCTGTCCATACCTTATTTGGTTTTCTTTCTGTCATTATTATATCTCTCAACGAATAAGTTATAAATTTATGTCTTATTTGTAACAGGCACACTAAACGCGCATTTACTAAAATATCAACCACATTCATCAGGTACTGTCATTATGATTTGCAATGTGTGACGTCTGCTAGATCTGTTGCCCATATATGATCAGCTGAGTTTGCGACAATCTTTGGTCGAGAAGACATTTTTTTAGGTTTGTGAAGTTCATGTGCGAAACCACTCTGCACTACATCGTCATAAATTATATTTCTACCGAATCGGTTCTTTCCAAGCCCCAGTTATACTTTGTACTAGCTTACGATCAATTCGTTCCCTTACTCCCTTACTCTCATCGAGCATAATTCGGTCGCAACCAGATTTATCGTTTTCGTTGTAACGGTAACTTGAGTGAACGACTCCTCCCCGGGGATAGGATTGTCTTTTTGATCAATATGTTTATCAAGTGGATTCCATGGACCTGTATATATGTGGCGTCGTATGGTCCATCCACCTTTAGGTTTCGGTAATTTGCCTGTTAACTTGTGAATATTTAAGTCGCATCCAACTACAGCCCTTGATTTTAACTCTGATAAAAAGTTACCATTTTATCTTGCTCGAGACAAACATCGTGATCATCTTCATATGTACACGCTTTGCTTGTAAACTGGTCTTGCATTTTTGTTATACTTTAATCGTCTACTAAAATAGTATTAGAAATTCTTGGCATTCTCTGATGCCAGGTAATAGTAGGTCATGTTTGAGAAACATACTCCTTTTAGGCCACAGCTAGCACAAATACTTTTCATCATTAGTCTGATACTTGTATATTCATGACACTTCTCATTCCAGGTTCAAGCGATAACTCATCTTTAGAAAATACTTGAAATTCATTGACATCTTTTAGTTTATCTAAGATCTCAAAGTTGCTCAACGGATGGATCGCAGAGAGATCTACCTCCTTGTACCGGGTAGCATTAGTCCCCTCCCACAGATTGGGAAGTAGTCTTTCCGCTATTCCTGCTAGCAATGGACCTATGAATTCACCTTGGACTGCTTTTCGATTAGCTTTTTAAAATTGTTTTATGAGTATTTGCTGTTTCACGTTTCTGAACGCTTAGTGTTTTAGGCAAATCTGTATTTATGATCGTTAGGCAAAAGTGAAATGCTTTACATGCTATACTAACTGTTTGATACCGTCACCCGACAGACTTCATCGTGACCCCAAATATACCGCTTGAGGCAGCGGCTATATCCAGGGTGTCTAGCATTGGTATTAATTTTGGTAGTACCGTTTTTATAATAGTCGCCAGTGTAGGTCCCGGAAAACCACCACGGATTGCATGCGATCTAGACATTGCGGTAACTTGCGTTGCAGATAAATTTAAAATAAGAGGGTTTTTTTCAGTCGTATCTTATTGATTTTTGTTAACATTAGTTTTGCTGGCAGTTGATTACTCTGTGATGTTGCGCCCGGGGTTCCCAAATTTATCTTCAGCGAAACATATTGTCGTTTAATAATAGCTTGTGTAAGTTTTTTTTCTTGCCTTGGCGATAAATTCATTTCATATATAATGTATTTCATTCTCTATTTATTTCCCTTCTATTGGATAAAATGTGTATTGCAGTAATTCCGCCGCTTGGTAGAGGGCCAAAACATTTCGCCAGCTTGTTTGATAAAAGCACTTCAAGAGCAAAGGACCTGGTAGTGTTTCTTAGTCAGAAAATTAGTACATTCTCACTGCTTGCTTGTTTGATAAAGTTATATTCAAAGCATTTCAAACTTGGCATTTAGACTTGGACGGTCATCCTGCCCTTGGTAGAATATATTGTCAACAATCTGTCAGATACAATTAACGCGTAAGGATAATACGCATTATATGAAGCAGATGGAGCCTGTCCAAGTGACCTCGTGACTTCAGTGTCTGAATTTGACCCGATCGCTCAATTGCTATGCTTACTGACATGAAAATGAAATACCGAAGCAAGCGTTCTAAACTCTTCGGTTGAAATTTAAGATCCACTGTTAGCATCTTTATATTTTTGCATAGCTTCCATCAGATACATGCAAGCTCGAGACCGTCAGGTAGCGCTGCAGCCACAGCTGCAACATTGCGTTATATATTTCCATAGCTAGCCATACAGTACCTTAAACTCAATATATTTCATACTGTTTATCGCTGTCAAGTTCTATTGTTGAATTATAAATAACAGAAAAGTTTTCACAGTCCCCTATAGTCTCTAATGAATAAAGCAGTAATGTAGTTAAGAACATTCGTATTTTATTTGATAGATAAACTTTACTGCTTGTGCTTTGTGCCTTGAGATTACAGAACCAGATCGTCGCAAATTAATTCTCCGTGATAAGATCCTTGTATAAAATTTAGTATTCGTTAGATGTTAAACGGTTGGATATGAGATTATCTAAAATTTCCTTTGATGCTATGAATAGCATCAGTTTATCAACTGTTTCAGCGGTTGAGTTAAAAATCTTCTGACCATACGCTATTTTCTCTTTCACTCCTTCGTCATAGAGATTTCAGCTTTTTCTAAATACTTTTTTCTTTTGAAATTAAACTGTTTTCTTTTTTCTTATACCTGATAATATAATGTCGCAAAGATCGGCTATAATACTTTCTCAGTGCACATTAAAATAGTTTTAGTGCGTCAAGGCAATTAGTATATTCTTAAAGCTTATGAAGAGCCACTTCATTATTTTTCTCACAGTGTTTAGTTTTTCAGTGGAATTATTCATCTTATTATAACCCATGTTTAACATCATCAATTGTCATTTTGTTCATGTCAAACACTCTATCCTCGAAAATCTCTTTAAATGTCTATTTGATGTTTGGCTTCCAGTGTTAAATTATTAATCGCTTCATGCATCATGGCCACATTCTTCATTACCTTTAATCCGCTCTTCATTTATTTTTGTAATGTTGTAGCATATCGTACAGCTGGAACTCCTATTAGCTGAATAATTTGCTCTGTAACTTTGTTTTGCTCCTCTTCAAGGTACAGCGTAATTCTTTCACTGATAATTTTTTAAGATCTTCTGGTGATACCACAGAAGTATCTGGCTGTTTACTAAGTACTGCTTCGGTCATTGGCCATAAAAGTCTAGCAGTTTCTTCTGCCGTCTGGTGTAGACTTGAACGTTCCCGCTTAACCTTCCTCTTCAAAGCTGCTCTAGTTGCAATACATTTCTTAAGAACCTCTATTCATTTTGCATCCTTTGTTTAAATTTATTTTGTTTGACTAATTTTTTATTGTCACTGTAAGGTGAATTCGCCGATATAATAATTTGCACAGGCAAAAAACCTGTCCATTCCGCATCTGAACATAAGATTTTGATCTCTTGCCAGCTTATCAAATGAAAAGTAACTATGTCCGCCATCACTAGTAAAGTTATGATAAAGTTCGGTAATTTTTACTTGCAATCCCCCCCCCCACCTGCACTGTTCTCGTGCTATACTTGTACATCGATATTGTCTAGTCCAGCAAATTTTTTATGAAGCATCCAGTATTTCGCCTGATAAATCAATCAATATTATAAAACCTCTGAATTTGGTAAATCGCATTATTTTTTCTGTTGCGTGAGAGGGAGAAATAAGAATTATCTTATTTATCTTGGCATTGCTGAGCGGAATGTCATCGAAGACAATTATTTTATGTTCGCCTGAATCTAGCTCAGCAATGAGAATTAAATCTTCGTGCTGTTTCATTTTCATCTTTTCGTTATATTCGCTTAGCAGTTCGAATTTATCTTGCTGTGGGTTTATAGTGCAAATATAAACTTGATCACAGTTGAAGAGGTCATTCAGTAACATATTCATCAGAAGATTTGCTTTTCCCGATTCAGTTCGTCCTACTATCAGATAATGACATTTCAGTAGGTCGTGGTTATGCTGATAATTGATTAAGCACTCCGTGTCAGATTAATATGCTCATTCTATGTCAGGTGTTCACAAAAGTTTATGTTGCAGTAATAATAAGAAAGAGCTATTTCACACAATTTAGTACGCTAATTGACAGTTCAAGCGACAAAACAGCTTCAGCTACGACCACTACGCATGGTGTAGATTTAGCAAATCATATTTTTAAAATCCGGAGACACAATGACCGGTAACTTAAGTATGTCAGGTAAGCAGTGCTAGACAATGAGACAACATATCCAACAATTAACCTAGATAACTCACAAGCAATAAGTTTTGCCCATCTGAGTGAAGTCAGTTATGGTAAGTTATCATAGTCGGGTGGTAAGATGACCAGAAATATCAATGAGTAAACAAATTGTAAATCTTGAGACCGAACTAGGACGCTGCTCGAGCTAAATAAAGAAAATGTGTTGACTATTGATAAATCAAACCTTGTAGAAGCAAACTTTCATGGTGGTAAAAAGCCAAAGCAATATCGGCTACAGAAGATTCACGAAGAGCTTGACAAACTAACCGAAATAAGGAAACACAAGTTTCTAAAAAATCGCAAGCTCAAGAACACATTTGCTAAAAGGATAGTATTACGTGTGCTCTCTATTGTTTATTGTGATAAAAAGACGCTGTTAGAAAGAACAGATACCAGTACAAATACTAGCCTGCTAACAATATCATATCAAATTTTGATAGACTCTCTCACCGACGATAAAGAAAATTATAACGTATATCACATTAATGCTGCACTAAACGCAGTATCGGCTATTGAGAATAGGATTGACTTATATGATGATTTCGAACGAGATATATTTTATCAAGAGTTTGACGACACTATGACTGTGAAACCAGCGATCGACATAAATAATGGTTATAAAAATTTACATTGAAAAACTATACAAAACTATATATATATATATATATATATATATATATATATATATATATATATATAAATATATATATATATATATATATATATATATATATATATATATATATATATATATATATTCATATTGTCGGTATTTTGAGTTTTGCAATAGCATGTGCGATTCTCGGGTAGCAAATAATAATTACAGTAATTAGTTTTTTTTCGGTAAGTTATATTTTGTTCCTAGTGTTATGTGTATGTAATTTAATTACTTATTTGTTAGCTTTAAATTTTTCTTTTATTTTATTCCATTACATGTTATTGGAATGATAATTTTGTCTCCTGGTTTTAATATTTGTTTTTAGAAATTCGATTCAATTCTATTTGACCTAATAAACAACCAGTAGTTGAAACATTTTATCTAGTTTCTGGCCTTGGTTGAGAAATCAGATAGAGTTCCAGTAAACAACTTTTTCTTTAAATCTTTTTTTATTATTTATAAGAGTAAGATTCATTCGGTGGAATCAAGCCCAGACTTGGAGTACGTGACAAATAAGTTTTCCCAGTGTGATTAATTTTGATCCCCAAACGGGGATCTGTTGTGAGTCTTCGTTGAGCTTATAACTCAAGTTATCATAACAATTTGCCAGTTTGGGTCTAAATCTTTGACACCTAAAAGTGTTTTGTTGTGACCAGTTTGAGTTTGTTTTTTTTAAAAAGTTTAGAATTATTGATTTTTTTCCTGGAAAATACTGGTGCTCATCAGAATTCCTGGACAAAGGAATTTATCGAAGTTTATTCAGAAATTATAAACTGAAATATTATTTTCTGTGAGTCAACAACGCAACACTTTGTAGGTGAAGACATACGTTATCGCCCTCCATTTGGATTTCATTAGACTCAAACACAGATTCATTTAAGAGTTTTCATTCATATGACTTCTATTTTTTTAATTCTTGCAATAATTTTGATTTTGCTTTATAAACCATAAGTCCATCATCTTCTCTTTATATTGTTTTTTTTCTAAGGAAACAAATATTTCTAAAATTTTATAAATTTTCTTGTTACTTCTTGTACGAGCCTAGACGAGTAACAAGAAAACTGGAGTGAACGTCCTTGGGATTTGGCAAAACATATTTCAGAAAACTGTTGGGGTTTTTTTACATTTGAATTTTTCTAGTTTTCAGAATTTTTTTCAACCCGTTATTTTTCATTTTTGAAGTCTTTAGCGAAACCAACAGGCGTTTCCAAAATATCATCAAAGGTAGAGAATTTTTAATTTTTTAAATTTTTTTTATCTAGGAGTGGATGGAAAGTTTTGTAATGGAAGTACCGGTAAAAAAAAGTAGAAATTAGAGACAAGACATGTTCCGTTTCATATACAAATGATACAGAAGGAAAGAAAAGGAATGAAAGACAAATACAATTACTATAGACAAAAACAGTTACAAAAAGAACAAATGGAATTAAATAAGAGAGAGAGAGAGAGAGAGAGAGAGAGAGAGAGAGAGAGAGAGAGAGAGAGAGAGAGAGAGAGAGAGAGAGAGAGAGAGATGGAACTTCAATTTAATTTTAAAAACTTAGAGCAGACGTAGGAAAAACACTCCCCAACTTTTAATGTTTTATTAAATATCAAGTTAATGCATCCTTTTCTGGAAAAAAAGTAGATACGTATTTTGTTTGTTTTGAAACAAATTGCTGAAAGATTGAAGTGGACAAGAGAGTACTGGACTCTATTATTACAATGTGTACTAACTGTAAAAAGCTAGTGATATTTACATTTCACTGTCACTAGAAATCAGATATAATTCTAGCAAACAATGTTTCTTTTAATTTTTTATTCTTTCTAAGATTAAGATCGATTCAGTGGAATCAAGTCCATACATGAAGTACGTGACAAATAAGATGTGTTTCTGTTACAAACCTTTGGTTTTCCCGGTGGGATGAAGTTTTGATCGCCATCCGTGAATCTGTTGTGCGTTTCAGTTGGGCTTATAACTCATGCTATCATAACAGTTTGCCAGTTCGGTTCTAAATATTTGACTCCTAAAGGTGTTTTGTTATGACCAGTTTGAGTTAAAATTGCTTTTTTGGAATTATTCATTCCTTACCTGGAAAATACTAGTGCTCATCGGAATTCTCGGACAAAGGCATTTATCGAAGTTTATTCAGAAATTCTAATCTGGAATATTATTTTCTGTAATTCAACAAGGAACTGTTGACATGGCAACTCTTTGACGGTGACGGCATATATCATCGCTATCCATTCTTATTTCATCAGGTCTCAAACACAGATTGATTTTCAAACACAGATTGATTTAGACTTTTCATTAATAGGACTTCTACTTTTTAATTCTTGGATTAATTTTGGATTTGGTTCACAAACTGAAAGTCCTTTTAACATTTTTACCTTGTTTTCCTAGGGAAATAAATTATTTGTTAAATTTTACAAAACTTGTTGTCTTCACTATTTTCTTGTTACTTCTTCTATGATCCTAGATAAATAACAATAGTTATATCGACAAAACAGAAGCTATTTATTGTGACAGAGTCAATGTTATTCCTGAAATACCAACACAATTTAAACCTCCATTTTCATCCTCAGCTTCAACAGATATCAGATTTGATGATATTACATCTGAAGTGTATGATAAGTACAGATAGTTTCTTGCCGATCCTGTCAAAATAAAATTGTTAGTGCTCCGATTCATAAGGTATCAGCAGAAAATATTTTTACTACGGCGATTGAAATAATTATAAAAATAGTTTCATAATGAAAAAAAACAAGAAATAATAGACTTCAATCGTATTTAATACTGTCTCCAAGACAAAGACAAAGACGAGCTTATCAAATACTATAACTATTACCATAAACCATACTGTGTCAGACAAGCTAGAAAATTTTATAGTAAAATAATAAGCACTCTGAATTATATTCCTTTGATATTTACATCTAGTGGAATTATTTCAGTGTGAGGGGACATTAAATCCATTACTGCTTATAGTACCCGGGTAATTATTGTTTTAGCGGCTGTGAATAAAAAGATGAGACGAAATTTAAAAAAATATGTCTTGTAAAAAAGCAATAGTGACTTATAATAAAATTCTTAATCAAATTCGAGTTTATCTACGTGGTGAAAGTTTATAATGTTAGATCACATACAGGAACTGCGATTCAAAGACGTTTTGCTGGTAGATATGCTACCGAACAGTTGCGAAATACGAAAAATGATATTCACTAAATTTTATGTAAATTCGATGGCGATTTAATTTCAAAACTAAGGATAGTAAATATTTTGTGTGAACTATAAAAAAAATGGAAGATATTACAGTGGAAGATACCACGTTACAGAGGAAATGAATTCCTTTCTGAGGTAAGGATATGTTTGACCATGAAAAGTACAGCACATATTTCAAGAACAGAACTAATCAAACGTTGTCTCTGGTTCGCACAGAAAATTTAGAGTTCTTTAGTAAGCTTGCATGTGTTATAAATTATATTTATTTATTAATTTGCTTATAATCTTCATAATCAGATATCACAAAACAAATACACAAAGATCGCGGTGGATGAAGAATTCAAAAAGTGTTATGTCGATAAATCCATAGTGTCACATGAATATTTCATCCAAATGCTAAAACCTGGTTCTCTCATTGTTGTTAAAGTTAATATGTACTTGTTTCATTATGACGATGAAAGCTATATAATAGCAAAAGATGTAATTTAAAAAATATTTCGACAGGTGGCTGTATAAAAATATCGTCTAGAGGCTCCATTGGGAATCAGACATCTGCGAATGATGTAAAATTTATGCTAGACAATCCATGGAGCGCGTGCTGTGAAATACGTAAATTGATTGTTTTGTAAAATCCAAGCGTATTTATTAATAGCGAATTTATTTTATTACTCAGCCGTTTGAACTGCAGATCCCAGCTAGTGATTAATAGCGGATTGGAATTTTGTCTGAATGTTATATAAAGTAATTTTGTCTGACTGTTATGCACAGTAATTTTGTGTCAAATATAAATATAAATCGCTAGCGAGTTCATGTAAAAACTGCAAGAGTAACTATAATTTCAAGGCCAACCCTAGTTTATATGACGTCTATGATGATTCAGTGGCAGGTCCTTGCAGGTTATCAAAAATGAAATCGACGCTGTTGTCTCAACAAAGTTGTTTTCGTATTTGTTTAGACTAACGGGGGTTGGGAGGGGGTAATCATGCTTTCGACCTATTACATATTAGAGGTCTGGCTAAAATCCTCATTATAGTCAACTGCTTTAGTGTGTCTCAAAACGTTATTTGCCAATTTATTATGAGTAATTAATGGAATGGTGTATGGTTCAGACAGAAAAGCTATTTGAAGTTCTAACTATTTTTGCTATTTGAATGCAAATGATATCAGTTTTGTTCGTAACATGGACATCTACTAAGTAAGCAAGCTTTTTAAGTGTTTAGACGGATATCTACAAAGTTAGAAAGCTTGGTAAGCGTATTGACAGATTTCTACAAAGTAAGAGTCTGAAAGCTTGGTAAGCGTATTGACAGATTTCTACAAAGTAAGAGTCTGAAAGCTTGGTAAGCGTATTGACAGATTTCTACAAAGTAAGAGTCTGAAAGCTTGGTAAGCGTATTGACAGATTTCTACAAAGTAAGAGTCTGAAAAATTGGTAATTGTCCAAATAAATGTCGGAAATTACTCTCGGCTTTTATCTGGTTTACACCTCGCGTTTACATGCTGTAGAATGAAATGCTAATTTGATTTGACAGGATCGCATAATTTTGGTTTAAGTTTAATTTTGTGTGTAATTTGCAAAATGTCTAGGAAAACTTGGATCGGAGAAACGTTTCCGATAGTCAATAGGGCCACATATAGAACTGCATAACCAAAGTAAGTTCAGTGCGTTAAAATATTGATTAACGGACAAGATTCTTCCATTTCATTATTATTTTTCATGAGTTGAGTCCTTATATCTTCAGATGAAGAAATCGGATAGCACTAACTTCGCTATTATTGACATTAAAATTTCTGAATAATAGGCCATATCACGATTTGAATCTTAAGAACCTTGATTCAATGATGTTTATAGCGAGTAGCGGCCGGTTTTTTTATATGAATCGCTTGGTTTGATAGGACGAAACGTTGCGAAAAGCCTCGTGTATTTAAATTATCAATTATAGGATAAAAGCGCTCAACGCGCTTGTAGTTTCTAAGTTCCAAAATGAAAGACTCGGAAGACTGGTTATATAGCATGTGTTACGCTTGTAAGGAGAAGAGCTAATGATTCTTAGTCGCTCTCCAGCTTGTAGTTCAAGCGATAAAGTTGAAATCCATAATGTTAATTAAAAAAATTTCAAAGAATGTTGAAAACTTGAATAAAATATATCGTACTCCTTAGTTACAACCTGGAATATATGAGCCAAATTAAATGCCACTTATTATCTTATATAATATTATTTGGTTACACATCAATTCTAAACGTGTGAAAGGTTAACGTCTCCTTGATCACACATCAGACCATCACTGTCAGCCAAAAGATATAGTCTATTAATGTCAGTGAATTCTCTCCAATACTGTGACCTTCATGAATTATTTGTCAATGGTAAATTTTTGGGGTTTGGGGGTTTTTTTTGTTTCCTCTTTGTGCTGTGCTGTTATTATCGTTTTTTTAATGGCTTTAATTCTTAAAGATTCATTTGTTTTCATTTTTCAGGCAATTTAGGGGAAAGCTATGTGCCATACACATACAGCCCTAGAGATATAATCTTCATCGTGACCTTGACTGTCATTCTGGTGGTAATAGTTGCCATAATAACATTCCTAAGTATTTATTTGTCTAGCAGACGTTCTGCTGACAGTGACAGTCAAAGTTTGACTAATGCCGACTATGCCAGAAGTTCAGAGATACCGGAGATCTGGTCCGTCGAAGGAGCCTACAACCTAATAGCCACTTGACACACTACAAGACGATGTAGTGGCTATAATTTGACAATCTGTGACACATTTGCCGATTCCATAAAATTACCCGAGATCAATTGTATGATGGTTGATGGTTGATGGTTGAATTCGGATCATTTCAATTTGCTCTAATTATCTAAAAATCAGAGAATATCACCTGGCAAGGTGTGTGAATAATACCTTAATTTTCAAGATATCACTTTGCAGAGAGTAGAAACATTAGATTATTTTGAAACCAATCATATCGTCAAGACACAACGTTGACAATAACAGGACAGTAAGAAAAGCAGATATTCTATATAAAACATTTTGTGAAACTCAAGCAACTTCAATGTTCTACATATCTACTGGAAATTTCTTTAAAAAAAAAAACTTTTTTTCAATTATGACTAACTCATGGAATGAGCTACATTTGCAAGTAATAAAATATTTCATCTGTCAGAATCATTGGAAAAGATATAACAAAATGTACTATTTCAGCTCCCGACTATTTAGTTTGCAGCTATTGTCAAATTTTGCTTTTATCTTCCCGATTAAAACTTTACTGTATGCATAATTAATACCAAACCTTTTCGCTGATCCTTTCTGTTCTTTTGGATTTCAAACTGGAATGATTATCATTTTATTTATCATGGTTAGATTTTATAATAAAATAAGAAATGAAAATATTCGGACACTTTCGCACTTCTTTGAAAATGATTCATATACTGCAAAGTAAAGTATAGACTATAATGAGAATGAACATATATGCAATGCTTTTATCGTAAAGAGAACATCATGCACTGAGTCTCGTTTCAATTGTAAAGAGTATATCATGCACTAATAGAATCTCGTGCTCCAGTTGAGTCCATCATGCACCAATCGAGTCTGTCATGCACCAGTTTAGATGTCAGTTTATCTATATCTCCATTTATACATTTACTTTTTGTTTTTCCAATCTTATTATAATCCCCTTCTCTCTTTCAGTTTATCTCGACTTCGTCTATTCTTTATGATGGAGAGCAATGTTTAGAGTTTTCGATCCTACTGCAATCTACATTGAAAATTTGTGGCATAAAATATTTTAAGTAAGGTATCACCATTCACTACACTGAATGAACCCCTCCGTTTTTATTGCATTATGTTGTAGATCCTAAGCAAAGTTAAGAACCACATACATTTTTCTACACTTATTACGAGCAGATTTGCTACACAGTGTTATGTTGCATGGAATCAACTTAAACAAAAACAAATACATGGAATGAGTATGTATTTCAGCCTCTACGCAGGATGACAAATTAAACAGGTGTTATTCATTTCATTTAACTGTGACGTTTACAAAAATGCTGATATTTTTGTATGCGTTTTGTCCAGGCTTGTACCGAACACATGTCAAATAGTGTTTGTGCATCTAAACTCATAACTAATGCAATGGATTCAATAAAAAAAGTATACAAATAATGGAAAAATTTGAAGAATTTAATTAGTATAGAAATGTCTTGAATAAAAATTATAGCGAGTTCTGGTGTGAGTCCGTATCAATAATTCACGACCTTTGCAAGAAAACAAGCGATGCATTTATTGTCAACTAGTAGTGTAACCAAATCATGTTTTGATTCAAATATTATGTAGGAAACACGCTGTATGCAAAATCAGTTCTGTTAAACCTTAAATACGGTAGCATTCAGCAATATTTTATAACTAACAAATGCAATTAAAATGTGGATGTTTTTACAAACTATTAGCAGAGTTCTTCTCAGGACGCTAATCAACGTTTCTTGTCTTAGTAATATCAGTGCAAGTGTATGTAAATCCAACGTCATAGTTTTTATGTACAGACACAAACTCTGAAGGCTCCTCTGAACAGTAATACTAATCACTATTGTAATAATCAGAGAGGAAAATTGTGCACAAAGTTCGAATTAAACCGCCTGTTGTATAGTATTGTATTATCAATTATGTACCCTTGTGAAAACATGATAGTATCAAAATGAACATGTGATAAATAATAATCATTGCATAATAAGAAAAAACTATGTGTATGTGTGTGTGCGGCGCGCACAATCGTTTACGGAAGAATGTGTGTGTGTGTATGTGTGTGATATAGATTCTTAACGTAGCTTTAACAATTTTTCAATCATATCGCTACGATGTCTGCAGCGTGGCAGTTTATAGTGATGTCTAGCACTGGGGCATCATACCGCAGACATGTGGCATGATGTCCGACCAAGTCACATTATCATGACACCAGTCCAACCAGTCCTAACACTAACCTCTTAATACTGAGCGCCAAGCGAGGCAGCTGTTAGTATCAGTTTTGAAGTCTTTGACATGACTTGGTCGGGGTTCAAACCCACGACCTCCCGCATCCCATCCGAGGCGGACGCTCTAATAACTAGGCCACCAGAGCAATTTAAAATAATGTAAAATGGAAACGGAAATATTCATACCTGATTTGTTGACCCCAGTTCGAAACAAATCTTACAAAGAATAAGGCAAATAATGCCCGTCCCCAACCCCTGTTATTTATTACATATATATACAGGTTCATTGTTTCTTTAATCTTTTCGATAAAAATTTGTTCAAATTTAATTATCGTATGTGACAGTCTTAGCACCTTTTATGCTATTTCAAGTATTTGTGTTTTCATCAAAGGCACTAGATTATATCAGTTACGATTTCAACTCACATAATGAATTAGACTTAATGAGATCTAGTAGTAGGTGTAGCTCTTTGCCAAAATCGAGCAAGTTCGTGTGCGCTGCAGTAATGTACCTTGTTTAAAGCTCAAATAACTCTCACCTTGAACTAGTTGTTGTTGTAGTAGTGTTTAACGCCATTTTTCAGCTCAAGATAGGCTATACATTGCAGCCAGTATTAATGGTGGAGAAAGAACCCTGGAAAACCCCGGGAAGAACCACCGACCCACGAGAAGCTACTGGCAGGCTTTCTCACTTACCCACGTTAACCTAGTCTGCACTCGAACTCACGCAGACAGAAGTGAGATGGAAATTCCTATTATGAACACTCGTACGTTATATACGTGCATTAAGTTCTACACACGATTTTTCATATGAATTTAAGTTGCTGATGTTTAAAATATTTTTATTTGACTTGAAAACAGCCCTGAAAAATATATTATATCTACTAAATAAATTTATTTATAGGTTTGTATCCGACGTTCATTCGTAAAAACATTTCTTCTTTCGTATTTCTAACTTAATTTCAGGTGCTCGTTTTTCATTACTTTTTCTCTCCTACATTGATCTTCACAGGCGGGTACCATTTCAATTTCGGAGATCAGATTTTATTGGCCATAATAAAAATAAATAGCATATCCACCACAGATACCAATGATGCGTTTTACAACGAGATCGACTCGCTCATCGACAATATTCCGAAGGAAGAGGACTTGATATTACTGGGCGACTTCGACGCTAGGGTGGGTGCCGATCACGACTCCTGGCCTTTGTGTCTCGGCAAGTTTGGCATTGGGAAGATGAATGAAAACGGGCAACGTCTACTAGAAATGTGCTCGTTCCACAACCTCAGCATCTCCAATTCATTTTTTCAGACAAAACCACAGCACAAAGTATCTTGGAGGCATCCCCGATCCAAACATTGGCATCAGCTGGATTTGAATATCACAAGACGTTCAGCCATGAAGGGTGTGCAGCTTACTCGTACATTCCACAGCGCTGACTGCGACACCGATCACTCTCTAGTCTGCTGTAAATTTAAGCTTTAACCAAAGATCCACCACTCTAGGCAAGTGGGTAAACCACACATCGATGTGAGCAAGACGTCATATCCAGACAAGGCTGAAGAATTCACTTACGCCCTCTCCAAGGCGTTGAGTTCAGAACCTACCTACGGCAGTGCCAAAGAGAGATGGGACAACATCAGAGATACTGTGTACAGTGATCTACCTGCACACGCGTTCAGACGGCAGACTGTTCAACCTGGCACGACTGAAGGCAATGAGCAAAGTAAGGAAAGCAACCATTAGGGACATGCTCTTTGCAGATGATGATGCTATAGTCACTCACACAGAAGCTGAACTACAACGCCTGATGGACAGCTTTGCTAAAGCATGTGATGAATTCGGGTTGACCATCAGCCTAAAGAAAACCAACGTGATGGCAAAGGACGCAGACCCTCCCAGCATAACCATTAACAACTACAAACTAGAAGTAGTCAGTGAGTTCACTTACCTTGACTCTACCATCACCAACAACCTCTCACTCGATGCCGAGCTTAACAAGCGGATTGGAAAGGCGTCAACAACTCTCTCTAGATTGTCGAAGAGAGTGTGGAACAACAGCAAGCTGACATTAAACAATAAGATCTCCGCGTACCGTGCCTGCGTGCTTAGCACTCTCCTGTATGCCAGCGAAACTTGGACCCTGTACGCCTCTCAGGAGAAACGACTGCATGCCTTTCACATGCGTTGTCTCTGTCGCATACTCGGGTTCACCTGGAGCGACGAGGTGCTTCAACAGGCCAAACTTCCCAGCATGGTCACACTCCTCCGCCAACGTCGCATCAGATAGCTGGGCGATGTGCATAGAATGGATGATGGACGGATCCCCAAAGACCTTCTCTACTCTAAGCTTGCCTCAGGCAGAAGATCAATAGGACGGCCACATCTTCGCTTCAAGGATGTCTGCAAGCAGGATATGAAAGCTCTTGGAATAAAGGTCAACACCTGGGAAGAGATTGCCCTCGACATGTCCAGCTGGCGACATGCTCTGTACACAGGTCTGAAAGCCAGCGAGGAAAAGTTACGACAGCTCGCTGATGAGAAAAGATCTCAGAGGAAGAGGATGCAGTTCCAACCAAGACCTGATTCATACTTCAAGTGTAGCAACTGTAGCAAGGATTGCCACTCCCGTGTGGGACTTTATAGTCACAGAAGATGCTGCACAGCTACAAACTAGGACACCTTTCATGGGCGCATTTCCATCGTCTCTCGAGACTAACGGACGCCAACCAACCAATATATATATATATATATATATATATATATATATATATATATATATATATATATATATATATATATATATATATAATTTTGCGGTCTTTTTCGAGGCAGAAAGCATGCTGAAGGAGGGGGATTTGAGTACTAGACAGAATGTGTGTATGTAAATATACATGTATATGTAACGGAATGTTAGCGCAATATTTGCTAAATGGTGCTGATCATTGAGGTCAATGATGTTACACTAAGTGCTATCATCATTTACTAACTTACATCAACGTAGATAGTCCATTGCTTGGAAGACACCACTTACTGTCTCCTTCGATGTGAATGCGAATGTTGCTTCTTTAGGTATATCAAAAAACTGAATTACCAAAATAAAAGCAGTTTAATTTAAAATTCAAATCGTTTATTTTCTTTCGGTAGCATTTTGGAAAATAAAATTTCGCACATGTTTCAACTAATCTATTTATTTACCATACTTTAAGGCTATATGCAGAGGTTGTGACCCTTAAGTTAATTTGTATAAAAGAACTATCAGTGCAGCAATGCACGTTCTATGCGCAAAGCAGGAGGTGCAGTACGATTTATAATAGCCCGGACGCAGTTATTTGTTCAATTATTATCGCCAGTATATTAATTCTGACGCATTATTTATTACATACATGTACACGTTAATTGTTTCTTAAAACAAAATCTAAGATAAAATTTGTTTGAATTTAAATATTGTATGTGACTGAACACACGTAGGGCTAGTTCTAGTATTTGTATTTTCATCAAAGGCACTGGATTATATCAGTTATGACTTAAATTTTCCAAATTAAAATTGTTTTCGCTACTGCAACATGTTTTGGTTTGAAATTTTTAAGCTTTGAAGGAATAAAATAATCCTCAGCTAGATTGACATTGATCCAGGAAAATACTTTCAAAGATAGGAGGTGGTGGTAAGATTCACTATGGACCAAAGGCAGACTATACGTGAATATCTATCCGGTGCTTACGATGGTCAGAGTTAATAAAATTGATAGCTCACCTTGACCTTGAAGATTAAACCTTGACAGCGATACACGAGATACTACCAAAATTAGAAGCATAAGTATACGATATTTCATCCCTGAACATCAAACTACTTTTATGGTATCAAGCATTAACAAATTAATGACCATTAAGATATCTACATGTTACTTTGACCTTTATGATAACACTTGCAACAGACAACCGAAAACATCTCCTAATAACATTATATAAGTATATCAAGTATGTTACAAAGCTGTTAAGTCCTAAAGCAAAAACATAATTGTAATTGAAACCTAAACAATGTGACTTCATGTGATGTGAAAGAGAGATTCCGTACTGTGTCTGAATTTTGTAACGCGATTTTGGATTGGTGAAACATATCAATCCGCTTCGATCCAACATTAGACCTTAAATACAAGTGTTTTGTCCCATGGTTTCATCTGTTTTCACGAAAAGATGTAGATCAACATTGAATCGCCTTCTTTGGTTTCTGGGATATTGTTCAGTCCTGACTATTTCATGAATGTAAAGGCATCGTTGGCCATTACCAGACTCGCCGATGCAGCTGTATGGAAAAGAAGAATAAATGTGGAAAGACTATGTTGTCCGTAGAAGGTGTTGCACGGGCCCATTGTGAGACTGAGTTTAAGGAAGATAAAACGCCCAGTGAGATGTCGTTTATTGTAGCTAGAATGAGTTTCTAAAACAATCCAACAGTTCTTTTCAGGGCCAACCACATGCTTCGAAAAGATACTATTTTTGCTCTTGCCAAAATGTGTTTTTGTTTTGTGTCTGTGTCGTGCGTTTGTGCATATTTTCGACTTCACAATAAACCCTTACCACTTCCCCTTTAAACCCATCACCCCTTTTGACCCTATAAATCGTTATGGCCCTATAAACCCTTTTGAACCTATATACCCTATATACTTAGTCTCTATAATGTTAACCCTACAGACAGACTTAACACATGATTTCTCTTGTCCCCCAAGTGCCATAATTGTTTCTCCAATATCCCCATGTTAAATTCTCCTTGTCCGCAACTGCCTTTTCCGTCCCCCGTGTTCAATCCCCCTTGTCCCTCAAGTATCATTCCGGTCTTGAATTTGCCATTATATTTCAAGTGCCATTTCCATGTTAAATTCATCTGGTATTTCTGTTCCTCGAGTGGAATTATGACTACTCTTGTGACCTTGTCCCTCAAGTATCATTCCCGTCTTGAATTTGCCATTATATTTCAGGTGTCATTTCCATGTTAAATTCATCTGGTATTTCAGTTCCTCGAGTGGAATTATGACTACTCTTGTGACCTTGACCTTAAAGATAAGGCTCTCGATTTCTTACACGACACGTATTTTGGTGACGATACCAATAGCCTTCATCTCAAATCGCTCTAAAATTTATACAATGCTGAGCTGTGACATTGACATTGAAGATAGCATCCCAAAATATGATACGCGAAATACCTTGTATCCATAATGTACAAATATACCCGGTTTTGTCTCTCGATCTCAAACTGCTTTAAAGTTAAAGTAAGGAATGGGAAGTGTTAAGTTGTGACCTTGGCATTGAATATAGAACCAAAATGTGGCACTCGACACTCTTTCTAGCAATGACATATATGTATACTAAGCTTTATCCCTTAATCACAAACTGTTTAAAAGATGAAAATAGATTGTGATGGACCGACAGAATAGCGGATACTACGTAATCATTAAATGTATGAGACATTGTGTCTTCCAAAGACGAAATGCACCGAAGAACAACGTTTAGCACGTGCAGAACAAGGTGTGAAAGGCAAACTCCACAAACAAGTTATTTATTATCATAACTATGCGGAAGATTACCGTATCTATTCTAGTAGAATATCGCAGTCAGTTAAATTTATAGTTAAATACTGGGTGATATAGAAATGATCAAACAAACGATAATGAACTTAACAACTATTTTTGAATATAAAATTTTATGCATAGAAGAATGAAGTATGATAACAATGAGACACAAAGAATGAATGGAAATCAATGAATAGAGCTTACACTGGAAAGTCATTACTGTGACAGACGTCAGGCCCAAATTGCATACAGTGTACGTGCAATAGATCAAAAACACTAGTCTTACAGAGTAACATGTGACTGAAAGACGTCATCCTTTAAAATCCACATGGTTGATTGTTTTTCTACTCCTGTGATACAAACGCTAAGATTTATTTTTTGGATGAGTTGGATTTTCTAAATTGTATTAAAAGCAATAACTTGAGACCTAAAGGTGAGTAACTTTCATTCATTTTTACAAATAGAGTTAAGCCCTGAAATCGTATCCCTTATTAATTTCATCAATCGCCTCCCTTAGGTTTCTTTTATATATATATATATATATATATATATATATATATATATATATATATATATATATATATATATATATATATATATATATATATATATATATATATATATATATATATATATAACGAATTCTACCTAATATTGACCTAGTGGTCTAAAGCGCTGACCGTTACGGATCACTGCCATCTCACCTCTGTCTGCGTGAGTTCGAGTCCAGACTCGGATAACGTAAGTGAGAAAGCCTGCCAGTAGCTTCTCGTGGGTCGGTGGTTCTTCCCTGGGTTTTCCAGGGTTCTTCCTCCACCATTAATGCTGGCCGCCGTGTATAGCCTTTCTTGTGCTGAAAAATGGCGTTAAACCCTACAACAACAACAACAACAACAATAACAACAACAGCAACCTAATATTGAAAAGTCAATAGAAAATTCAACATTTTGTTTTACTATAATGGGATACAAACGTAGCAATTTGTGAGTCGACCTCTACTGAGTAAATATAACAAACTAGCCCTCTTGCTCATTTTGGGTTTCAGATGAAAATTTGACATACATTTGTCTTTGATGACACTATCCACCAACAACCTGTAATTAAGCTGTTTTCATTAGTCAGACCGTGATTTAACCTGGATTATTGATTTGCCTTATCTGTTTATCAATTCATCATAAAATACACCACAGTATGTATTCAAAAACTCGTAGATTTGAGGAAGGGGTGGGATGCAGTGAGACAATGTGAGGGTTGAGGGTCGTGTTTGGAAGTTCAGGTTTTCACTGCTAATATTTACCTTCAGTATTTTTTGTTGTATTTCATGTTTACATTTATTTAGAAGGGTTTAATTTTCTAAATGTGCAATCCATCATGTTTGCATTGTAGAACCTTATTTTTAATTAACATCTCATAACCATCATTGTTCTGATATGCCGTTAAGCATACATACATACATACATACATACATACATACATACATACATACATACATACATACATACATACATACATACATACATACATACATACATACATACATACATACATACATACATACATACATACATACATACATATGTGTACGGGACCCGTTTGGCCGAGTTGTCAGAGGAGTTTGTCTATACAGTTCACTGACATGTCAACTCTGTGCAGGTTCTTGTCTCGTCTCGGCCAACGTAAGTATGTGAGAAAGCTTGTCAATAGCTTCCCATGGTATGGTGGTGCTTCTTGGAGTATTCCATAATTCTGCCTTCACCAAATATTCTGACCTTCATATATAGCCTAACATGTGCTTAAAAGGCGTTAAACCCACAGAACCAAAACCAAACAACGTGCACTCAATACCCGATTTATTTAAACTTATATCATCAACTGGTTAAACTCGCATCATGGTGTCGTTTACAGGATCTAACTATATACCCCAAATGGTATCATAAGCTAGTTTGATGAATTATAGATGTGTGCCTAGCTCTGTACGCAATATCTTTTCATTCGCATGATGAACTAGACTTGGCAGTGGGTGTAGGTCTTTACCAATATCTAGCAAGTTCGTGTGCACTGTACTAATGTCTCTTGCTCGAAGCTCTTGCCGTACACCAGATATCTTGAAGCTTGCATGAGGAATTAGTTTTAGTATGCTATGGAAGCATACAGAATGCAAATCTACATGCGATATTTTAAACTCATATAATGAGCAATCGTACGTTATAGGCGTTAATCGAATAGTCCAAGTTTCAGGAATATCTCATACACTTGGAAGCCTCGTCCACTAATGTATGTGTAATTAATATACTGTGGTGTATTTATCCTGGTGGAATCAAAGTATGACACTAGCAAATGGAAGCATTTTTAAGTTCTGTTGATACACATTTGAATTTGTTGCAATGCGACGGTAGTCGAAGTATGTTCCAGTAGGTTCATGTGGGAGATAAATTTATTGAACGAAATGAAACGTTGCTTTTTGTCCAATATACATAATATATGTTTTATTCGTTTCGTTAAGCATTAATATTGTAACCTAACCCGGTTTCAGCATTTCCGGCTTTCATCGCTTTCCAGCCAACTGAAATGTAGGCCAACGAAACTTGAAAACAGGTTCATTTTTCTGGTGAGAATTTGAATTTATTAAAGAAAAGACATCAGGGTAAGTAAAGTCTAAAAAAGAATTATAACTTTACTTTGTAGAAAGGCGTCATTATTGGTTGACAGTTGTATGTGGTATTCCTGAAAATTTGACTTTCGTTACACTGTTAATCGACATCAAAATACGCTTCACAGCACCATTAGTCAGGCAATAAGACCCATCATCCACCCATAAGAAGCATATCGGGGTGATTGGGCTTACTGTGTAAGACTAGTACTGAGCCTAGCTCAGTACCTGATATCTTAAATTCGCACCACGAGTTAGTTCTGAGGCGATATAATAATGTGGCTTGTCCTACTTCCAATATCTTCTTACTCGCGTCATGAAATATAACTGAAAATATTGCAGGATCTACAAGAGATACAAAGCTGATATGGATGTTATAGCTGTCTCGTTGAAAGTTTGAAATGAATTAACATTTTGGTATGGATAGATTTCCGTATGCTGGAATTGTGATTGTACGTTTGAGGATGATTTGTTATCTGTAGAAACTTGGCATCACTTAAAATATTTGATCAAGGGAACTGATAACTATCTAGAAATATAATGAACGATCTCTTTTCCGTTCTTTTCACTTAAATTGCTAACTATCGAGTTTTTCAAGAAGTATATATTTTCATTTGTGTTACATATAATCTTCTAATTAGGGTTTTGCCTAATTTTCTTCTGGATGAAGACCTGCTATCCCGACAAGCTGTGCATGAACAAATACATGAATATTAGATATTGTTCGTAATTCAAATTATATTAATTTTGAGCAGGAACTTTATACAGTCCAGTCATATGGTCAAAGTCCTCGACTTTTCGGTCAACAAATTTTCTACCACACACACATTACACCCATTTGTTGAATCACAATACTACTATCCAAATGTTTAATAGTTTTTTCTGTTTTAAGTTAGGTTTTTAATAAACATCTTCCAAATACGATTCCAACATACATTCAAAATGTCAATACCAACATGCGGGTCTTTAGTTGATATTGCTGCGTTTAGATTTTAAAGATCGAGCAATCATCAGACATGATGCCAGCCGTACTTAATAGGTTGCAACATAAACCTTTGTGTTCTTTTAATTTTTTCAACTGCTTTGAAATAATCTATGCATTTTTGGAGACTGAGTACTAGACAGAATGTGTGTATGTATCTGTAAAGGTGTGTCACTATATTACAGGCTAAATCGTGTCATTCAAAAGATACACAACATGCACACGTTGACCCAATGCTATTGGATCGTATTAATGGCCGTTGAGTGTCAGTGGACTTATTAAAGTTGGCACACAACTGTTGCACTGCTGTAATGCCAACAGTATTGTTGTTCGGTCAACGGTACCTTTGAGAGCATCTGCCCCTAGATGGTGATTTGTTGTGTTGTGCACATTACAACACTGGTTCTCTTGCAACGGTAGTAGTATTTTTATGCAACAGTGACAAAACGTTGGTAAATTTCTGTAACGCCAACGGTATTATTTGCAACAATGACCCATCATTTGTGGATTATTGTAAAGTCATCAGTAATTTTACAACAATGGCCTGAAGATGGACCGGTTGTTTTGAAGTATAGCAGTTGATTGTCTGCCTCAAATTATTCACATCGTTTGCCCAAGGTTGGTCCTTTAAAATTTAGTATTTTAGGAACTGTGTCTTTGTTTATGAATCGATCGTATCGGTTGTTTAACAATTTACTAATTTACAAGGATCATCTATCGCTACAAAGTTTTTTTTCAGTATTCGGAGATTGTGACTAACACTTACTTGCAGCTATATTATATAAATGATCCCGGTATTGTTATTGTTGTTGTTGTAGTAGAGTTTAAAGCCATTTTTCAGCTCAAGATAGGCTATACATGGCGGCCAGGGTAACTGGTGGAGGAAGAACCCTGAAAAATTCCGGGAAGAACCACCGACCCATGAGAAGCTACTTGCATGCTTTCTCACATACCTACGTTAGTCGAGCCTGAGACTCGAACCCATGCAGACAGAAGTGAGATGGCAGTGATCTGAGAGCTTTAGACCACTCGGCCACTCAGGGCCTCTGATCCCGAAGAATATATATATATATATATATATATATATATATATATATATATATATATATATATATATATATATATATATATATATATATATATATATATATATATATATCACTGAAAGAGATTTAAAGACAAAGCAATAATGTATCACCCGTATAGGTAAAATAATGTGCAATTTTAAACAATCCACGTGTAGATTCAGGAAATGGTTATGCAAGTTTCCTTTTTGCTGGATATTTGATACGGCCAGTTCATGTGCAACATCTGGAGCTTAACACTTTCATCTAATTAGACTGTCTCTTTCTCTTCGTTTGTCCAGTCTACACCCATTATTTCCGTGTACTTGTATCGATGTATTGCGATGTATCGATTTATTGGGAGCTATATTTTTTAGATTGCATAATATTTTGTATCATCGACTTATTTAGACAGGAAAAACATTCTACATGAATCAGGTGAACAACCACGGACCAACTACGCTGATAATGAAGATCTAAAACATTTTATCTTAAAGTCTTGAAACGCTGTTTTGACAATTTGCTAGGAGCAATTCGTGAAATGATGTATGGTTTAGGTAGATGACCTATTTGACGTTTTAACTACTTTTGTTATTTAAATGTGAATGATATTATTTTTCTTATTTGTAACATGGACATCTACAAAGTAAGCAAGCTTGGAAAGTGTCCTGATTTACATCCACAAAAATAAGCAGCTTGGTAAGTATCCAGATGGATATCTACAATGTCAGCAAGCTTGGTAAGTGTCCCGATGGATATCTACAATGTCAGCAAGCTTGGTAAGTGTCCAGATGGACACCTGAAAATATGAAAGCTTGGTAAGTGTCAAGACATAAATAGATAGTAAGCAGGCTTGCTAATTGTCCAAACAAATATCAATAATATCTCTCGGCTTTTATCTCGTTTACACCTCGCGTTTACAAGCTGTTGAGTGAAATGCTAGTTTCCACTGACTGGATCTCATAATCTTAGTTTAACTTTGTGTGTAATTTGCAAAATGTCTAGGAAAACTTGCATCGGAGAAACGTTTCCGATAGTCGATAGGGTCACATATAGAACTGCACAACCAAAGTAAGTTCAGCGCGTTAAAATATTGATAAACAGACAAGATTCTTCCAGTTCACCATTATTTTTCATGAGTTGAGTCCTTATATCTTCAGATGAAGAAATCGGATAGCACTAACTTCGCTATCATTGACATTAAAATTTCTGAATGAGATCCCTTAAAGCAATCTGAATTTTAAGAACATTGACTAAATGATGTTAATTGCCGGTCGTAACCCTGTTATTATATATATATATATATATATATATATATATATATATATATATATATATATATATATATATATATATATATATATATATATATATATATAGATAAAGAATACAAATCATATGGCGAATAACAACCCTCTCAAGCGTACTGGATCCACCAAGGGATCACGTTTGTCAGGGATTAATTAAAATAGATGCAATAAACTGACGACGAACAGTACGAAACTAGTAACTAACTAGCCTAAGCGCTTTCGACTCTTAATGAGTCTTTTTCAAAGGCAAATACAAAACATAGTTACGACAAACAAATAAACACAAAAACGTTGCGTTTGTAAACCTCTACATTTCTATCTTCACATGTGCTAAAACTATAAATACAACCAGCTTGTATAGACTAGTTGCGGAAACTGAAAACGTTGTATAATTCCCTAAAAGTCTACAAGCCAAAGCGACATCTATTTTTATTTTGTGTACATATGTAACGGAGATTATATCCCGGATATTTGGTTCTATACCGGTTATTCTTATAGTAAAAATTGAAGGATAAGAAGATTTAGAAAATGTTAAATTCTACTAGTGCATAGTTTTCATTTTCTAGTCTTCTTGGTTTAGACCGCTTGGTTTCAATGTTCTAAGGCGGCGTATCCAGTATGATTCCTTTTCCTTCCTGGTTTCGGAACTCCAGCTGTGGTTGTTGGCAATAGCGATAAGTATTATATCACTGAAAGTGTGGCCAGGGGAGGAGAAGTGTTCTGCGACCGGGCTTCTGTACAGCTTTTTTGTCATCCAATCAGATCTATGAAGGTTTATCCTTATGTGTAGCTTTTCAGTTTCTCCCACGTACTGAAGGCCACAGATCTTACATGTGATGAGATAAATCACATTCTCTGTTTTGCACGTTTTGTTTGGACCATGTATGTTTAGTTTTTCTTTAGTCACTGTGCTAGTGAATGTCTTGGTCTCTATCATATGTTGACAGGTTTTGCATCTTTTATCGCCACAGGGTCCAGATTGACTAGGTTGGTTTTGACTAGCGATTGTTGTTAGCTTGGCCCTGACTAGGATGTCCTTTAGGTTTTTTGGTCTCCGGTAAGCTACTACAGGTTTGTTCGGAAGTATTAGGTTTAGTATGTCTGACGATTGCACGGTTGGCCAGTGGTTTGCGATGATTTTACCTACTTTGGGATTGTCTGGGTGATAGGTCAGAATAAATGGTATCCTATCAACCTTTTCTTTCTGTCCATATCTGAGTAGGTCATCACGGTTTGTTTGTTTGGCCCTTTGGATTGCCTCCGCAATCAGGTCTTTGTCGTAGCCTCGGTAAATTAAATGTTTAGCCAGCTCTTCAGACCTTTCTAGGAATCTTTCATCGTCGGAGCAAATTCTGCGTATCCTCAGTGCCTGGCTATATGGAATGTTTTTAATGCAGTGTTTTGGATGACAGCTGGTTGGGAGAAGATACTGGTGTTTGTCGGTTGGTTTCGAGTAGATGTCTGTGTGTAATTTGTTTTCCACCAGTCTGGTTGTTGTGTCCAGGAAAACATGGTTTGAGTTGGAAATTTCTGCCGTGAATTTTATTGAAGGATGGAAGTTGTTTGCCTTTGAAATGAAGTCATCCAGACTTTCTCTTCCATACTGCCACTTCATTTCTATATCATCGATAAAGCGTACCCACTGGTATGGTGTACGCTCAACCGATGCTAAGAGCTTTCCCTCAAGTTTTCCCATGAAAATGTTAGCATACGAAGGGGCCATTTTTACTATAAGAATAACCGGTATAGAACCAAATATCCGGGATATAATCTCCGTTACATATGTACACAATAAAAATAGATGTCGCTTTGGCTTGTAGACTTTTAGGGAATTATACAACGTTTTCAGTTTCCGCAACTAGTCTATACAAGCTGGTTGTATTTATAGTTTTAGCACATGTGAAGATAGAAATGTAGAGGTTTACAAACGCAACGTTTTTGTGTTTATTTGTTTGTCGTAACTATGTTTTGTATTTGCCTTTGAAAAAGACTCATTAAGAGTCGAAAGCGCTTAGGCTAGTTAGTTACTAGTTTCGTACTGTTCGTCGTCAGTTTATTGCATCTATATATATATATATATATATATATATATATATATATATATATATATATATATATATATATATATATATATATATATATATATATATATATATATATATTGGTTACGCCATAATTCTAAAGGTGTAAAAAGTTAACGTCTCAATCATCACACCTCAGACCATCACCGTCAGCCTCAAGATATAGTTTAATGTCAGTGAATTCTCTCCAATAATGTGACCTTCATGAATGATGTGTCAATGGTAACTTTATTACTGAGATCAATAATACAGCGTTTGTTGGGGTTTTTGTTTTTGTGTTTCTTTAGCGGCGTTATTTGTTTCAATGGCTTTAACACTCAAAGATTAATTTGTTTTCAATTTTCAGGCAATTTAGGGGGAAACGACATGCCGTACATATACAGCCCTGGAGATATAATCTTCATCGTGACCTTGACCGTCATTCTGGTGGTAATAGTTGCCATAATAACATTCCTAAGTATTTATTTGTCTAGCAGACGTTCTGCTGACAGTGACAGTCAAAGTTTGACTAATGCCGACTATGCCAGAAGTTCAGAGATACTGGAGATCTGGTCCGTCGAAGGAGCCTACAACCCAATAGCCACTTAACACACTACAAGACGATGCAACGTCTATAATTTGACAATCTGTGACACATTTGCCATAAAATCAACTTTCAAGATATCACTTTGCGGAGAAAAGAAATATTACATTCTTTTGAGCTCGATCGAATCATCAAGACACAACGTCCACATTATCAGAACAACCTGGAAAGACATTATCAGAACAACCTGGAAAGAAAATATTCAGTAGTCTACAACGTGTGGAACTCAAAGTTCAAGACTATATATATCTATTGTAACAAAAATAAAATCCTTGGATTCACTGATGACTAAGCCATCAAATGAGATATACCTACCAGCACACTACTAGCCATCTGTGAGAATCTTTAGAAAAGATCTATCTAGATGTATTATTTCAGCACCAGACTATTTACTTTGCGGCAACGATTGTCAGGCTTTGGTTTATATGCCAGATTAAGACTTGACTGTATACTAAATTATGATTTATTTATATAAGATCTGATCCTGTTCTTCCAAACTGAAATGATTATCATTTTATTTCTCAATGCAGGTTTATAATAAGATGAGAAATAAAAATTTTCGGACACTTGTGCCCTATAAAATCAATACTTTTTTTGAAATGTATTTTTCCATTTACAAATTTACATTTATTTTCAATATGATTATACCCCCCGTCTTAAAGTTTATCTAAACTTCTCATATTCTTTCCTACATGCTATGAATTTAATTTTATAATGGAGAGAAATTTGTAGAGTTTTCAATCCTTCTGCATTGTACATTACAATGTGGTATAAAATGTTTTGATTGATATATATATATATATATATATATATATATATATATATATATATATATATATATATATATATATATATATATATATATATATATATATAATTTTCTCCGATTTTTACGAGGAGATTTGCTACACAGTGTTATATTCCTTGGAATCAACAGAAAGTAGCATTAAATTCTAAAGAGAAAATAGACTGTGTATGTACAGAATGACAAATTAATACGGTATGACTCATTCAGTCAGTTCCAAAAAGGTAAATTGCGCTAAATATTCTAGTCATTTTGTTCAACTGTGACATTTACAAAAAATGCTGATAGTTTTGTATATGTTGTGTCCAGGTTTGTACCTAATATAGGTAAAATAGTTTTGACGCATCTGAACTTAAACCTAAAGCAAAAGATTTAAAGAAAAATGTATGCAAATAATGGAAAAAAATATGAAGAACTTAATTTGTATAAAGATGTACTAAACAAAATTTATGACGAGTTCTGGTGTGCGTTCATATGAATAAGTTATGATCTTTGCGTGAAAACAGCAATGTATTCCTTGTGAACCAGTATTGCAACCAAATAATGTAATACGTTTTAATTCAAATATCAGGCAATTATCACTTTGTAATTCCAACGAATAATTTAAACAAATGATTCCTCTCAAATTATAACTGAATCCAACTAAAAAAATATTTATTTAAATAGGAATAAATAATCGTGTTAATCTGAACCCTATATAAAATTAGACATAATAATATGACTAGGGTGTGGGTAATTTTCACATTATATTCGTAAAGAAAGTCATGTTTGTTTACTTAAAGGCTAGCAAAGTAACTGACATATCCAAGCAGATCATGGTTATTCCAAGAAAACAAAACTTTGTCCTGAACTAAAATCCAACCAAGCATGTTGTTTACAAATGGTCTTTATCTTAAAATATAATCTACAATCATTGACAAAAACCAGCAATGTAATATGTTGTTTAGAAATAACCACTACAATCTAAAATCAGCGTCAAAAGCCAGCTATGTTAAATGTTGTATACAAATGATCATTGCAATCTACAATCATTGACAAAAGTGCACGTGTATGAAAATCCGACATCATAGACTTCATGTATAGACACAAAAACTGTAGGCTCCCCTGAATAATAATAATAATAATAATAATAATAATAATAATAATAATAATAATAATAATAATCAATATTATAACAATCAGAGAGGAAAAATGTGTACATAGTTCGAATTAAACTGCCTGTTGAAAATTATTATATTATCAGTTATGTATCATTGAGAAAACGTGATAGCATCAAAATAAACATTTGATAAATGATAATCATTCCATAATGTGAACAAACTGCTTGTGTGTGTGTATGTGTGTGTGTGTGTGTGTGTGTGTGTGTGTGTGTGTGCAATCGTTTACTGAAGAAAGTAAAATGGCAACATAACTATTCATCACCTGGTTTTGCTTACCACAAGAAACGATGCAAATAATGCCCTTCCCTGCGAGCGTTAGAATATAGTTTGTTTATTTATATGCCATAAGTACTCAATAAAAATATATCTTGATTCATCGTCCCTTACTTCTTGCTATCCCTATCTGTTAAACAGTATCGCATTTTCATATATATATATATATATATATATATATATATATATATATATATATATATATATATATATATATATATATATATATTGATGTTATTAATGTATTTTATTAGCATATTGTTGTATTGCTTACGCAATTGGGGTGATGAAGTATGTATGCAATATGTATTGTCCAGAAACTGATTTGTCTTTATGCAAAACAATCGAATACGTGTCGTATCCACACGTGTGAAAGAATATCTAATCTTTAATTAATGACTTTATAGTCGTTTGTTTGTCTTGCACATTTAGGAATGAAAATTACTAGCATTTTATTAAAATACACAAAAGTTATCATTATTTTATGTCGTAATAATTTCCAAACTATGAACGAATCATTGCTCTGTACTACGGTTGCTCTTTGCACATTTTATATTAATGGAATTCGTTAAATCAATCGATAATGCAAGTATGTTATGTATTTGCAAGCAGCTTCTTAAATTTGGTATTTAATCTTACACCAAAATAAGGAGATTAAATATATCTAACAAGAAAATAAATCAGTAACTCTCTGAATGAGTATCTCCTAATTTTATTATGAAGAGTTGATTTAAGCTGGTTCGGTGGCCTGGTGAATTAATGATTTCGACAGTATGTTTAACTCCAGTAATGGGGTTGTAAGCATTTATTGATTAATTTAGTAAACATTTTCGCTTTCATCAATTCATCGTTGTTATTACGTTATAATTATGTTGATTGGTGTGAAATGGTGGCTAGTATAACATCATATTGGTGCCTGGATTGCTTCAGACTGCAAATCCTGGAAAATACAATAATCCACCGAAGTAGTTTTGCCATGGCAAAGCTCAAATACCTCGAAGAACTTGTATCATTTTGTTTCACCTAGGGCTTTGATGGGAGGGTGGGAGGCGTTAGTGGGAGTTCAAGTGTGTAAAAGAAGTTATCGAAAAAACATCTCGGCCGATTTGATGTTAGAAAACCAACAGCAACAAAAACTCCTAGTTGCTCCGCATGAAAGCCGCAATTCATGCCACAGAAGACGGTCAGTTGCACTAACAACTACAGGTACGACTTTCCCTTCTGTGTATACTGTAGTGTGACTTCAGACGTACCACGAAATCAAAAGAAACCTGTAAACAATACTCTAATAAATCGTGGACAATAGAAACAATTAAACATATGTCATCAAGAGTTTGTCTTCACATCAAGTCTGTGCACAGAACTATGGGCCTTTAATTTGCATAGGAATGGATTAAACTGAAAACTTTGAAGACATTTTTGCAGACAACGAAAGAGTTGAGACCTAAAATGGTGCTATGAAAATGCTTACAAAAATATATTTAAAAAAAAAACGTTTATTACCATCAACATCTGTCATATATGTGGAAAGGAAATTAAAAACCCCAAATGCTCTGGTGTGTTTCGAGTCTATGCTCTTAAAATAAGTAACAGAAAAGAGTGAAAGACAACAAGCTTTGAAAAATTTAACAAATATATTTATTGCCCTTGAATACAAAATTATATTGAGACAAACAATTAACGGCATTGCGAATTAAATCCCAAAATAATTCAAGATTTACGGACGTGAGTTCTTGTACTTAAAAGTTCTGAATAAAATTAAGTAAAACTCCAGAAAAAAAATCCCAAAACTGAAGTCGATGACGTGTCTGTGATAGCTATGTAAGTGTTGATGTTTCAACATTCTTTTATTGAATCACAGAGATATAATTCCTAGTTTGAATATACTATAAATTCCAGTGGATGTCTCTATCCAAGAAATTTTTTTCAAAGCATTTTTGTATTTCCAGAGAAAACAATAACTTGAATTGAATAATTTGAACAAAAACAAGGATTCCATTCCATCCCAAAACTCCTGGTCACAACATATAATACAACTTAAAATGCTAGATATTAAAGCACGAATGACCAAGTCCTCACAATTACAAGATTATATAGTTCCCTACTTGACCTCTGGTCACATTTAGTATTTTATAAAAACAAAAACCATTACCTAACGAAAAAAATCCTTCTAGAATGATCCTGATGTTGATGTTACAAAATGAAAACCATTACCTGTAAAATTCACTTAGGAATGTCCAAAATATGACCCAAATGAACATGTTTACTTCTTCTATTAATAATAATTTTGATATTAGGCTCATAAACATAACGAATAATGAAGCTATGTATTAGTTGTTTACATTGAATAATAAAAAAGTCAACTTGGATCAAGCAGAAATTAACTCATTTTTAGAGAGGTCATGTCCAACATAGAATGTTACATTAAATATTTTTTAAGTAACAAACAATTAAATACATGTAACAGGTGGCCAAGTGGTTATAGTGTCCGCCTCGGATGCGGGAGGTCGCGGGTTCGAACATCGGCTGAGTCATACCAAAAGCTTATAAAAATGGTACTAACAGCTGCCTCGCTAGGTGATCAGCATTAAAAGGTTAGCGTCAGGATTGGTCGGTCTCGTGTCAGGATAATGTGACTGGGTGGGACATGATGGCAACTGTCTGCGACATGATTCCCAGTGCTAGACAACACTATAAACTGTCTGGGGCTCCGATTGACCGAGTGGTCTAAAGTGTTCACCGTTATGGATCACTGTCATCTCACCTATGTCTGCGTGGGTTCGAGTGTCTGGTTCGGCCAATGTGGGTATGTGAGAAAGCTTACCAGTAGCTTCTCGTGGTTAGGTGATTCTTGCCGAGATTTTTCCCGGTTCTTCCTCCACCACTGATACAGGCCGCCATGTGTGACCTTTCTTGTGTTGAAAATGGCGTTAAACCCTCCAACAACAGCAACTACAACAACAGCTCTAAACTGTCACACTGCAGTCATTCTAGCGATATGACTGAAAAATTGTTAAAGCTACTTTTTAAAAAAAATCCAAATCACTCACTCAAGTACGAGATCAGGACCATTTCATTTGGCAAATACGAAAATCCAGCACATTTCGGGTGTTAGGAAATTTGATCATTCAGATTGCATATACAGAAATCCTGCATTTATCGACCGTGAGAATGCTTGTGTCAATTTCAAAGGATTGTCGAAGCTAAATTATCACCGATCGGTAAAGTTTATTCCAGTCTCTGCAGATCATGGAAAATATTGCCAGTATGTACAAGATAACATTAAAAATTGAAAATTAAAATCTCTTAATCATTTATACTGCGTAAAGCAAGCTACAAATGCCTTTTTCTCGTGATCACTGATACCATCTTGTTTTCCTCAAACGCATTTTTTCATCCACTCCCTAATCTGCCCTGTCTTTCTACTAAAATCATAATATTGCCAAGCAGGTCCCTTGCGACAGAACTCACCAACATATGTTTCATAACGTCTACCACTAAAAGCCAGTTATTAGGTTAGGTGCTTTGTTTTATGCATTCTCTAACTTCATGCAATCATTTATAACAGAAACAAGCGCACAGGAAAACATCAATAAGTTACTCAATCCACTTTTCTCTGGTATCGTCGGGGTATATCAAAATTACATTCTCGTTTCTAAAATTTAATTATCTGCTGCAAGTCAATTAGACAGATAATGAAAACATAGTCGAAGAAGTGCATATATTATGACTATCAAATCAGCTTCTTTCAAATACATAATTTAAATTTCAGATAATAGTTACACGTGTATATAAAAATGTTGTTAGTTTCTCTTCCTGTCGCGATGGAGGTGCCTGTCTTTAATCTCTGTGCAATCAAGATATTCTTGCCGTATTAATTTGTTATGTTTTAATTTTTGACTGTTCCTTGTGTTGAAAGACTTTTTTGATGCGCCTATATCATTTAATTTGTACGCTCTCTCTCTCTCTCTCTCTCTCTCTCTCTCTCTCTCTCTCTCTCTCTCTCTCTCTCTCTCTCTCTCTCTCTCTCTCTCTCTCTCTCTCTCTCTCTCTCTCTCTCTCATGAATTGAGCGACCCATTCATGTTGTCTATAGTTCAATTAAATATAAGAGTTCCAAAGGATTTCCACAAAATAGGCAAAACGCACCATTTAACGCTGTTCTATTACACTGGTATGACAGTAAAAACGAAATCACGCAGAAAGTACTTATTCAGACAAGTCCATTGTACTAATCAATACATACACTGCAATCTAATGTTTTCAATCTATAAACAGTTCTCTACGTGAAGTTTGCTTTTAAAATTGGTCTTTTTCTTTCCTGTCTGTATCTCAAACTCAGCCTAACTGATTATTTAAGCCTCGATTGCTACTGCCGGTGTCGATACATCGGTGAATGTCACATCACCGTCGTAGAAACAATCACGGGGTGTTCTTATATCTGGTGCTGAAGTAAAGTCTTGAGAATTTCCACGTGTACGTTCGATTTCAGCTTACCTCGAGTTGGTAGTGGTATATCATGGTGATTTCAAATAGCAATTTCTACTTGACCCTTAACAAAATTATGACAGTTCCAACGATATTTGGTAGGACCAATTTGATGCGGGTATTCCTGGAGAAGTAGAGTGCAATTGTTATCGATGTTAACATCCGTTGCCAGCTGGTCCAGCACCCGTCCGTAGTTAACTTCACAAATTCATCATAACGGTCAGATTTCATTACCCATTTCCAATAACAAAAATCTGATCTTAAACGCAAGCACCAAAGACAGTTAAGAACCTCTCTGGATAAACGAAGAGCTTTCAGACTGAATTTTATCTCCAATGTTAGCAATGCATCAGTGTAAAAATCCAATTCAGTACCGTCTGGCCTGGTAATTCGTGCATTATTAAAACTCCGATACTGCTTTTAATTATCCACAATACAATTCGACATCAAGTACCAGTTGCTTCAGTTTTTGCAGAAAGATTATTCCGTTATCAGTAAGCACATGAATTGTTCATGAGGCCAGAGCGGTCTCAGCATTAGGTAGAACGAATTCTATTAGTCATAGCAGCTTTGAGCAATTAAATAAGTTCTACGACTGGACTAAAACCAGCCAATGCGATTTGACAAAAGACTTCTACTGTTACTCAGAAAATGATATCGCAGTCAATAGCGTCACAGCCACTCGTAGACGGGTTTGTCTTGGTATTTTGATGTACATAGAAAGTTGGTATGTTGACAACAACGTCGTACAACTGACCCGGTATGATCCGGGGATGTATTTACAATTTCGGAACGAGTTCGGGTGTCCAATATTTATAGCACAAAGCATTTGTTTAATTAGTCTGTTCTTGAACATCTTTGACAATGACCTCATAATAAACATCACTCGCATCAGATGCGAGGGTGAGTTATTCTTCTTTTGTGGATGTACTCTTTTATGCCTGATATACTGCAGGTTCTTTTAAGTTTCATTTGCCTCAGAAATCTGCAAAGTTTGTCTACTTATATTTCTAAGGTCGCTTCCTGATTCAACAACTTATCAATGTGCTGTTACGTGACAAGGACTCGTACTAAGTTACAAAGAAAAGAGTGAAAACCAACAAGCTTTGTCTATTTTAACAACAATGTAAATATTGGTAAATAGGACTTACAGTTTGTGAATATAATCCAAAATTTGATCTTAAAAATAAAAGCATAAGTCCTGTCACTAAATAGTCCTATTAGAATCCAGGTTCGAGTCCCGACGACGCACAAATATGGAAGGCGATGACGTCAGATGTGGTCCAAGATACGAATAACAATAACTCCTCACTTGAATCAGTCTTTGTTTCCGGATAATTCCAGAATAAATTTCCATGAATATCTTTCAGAATATTTTTTGTTAAAAAAAAGTCATCTTACTGAATTTCCATGAAAATAAATTATTAAATCCGAAAATCAGACGAAGAACAAACAACCCTAACAACAAATTAAAAAAAAACACCTTGTTCCTTCAATGTTTTGAATGACCCGAAAAATTGTAAGATTGCGTTTTTAAAACCCCAGATATCATTTCAAGTCTCGAGATATTGGTCATGTGGTCTCTTACTATACTATTTTGAACACGTAGACCAATTTGTCCCATTTAAGAACCAATCATAAAAAAAATGTTGTTTACACACAGTGATCATGCAAAGAAAGTATGTTCCTGATACTGACCAATCATTTTAACTTCCTGTTGACGTTATTGCCAGCGCAAGACAAACTAGGGCAGCTAAATAATTAATTCTCACTTAATACTACTTCGTCTTATATAAACAAACTTTGTTATAAGTATATATCTCATTACTAAAAAAGAATCCCGACTCCCACAAAACTATATAGAATACGATGAAACAAAAATGATATAAAAATAATTGTAAAACTTACACACAAGCAGATTAATCAGATTTACGTAACAGTGTTTTGAATGCATTTAATTCATCTTTTGTGTTTCTTTAATGGACCTGTATGATGCATTCAAACGATACATCGATCTTAGTTTATACGTCACATTTTTGATATCCCAATCCTTTGTCATGGTTTTCCCTTTGTTTGCAGCCTCTACACATTATTTCAGTATACTTTGGGAGTCGATGTCCTGGCTGTTGCTTGACCTTTGTATATAAGCCGCTGCTAACATTTCTTTAATACATCAATATTCACAACTTGACTATATATATATGTGTCACTTTGTCAACACAAAATCATTACTATAGAGATCATACCGCCCTATGTAGTATTGCTGTGGAAACAAATCAATACAGAGCTTTTTGTTGATGTAATAATAATACAAGCCTGCCTGCATGCAGTAGATTCATTCAGTGTGTGTTTCGATCACTACCATAAGCTTGCCTGAATAAGTATATTCTGCGGGATTTCGTTTCGACAATCACAGCAGAGTAGTAGATTAATATTAAATGGCTAATTTTGCCCTTTTAAAAACCCCTTTGGGGCACTTGTATTCGAACGAAACTCCCCCCATTGACTGGCTTGCTCACGTCTAGTGTTTGTGTGTGTGTGTGTGTGTGTGTGTGTGTGTTCAAATTTAAAAGTGCTAAACATGCAACTATAACATATAGACTATGTCATGGGAATATGGACGAAGACATATGACACTTTCATACTACGCGTGCAATTCAGAATTTAAATATTAAATGCTTTAAATATTAAAATATCTCATTAAAATACCCGTCTACCTCGTTCGCCACCCCACTCCCAAAGAGAGATAGATAATAGTTACACAATGTTGTTGTCTTGTGATGTTGTTGAGTTGTCTTCTATATTTCTTCTTCCTTCATTTGTTGTAATTATTAGAAATACGATTCTGCTCAACTGTATCATTCACGTTACACCTATCACACAAGCGTGTGTGTGTGTGTGATATGCGTGTGTGTGATTTAGATTTATAACATAGCCTTTAACAATTTTTCAGTCATATCGACTGATGTCTGCAGTGTGACAGTTTAGTGTGTGTGTGTGTGTGTGTGTGTGTGATTTAGATTTTTAACGTTGCTTTAACAATATCTCAGTCATATCGCTACAATGTTTTCAGTGTGGCAGTTTATAGTGATGCCTAGCACTGAGACATCATGCTGCATACATCTAGCATGATGCCCCACCCAGTAACATTATCCTGATACCAGACCGACAAGTCCTAACACTAACCTCTTATTGCTGAGCGCCGAGCGAGGCAGTTGTCAGTACCATTTGTAAGTCTTTGATATGACTTGGCCGGGGATTGAACCCGCGACCTCCCACATCCGAGGCGGACGCTCTAACCACAAGGCCACCGGAGCTGTTATCACGCAGGAAAATAAAATATAACCTGAAACTGTAATTCATCATTTTCTTCATTTTCTTTTTTTAAAAATCTTAAAATGTTTATAGATTTGGTTTGATTAAAACTTGCAAAAATAATAATCAATGATCCGTACCATGCAATCTATTGTTGTGTATGCTAGCCAGAAAATGTTAACAGTTAAATTACTAGGTTCTGTGTGTTTGCATTGTTCATCAATCACTTTGATTCCTCTGTTAATTGTTTCCCCATGTTATATTGTTAAGAATAAAACATTGGGTAATCCTTCAACAGTAATCATGCCCTTGAAAACAAAATATGTTGGCAATCCTTCAACGGTAGTCATGTAATTGAAAACAAAAGAAGTTGGTAATCCTTCGACATTAATCATGCCCTTGAGAATTAAACATGTGGGGTTATCCTTCAACAGTAATCACGCGTTTGTAATGCTGGATTAAACAATTATTAGATCTTTTTTCTGGATCGTTTCTGCTGACATGGTATTAAACTTCTTTTCAAAGTCATTCCAAACCAATCAAGTACAGGATTTTTAACGTCGTTATGTACTGATAAATTCTCAAATTATGAGGCAGGAAACAAAGATATACGAGCCAGTTATTTCTTACCATCAGAACGTTGAGCGATTTTCCAAATTTCTTTCAACATATTGTCTAATTTCTTTTTGAATGTCTTATTATAACCATATCCATGTTTTAATGTACCAATCTATTCTTTGTGATTTTATTGACGTCGGTAACCCTTTGTAGGTATTGAAGATGCTGAAGCGTCAACATAAAAAAAACATCATTACCACCATATAAATGTCTCTACCAGCATCCTCTCCCCATGTAAAATGGTGACATTAAAGTCTAATTTATGTATTACCACATTCACATTTTGTGAATCTCCTTCTCAAAATAATATTACTGTCTATTGCGAATGGAGGTGGTGGTGGTGGTACGTATGATCAAAGATTATAATGGGGACATATACTCGTTAAAGTTTTGGTTACGGCTTTTTCCATCATGTATGGCTCAGTTCTTCCCTCGCTCAATTCACTTTAATTTTTTTAAAACAAACGTAATAGAATTATATGTTCCCTTCTCTCATGAGAAAATCCTTCCATCTATGCTTTTAAGCAGTGTTGTAATGTATAAGAACGTTAAAAAAATATGCTGCTAAGATATACAAAAAAGAGGACCAATTTCTTAAGAAATGGACCTCAATAGATCAATAGGTAACTTGTAACTGATCGGATGGTAAACAGGAACAAAACACTATTTTCTAAAGCTTATGTCACCTACATTGTGCCATATGCATGTGTGCATGAGTGTGTGCATGTTTGTGTTGTCTTTTATATTTTCTTTCTTTTAATATAGATTATATTTACTATCCCTAGTTTATCTGGAAACAATAAATTTTGATTGTAAGGTGACCTTGGGATGGTTCCCCGACCCCATGGTCAACCTATTACGGGGATAATAACATTTTGAAAGTGATAAAAAAAACCTAACCAGAAAAACAGTACACATACAACTAATTGTTTTCGATCCTGGTGAAGAGTTCAGTATAATCACGATATTAAATTGGGAACAAATGGATATACATAACTATTTAAAAAAAAGAATTTTCATGAGACACATTTTGCTTAATGTTGAATGTCGTCACTTTTATTTCACTAACCCCTTTACCAATTTATTTTTATGTTTGGAATATCACATCATCACATTCACTTATTGTCTTACACCACTCGAACTCTGGGTGGTGTATAGGAGTAAATAATTATATATAATGAAGTTATTAAATAAACAACGTAATATATAAGCAGGAATCATAAACCCAACATTCAGTACATATCTTGTCATATCGCATAAACATAATTCGTCAATGAATAAAATAATTCCAATAAATTAATCATTGTAACTTGCACAAGAAAACTATTTTGTAAATTTCATATGTTCTTATCGCTGGCTTCTCGAGTTAAGTTTTGGTCGCACTTGTTTACTTCTATCTGGAGCGTGCTAGTTGTTGTTGGGCTTAACGCAATTTTTCAGCAAACAATATACGGCAGCCAATATTAATGGTGGAGGAAGAAACCGGTATATCACTGGAAAGAACCACCGACCCACGAGAAGCTACTGGCAAGCTTTCTCACATATCCGCATTCCCAGAATCCTGGACTCGAACCCACGCAGAGAGGTGAGAGGGCAGTGATCCGTAACAGACAGCACTTAGGACCACTTGGCCACACGGGACCTCCGGAGCATCCTAGCAGGATAACATGTAGCTATAAGTTTCGATCACAAAGGGCAAAAAGTTTGCAAACATTTGCCACAGGTTTCGATCACCAAGGGCAAACGGTTTTGCAAACGTTTTCACAGGTTTGTGCAGCCAGTCAAATTTATTTTATCTGATTTCATGCTTCTTGACAATGGGGCATTTTGAGTGTAATTCACACAACAACTGAAAAAAGCACAAAATAACCGTTCAGGCAGAAATTTAAAAAAATACAAAGTTCAGATATAGGCAAGTGGTAAGCTGATAATTTACTTTATACCAAAGCATCACTCTTGAATGAAATGATCGCGCTGTTCAGGGTTTGTGACCGTAATGGTAAAAATAAAGGTTAATTCGCCGGAATGGATTCATGCGATGGTCGTCCGAGAGTGATGCTTTGGTACGTTACTGTTTTTTGAATGGATATGTATAGTTTTTCAGTCTTCTTACGATTCTGAAGCGATAAAAGACGCGTGAGAAAAGTCGAATGGAGCGGAGGGTTGTGGTCACCGTTGCATTCATAATGTTAATTTATATTACCGTTAAGGAGGTGATTTCATATTGTCAGAAATTTCGTCGTGCTTTATTAATAAAACTGCAGACTCCTGTGGTTAAACCTACAGATCATACCACGCATGTTTGTCGACAACTGCCATTCGGGCTATCTTGGCTATTTACGAAAATAGGATTGACCTAAAAGTATCTTGGTATCCTAGTCTCCCATGTTGCTCAGCTCACATTGAACGGACAGTGTACCAAGCTACAGCGAAATGAGTTATGAGGCGTGATATTTTGTCTGGCAGAAATAGCCGAGGTGGTCGGAATGCAATTGTTAGATATGAAACCAGCGATATCGATAGTGTACAAGAAGAGCAGATCCCAGCAACATGACTTCTTGGTGTTCAGAAGACTTTTTCCCGACGAAGCTCAGCTTTGTGTACTTTGTGGCTTATATGGGGTTATTTATAAACCAAGGTATGTTTTAAAGATGCTCGTTTCTGGGATATGTCTGAATTTTAACCTTATGTGAAGTTTCAACATACACTAAAATATTTTGAAAAAGGCATTAAGATATGTGGCACTACGAGTCTTAGTCCTGTAACTCATTAAGTTATACAATTTGTTGTGTCAACCTGGTATTTATGCATAATCAAAAGGGCCTGATGTTTTATCAATAAAGTACGATGAAATCACCATACTATACTATAAAAGTACAGATAATGTGATTTCGTGATGTCAGAGATTTCATCGTACTTTATTGATAAAACGTCAGACTTCTGTGATATGATGTGCAATTTACACTTTACATAGCGTCTCGCTCACCGGCATATGGGCCATAAGAACTGTTACAGTTTAAAGGTCACTGACAACATCCTTTTTCAACAGTGACCTTTCCACGATATCACCGTTCTACTAAAAAGTGTATTCCGGGACTTCTCGGCTCATAGCAGACTACTCAGCCCATAGCAGAGTCGGCCCACCAACATTCTCGTCCCATGGCTAAAGTGGACTACTCAATCAGCCCATTACCCAATAAACTAGTCCGAGTTTCCTCAGATCGTTTCCTCTCCATTTTTGGTATTTGGATATTTATGTTGGGATGTAGGGCCAGAGTCCATTTCCTATCAAAAAGTTGGAATTTGCTGACACCATTTGGTATGGCATATGGTAGCCCTACACCCCAACATGAATGTCCAAATATCAAAAATGGGGTGGCAAGGGTCAGAGGAAAGTCAGACTAATACTCAACCTTTTAGTCAGATATTTAAGTAACAGTAATGACCCTACTAATGATTTACCTCACACACTGTCAGTTCAATAGACATAAGACTCACAAACAGTTTGAGCATCTCTTATAGTTTCACACAAGTAAAAACTGGTTTAAATTGTGTATAATGGAAGCCATTTAGTGGGTAGAAAGCAAAGTTAACCTGTAAGATATCATTTCCTTTGTCTATAATATGGAAACAGGAAGTAGTGTTTCCTTCTTTCAGAAAGGGCAAGATTTGGAGATTGCAGAGAGAGTTGTTTCAGTGTAATGCGATCAGCTCAGTATTATCAGAGAAATATAATTTCCTATGATAAAAACATAAAAATTAATTTATGTACCTTATATGCAACTGTTGAATGTAACATTTTGAAGTCTTTCAGATTTGAAAATACCAATGTCAAGTAGCAGCTATTTAAGAAATTAACATATTTAATTTATCTGATTCATATTTAAGCTGTTAAATGTAACATTTGTTATTATTTGGTGCAGATGTGTAGACCATAGCAGTATAGACTTATGTGAGAGAGATGTATATTTTAAAGTGGAATCTAAAATCCTGCTTACTTGGGAGAAATTTTCTTGTTATTCAGATCTGAATTTTTATCACCCTCCTTTTAATTAAGGAAATCTTACAATGAGATGAACCCTCGCCTGAATCACAGGTGCTTGTTGGAATTGTTTTTTAAATGTAAAGATTTGCACCCCATCCTAAATAAAAAAGATTGAAAGCAGTGTAGTTAAAAATGACATTTAAATTCTTGACAATGATCTCTTAAACACAATTAAAAAGGAAAGAACTCAGATTATGAATTTTTCATTACTCCAGGTTGAACTTTTTATCAGTGATCAGATTGTCATATTGATTTTTATAAAATTGACAGTTGCACATAAATGCTGATTTTTCTTTTTTTATTTTGACCATATAAAACCCTGACCAGTTTACAAAAGTTGAATTGCATGTCCAAATTTCAAGATATTTATGGTCTTTATTCATAAATTTCTTCAACTCAACTGCAAACTCAATCTAAAGTTTTGATTGCTTAAATAATCCTTTTAAAATACTAGTGATTTTGAGGTAGAAATACATTTGGATACTAATGTCAGTTAATTATCTACAGTTTATTTTTTGTAACATTTGATTAAATATAATACATAAAACAAATAACCCTTTAAATTTGGGTGTACTGTAAAGTTGGTAAGCTTCATGAATAATTTTGTAATGTCTACCAGATAGTGGATTTTTCACCACTGTTACTAGAACTATCAGATGGCAGTGTATGCATTTATAGGCAAGATTTTCGGAGCTTCTGTGCAAATATATATTACATCAGATGATTTTGTTCTATTCAGGAGGCTTTTAACATTCAATATTTGGACTGAAATATATATTTATGTGTGTGTGTGTGTGTGTGTGTGTGTGTGTGTGTGTGTGTGTGTGTGTGTGTGTGTGCGCGCCAAACAGGTGATACATACTATGGTGATGTAGGGGAGACAACTCATGCATTTACAATCCAGTCCACAGGTATCTCCATGAATGACCAAGAAAAACAAGTCTTACAAAATAAAAATTATAGAAAATATTAGCAGTTAGATCCTTTTGATGGTTTGTTTGTGATTTTGTCATTGATTATATATTAGTAATGTAGACATTAATATATACAGTAATCATCATAAAAAATTTAATTATTTACAATCCTATTGCCTGGATTCTTAGTTTGTACTACTTAGCTTGTTTTGCACTCATGTACAGTGTACTTTGAAGTCATTGATACTGAGATGTAACTCTGTTTTCAGGTATCCTAGTGACTGCCTCAAAGACCAAGAATAATGCTTATCAATACAACACAGTCACAGTAGTGCTGCTAACAGAATGCCTGAAGCTGATAGCTGCCATACTTATCTATCTCAGAGGGTAAATTTCACACATGTTCCATGCAGCTTTTGTTATCTCCAAGCTTTAGCATGAGATATTATGATTCCAACCATCTGTCCATCAGTCTAGCCTTTGCAATCATCTGTCCTTCAGACTGGGCATTCCACCATCTGTCCACCAGTGTGGCCATTACCACATCTCCATCTAAACCACTGGCTAGAAATTCATGAAACTTTGCAGTTATCATGCCTTTGAGGTTGTTATCTACATGATGGGTGACATGCTTTGTCCCTACCCATGGGGTCCATAGAAGGAGATACAAATCTCCATAGTACCAAATTTAAATTATGATGACATTTTCAATATTGTGTGATGAAATGTTGCAGCCATAGCTTGAAGATACAACATATATATGTTGGATTTTGCATTATGACTCCTGAGTCACCATCTTGGTGGGGGGGCAGATTTGGAATGGAAGTGGGGTTGAGGTTATGCTGGAAAAATCGTGGGGATTAGCAGCATCAAATCTTTGCATTAACTGGAGCTTTTTAAAATTCTTGTTCTGACATTTCATTTAATTGCAAGACATAGGAACCTTTTTTCTGAAAGTGGTGACTACCGTATTTACCATATGTTTTTGGACCCTGTTTGTTTTTGGATACCATTTTTAAAACAAATATAATATTTAAATGCACTGTAATTTTTGGACGTTGCTCTGCTATAATTGTTTTGTACAACTTATGTTCGGACACAGTCTAAGAAGATCATCTGCGTCGTTTTAAAGTAAAATTCATAGCGTGTTTGCAGTTAATTTATCTGATAGTACCTGTAAGTATGCATCATTTGGTTGCCAATTATTTAATGTTATCATTCACTTCCATGTACTTATAAAATTTAAAATTCTTAATCGTATGTATGTATGTATGTATGTATGTATGTATGTATGTATGTATGTATGTATGTATGTATGTATGTATGTATGTATGTATGTATGTATGTATGTATGTATGTATGTATGTATGTATGTATGTATGTATGTATGTATGTATGTATGTATGTATGTATGTATGTATGTATGTATGTATGTATGTATGTATGTATGTATGCAGATAGACAGATTGATGGATAAATGGTTATTTTTATATTAAGCCATACATAGTAGATAACAATACCAAAGAATGAAAAGATATATGATTTAATGCTTTAATACATTTACATATGTTATTCTTTTTCAAGTAGCTTGTCCATAGATTGATGCTGATGCTGCTCACCTTGAAAGATTTGATAATCATTGTGCACTTTTTATTCATCATGGCATTTACAACCCAGTCCAATATAGTCTGCTTCTGCTTGCTGTCTGCCTTGATCCGTCCATTGGTGCTTTCGTCAGATTTTATCGCATTGTAGCATCCCTGTAGTCCGTCCAGCTGTGGCAGAGGTAGCTCTTGACAGGTTTATTGATGCTCACATCAAGTGGTTGCAATTTGGATGTACAGCCTCCACATATTTTTGCTGGCATAACATTTCCGTGCTGCAACTGTTTCTTCATGTCATCAGTGATGTGAGTACGGAACAAGTCTATAACTAGAAGTAATCATTTTCTTCTGGTGAAGGGCAAAGAAATCTCTTCAATCCATTGCAGCATTAGCATTTTGTCAATCCATGCTTTCTCTTGCACTGCAATAATCCACCCTTTTGGTGCCTTCAGATCCAGATGCCTCTTTCCCATGAAAATAATCATTGGGGGTAACATATTGCCAGAACTTGCAACGGCTAAAACGAGTGTAATGTGTCTCTTCTCCAATCCAGTTGTATGAATCAAAATGCTTTAGTTTCTACTTTGTCCACCGTTTTCCCTGGCATAAGATCAAAGTTCATCAGTGTCTTATCCATATTAATCATAAACTTGTCATCAAACTGATCCTCCTCACGTCTATCCATCACAAACTTGTGGAATGAAGAAATCTTTTCTTGCAAATCCTTGGGTAAATGTTGAGCAAGACAGGTCCTGCTTCTGCTATATTTTTACTGCTTGATTCGATTAACTAAAATATGATTGGTTGTCAGTGTAAATATTGTAACACACGAAACCACTTCAAGTAGGTGTGACAATTATGGCATTGATTAGAAACCATGACCCCTGCTTTATAACATTAAACAATACATCATGGATTAGTAAATTCATTGGCATCATCTAACAAAACAAACCCCTTAACCCTGAGGCATTACCTGGTATGTACCATAGTTTAAACTTCAAGCAGATGTGACAATTATGGCTTTGATTAGAAACCATGACGCCAGATTTATAACTTTTAACAATTCATTGGTATGGATTAGTAAATTCACTGGCATCGTGCAGCAAAACAAACCCCTTATCCCTAAAGGCATTATGTACCACGGTTTGAGCATAGTTATTGTTCTACAGTTAATAAACCTCATTGCAGACGATAAATATTAATTGTGGGTAAATTGTTTGCTCATTTAACGAAATCCAGATGGCTGTCTTTTATTTCCGAACACACCTGTCCAAGAAATCCCACAAGTTATATTACTGAAAATTATCACCTAGACACCTTGAAAGCTCAAAGCAATCTTTGAGTATTTGATTGTTTCGAATCGTCAAGCTCTGCTTGTTTTGAAGCTACCCTGGGCTGGGTGGGAAAAAAAGAAAAAAAAAAGAATAAAGAACCACAAAAAGAAGATCACCTTTATCTTAAAAAAATACAAACATGTTATGGTAATCACGCCGACTTGTATATTGCCATCTTGCTTGTTATTTTCCTAGGCATGCGCACAACACTCTCCCCATTTGGAGCCTCAAAGATGAGCCATCATACATGTACCGGTATTTAAACTCTCAATACTAAAATGTTTCTGTATAAATATATTCAGAATTATAATTCTAAAATCTTTTTATTTAGTTTGTATTAATATCTTAATTACACATAAATAAACTTTGTGTTTGTTTGTAAGGTTGATTTTAATGATCACTGATTAGCAGAGGGGTAAACTGGATTACAAGATTACTAATATGGCGGTTCTTTTGGAAATTATGAGCACAATCATGGCTCTAACACATGTTGCTGCATTCTTTTGGTGGATGGACATGTATCAATTGACAAAATAGGCAAGTACCGGTAAAGCCTGTTTGTCATTCATTATCCTTTCCATGGTGTTAAACAAAATACTTGTTTTACTTCATGGCAGCACGTTGTCATGTTCGCTAATGTTAAATTTGTTACAGACAGGTTTTTTTATTACAATTTTATCTTACTGTTTGTTTTCGGACACCTAATTAAAGAATTTAATATGTATTTGGACAGCAAAAAAAAAAATTTGTATTTATTTTTGTCCGAAAACATGCAGTAAATATGGTTTATCATCAGCATTAAATTTCATTGCTAGAGAGATACAATGTGGATACATTATTGCATTGTTACATGGGAACTAATTATGCACAACCTTGCAATGTAATTATAAAGCCTTACGTATAAGAAGAAACATATATCAAGTGAACATTGAAAAAACTATAAAATGCTAGATCTGAGATGCAAAGGGTTGTTAGAAAAAAACGAATAGAGGAAAGTGTAACTGGTTTCCTTTATGCTTGAAATGATAGTGTTTCCTGCTTATATTAGATACCTTGGAGCAGATATTACAATGTTTTATAAAATGCCTAAATACTTCTACTTCTCAATATATTATGAAATGTGTACAGGTGTAATTATTAAATATTTTTATAATCGCTTTATTGGTTTCAAGAGTGATTGCATATTTTTTAGACCACAGTGTCTGATGCTCTAGTTTGTTTTAAATTAACATGTTAAAGAATTAAATTGGGTTTATGATTCCTGCTTATATATTACATTGTTTATTTAATTAAATTAAAGAAATATTTATGCAGCCTTTCCAAAGTTACTATTTTGAAGAACATACTTTTACGACCGTCATTTATGAGTTTGGCAAAGATGGTCTGATATGTTCTGGTGTTGTATAAAACTTAAGATGTCTGCAGTACTTGCAGCTGTGGCATTTGAGATTTCTTTAACTGTGAAAAGAATTTAGAAGTTGAGCCTAATGTTTCAGTATATCATTGTTTTTGTGTTCCTGTTATACCTATTACTTTTCAGATTTGGTTAGCAGTATATATTTATTGTGTGCAGTAATAGCATTCACAATATCATCAGTCATTTGTGACAAGTAAATACATGTGATGAATTGGAGTTATTGCATAACTGCCATGACAATAAATGTCTTTTAAGACAGGTGGTCTCTCATGACATGTTGTAACACTATATCATTTTAAAAAAATCTACATGGAGAACCTGGTCTCTCAAGACAGGTTCGATCTCATAGCAGTTGTCTCACAATGCACATTTTCCTGTTATGTATCTCTGAGAAGTAAAGGCTCAATATATGATGTGATATTCCCCTTGTAACTCAGACTTAGAGGTGCATATAATAAAGAGAAATTAGTACTGTAACTAATGGACTTAAAGCTGAAGTAATACATGTAAGTTACTAATATAAACTGGAGAAGTAAAAGCTGTTGTAATAAAAAGAAGTTACTTATGTAACTTGTAGAAGTAGGGTACATTTCATAAACTGAAGTTAGTACTGTCATTAAAAACTAAAGGCTTGTTTGTTAAAGTGATGTTACTACTGTAATTCAGAGGAACATAGGCTTATTTTGTATCCGGGATTATATTTCTGAAATCTTCTAATTTTTCATTTGCAGAAACTCAGTTTCTAGTCTTATATCAGAGGTGTTCAAAAACAGAAAAGGTAGGTAAAATCCCTTTTGAAGGCAGATTTTATGTAAAGTATAGTGTAATATTTGCAAAGAATATTAAAAATTATGTACCATATGAAATTATGTACCATATGATTACACTGAATGCATCATACTAATTAATTTGTTTTTAAATAATGACTTGCAGAAAATGTACATTTTTCTAAAGATAAAATTTGTTTTTGCATTTGTATAATTTGAATCTTGCCATTACTTTTCCAAGATGGCTGGACTTGTTGACATTGTACTTTCATCAAAACAACTTCTTAGTATGTCTAGTTGGACCTAAATAGAAATGGTGACAAATTTGATATTAAATATGGCTACCATGGCAGTCATCTTGAAAACCTTTTTGTTGTTGCTCCTCCAAAATGGAAAGTCATATTAGCATGAGGTTTCCACCAGAAGACTTCTTATGATGCCAAATTGACATACAAGTCCATGACATCAGGTAATTATTAATTGTTATTCCTGAAGAATATCGAAAATAGTTTCAACACTCTACAGTTAAAAAGAAAGAAATGGTATTATTTTCAATTCCTGGAAACTATTTTCAGCCAGTAGAGCATCAGGTCTTTTGTAGGACACTTGCATCTCCTCTTAGGATGCATATTAAAAAAAATCCATACTGAAAACAGGTCCTTTGCTTTTGAAATAGATACCGTTTTATGTGAATTGGAGCTGATGTGTATTGGAGTCCTTGTGTCTGTCCTTCCATATAACTTGCACACAGCCTTGTTAGCAGAAGCAGAACTAGTCCCAAAGAATTTATAAATCTGTACATGGTATGCAGAAATAAAAAATGATGCCAATTAATTGAACCGATTCAAAACTCAACTGTTTCCAGATTGTGTATTATGCTTTTATCATATAGCAATTAAGTCTTTGATACTTTGCATGCTGTACTTCACTCATCACCTGATCCTGAGGATATATCACCTAAATTTAATTGCCAGTTTTATTCAGCAGTGACTTGTCTTAAAAGCTGAATTCTGTCATAACAAGAGGTAAAACATGTATTTTTGAAAACAATCACAAGAATAGCAATTAGCTGTAAACCTGATGTGCAAATTTGGGAAAAGTTTTGGATTAAATTGATTGGACAGCATCATTTTGGGGTTTCAGGTTTGAATTATACCAAAGAGTTATAAAATTTGTGCTAACAACTGCCGTGCTAGGCATTCAGCATTAAGATGTTAGTGTTAGGACTGGTTGGCCTGTATCTGTATGTGTGCATACTTGCATGTGTGATTTTTAATGTAGCTTTAACAATTTGAGTCCTATTGTTACAATGTCCACATTGAGGCAGTTGCAGACCTGCCAACAATACCGTAAGTCTAATGGAAATTACCCTTAAAATACTGTTTTACAGAATAAAAGCACAAATACAGAAATATGATTGTTTGTGGAAAGATCCTGATACTGGCTTGTCTGTCTGATTTGGATCCAGATTTTCCATTAGATTCATCGAAATGGTCAGGGAACCAGACTAATTGTATTGGAGTATCTCTGATGCTTTAGACTGCTTATTTTGTGCTGCAAACAGTCTGCATGGCAAAGCTGTTGCTTATATTTTTTTAAAAATGGTCTCCAGTTTAAGATGGAAGGGACAATAAGCCTCTTACAAAGTTTTAATTGTGCAGAAGAATAAAAGGGAACATTCAGGTTCTTTGGGGAAAACACAGCAGTCTTGAAAAACACTTCTGGACTTTTAACTAGATGTTTTGCAGCTTGACATTAGCAATGTGATAATATTATTAACATTTTGTTGGTACAAATGATCTAACAGTTACAGGTCATACAAGGTCGGCTCCAGGCTCCACATTCAGTTATAACCCTATATGCCTTATGATAACATTAATGCAAGAAACTAGTGTGCATGATTTCTGTTTTAGTCAGTTGTAATTTAGCCATTAAGGCAGTTCGACCAAATCTTTGTTCTGCAAAACAAAACAAGCTGTACATATTTTCTTACATCTTACTAAAAACTGATCTAACTTATGGAAAAAAGCAGTTGCCTTACTTTGAAGGTCTTGTTAGGGTTGGCAGGACTGCAGTTAATAGTGATGAGTAGCACTGGGGCATCATGGGGCAGACATGTAGCATCATGTCCCACCCAATTACGATATTCTGACACCAGGATGACCAGTCCTAACACGAACCTCTTAATGCTGAGTGCCAAGTGAGACAGCTGCTAGTACCATTTTTTAAAGTAGTTGTTATGACTCAGCTGGGGTTCATCCATGTGACTTTCCACATCTGAGGCTGACTCTAACTTGAGCCACCAGAGCAGTCAATCCCTGGTTTGTACTTTAATGACATGTAAGCATAATGATTAAAAATAAATTTTAAAAAATGTGAAGGATGAAAAAAAAGCAAAATGACGTTATTTGGAAAATGGTGTGGATTTGTGGATTTAACACGATTCTCAGCACAGTAGGTTAGTGGCCTGTACATTTAATAGAGAAAGAATCTTGGAAGAAACAACAATCCACATGCACCTATTGGCAAGCTTTCTTACCTAGCCACATATGTTGAGTTGAAATTTGAACCCATGCTAACATGCAAAATATGTATGATCTGTAAAGACATGTGCCTTAGATCATCTGGCAGCCTGGGGGCCATATTCAGAGGGATATTGGTTTCTTGCATATGATCATAAAATGATATGTGATTATCAATACCACACAATCTGTGTTCATCTTTCGATCCTGATTAATGTAGTATTATCTAAACCCTCCTTGCCTTTGGTATTCATTATACTTTGTGTAATCTTTCCATTGCTACTAAAGATGTAGACAACATTTTTAAGAATATCATCAGAATTTTTTTTAAGATAGTTTTAGAATGATAATCAATCAAGACTGATGTGTGTATTTGATATCAGTTTTGTTGTATTAATTAAAGACAAAATGCTTTGAATTAAATAGTTTTTATTGCAGATTTAACCTTTTGTATATAATTATGTATTCAATAATATTTAATATATTAATTTTATGTTTCTTTTTTAAGTTCTCCTGTACTACTTTGTCCCAGCTGGTCTCTATTGTCTGTACAACAATCTGCAATTTGTCAATCTGGGAGCATATGATCCCACCACATACTTTTTGCTGCTGCAGTTTCGAGTCGTCGTTACCGGAGTTGTCTTCCAGGTAGGGGAGGCCAAATCAAGTTAGTTGCAGTCATCCTCTGTTGATAAGTCAGGGATCGCAGTTGAATCTTGTTGAAAATGAAAGTTTTGGCTTATTTATCAGATAAGGTGTTTTCAGACAGAAAGTGTAAGAGGAAAGAGTGGATGAAAATAGAAAGTTGCAGTTTGCTTGATAATAGCTGAGGAAAAAATTGTAGTAATTTGAATAGAGACTTATTGATATTACTTTTGAACATGTTACTGAGAAAAAAAAACGTATTATCTATCAGAAATTGAAATAAATCTTGTACAAACATTTATCAGAATAGACAAGCAATGGAATAGATTTATTGTCTCAGAGAGACCCATACTTTTTTGGTTGTTACAGGATTTATATTCCAGATATACATGTAGGGGCACATGAGCATATTCTTATCAACAGAGAATTATGGTATGTAAGTACTCAAATTACCTGCAAAAACTAAACAATAATGAACGTCATAATGAAGTCGCTGAATCCCCTACCATTAATAGCAGGTTGAGCTTCTTTTTCAAAATATCCTAATGATGCAAATAGCTCAGAGTTTTAACAAACTGATATTGGAGTATACTGCAATCCAAGTAGAATACCATTTGGTATTGAACAAAACTAAGTATAGCTAATGGAGAGGCTTTTGTTTGGATTGTATTTTGAGTAATATTGTAATCATGAATATTAAAGTTGGAAGCTATGACAAACTTTCTAACTCAAATGGCCATAAGGACAAACAAGTCTATAGCTTGGCACTATGTCTGTTGTCCATAAGCTAAGTTTGCTGAAATGATACCTCAGTGCCATCTAATATGAAAGTCATTACTAAAAATAGATTAACCTTTAAATAACTTACTTTCAGAAACTGCACTAAACAGAATGTGACCAAATTTGACACAAATCATCCTGATATGATACAGATCCATCATCAAACATGGCCACTACTGCAAAGATAGTAAAACTTTTAAAGTTGACTTCTTAACAATTTCTTAATAGAATTTTACAAAAAACTTATTAAGAGAGAAAGCATTGAGACTTGAGACTCTTTTAGCTTTATACAAATGGTACTGAGTGGCCATAAAAATTTGTTGACTGTTACTAAAAAAAAACATTAAGTAGCTTAAAAAACTGCTATCTAGAATTGAACCAACGTTAATAGAACTCTCCTGTCACTAACCCTTTACCTAATATAAGCGCCTTTTGACCCTCTGCCGATCTCCCATATAGGCATCTTTTGGCAATTTACCCGATGTCACGATAAGTGCCTTTTGTCAACCTTGTAAACAACAGCCATTTTGAGTGTTTTCATAGCGAAAACCTCCTGTTAGATCCTACATTCATTGGTCAGAATGACCATTACATCAGATCACCTGGTCACTTTTGATGCACTGGTTGCAATCTGCTATTTAAAGTAAGTAGGTCGTAACTGGGTCATATTCTCCATTCGACAAAATGGCAGTCTCTGCTATCATTCAGTATTTGAACCACTAGAATCACAACTATGAAAGCTTCAATAACTTGGGTAAAGGCTCTGAGACTGAGGAAGGAAGCCCTTAGTTTTTATAAATTATCAAATTACACTGATTTTGTGATGTAGACGCAGACAAAGAACTTGTAAATTTTGAGTATGAAAATTTGCTGCTGCCTTTGTGCAAATGTGGCTACAATTATTTCAAATAGAAACCCTTGAAACAGTTTTATCAAAAATAATTTTGAAAAGAATCTGACCAAATTTGACAACAAGAATCCTGGCATAATGAACTTTCAGATTAATACTATTGATACCATTCTGTCATTAATGAGTGTCAGAAGATACAAATCATAAAAAATGTATTTTCATTGCCTCATCGAACCTACCAGCCCTTATTTGTAATACTGTATTCTAGATTTAAAAACCTCCATTGTCAACTACACACAAAATATAAAATCATCCGCTTTCAGTTGTCATAGATGGAGTTGCAAAGAAGGGTCCATATTATTTATCCAGATAGTGACCTCCTGCTCTTTCCTTTTTAGGTGTTATAGTCAGTATATGAAATCATCTGCCATAATTCTTGTAATTTTTTTACCCTTTTCGTTTTTGCACACAGTTGAGTAATTAAAAATTGTATTTATTTATTTGTACTAAATTTTTTCATACCTAAAATTTATTTTTATTATTGAAAAGTTAAATTTTTTTTGTACAGAACAAGTCTAAAATCTAAAGATTGATATGATTGAGAATTAATACAATCCAATTTGTATATATAAGAAAAAAACAAAGACATGGGCACAGAAAAGCAGATCAGTACCGAAGATCTGCATCACTTTTTGCCTTGCATCTTTATGTATACTTATTTTAAGATTTTATCTCGATGCCAGTATGTAAAAAAGGTGCTTGCTATTTTCAAATGTACGTTAGGCTGAAATTCCTTTAATATCTTTGACAGTTTCATACATCTAAATCATCAGATAAAGATCTGGCCATTTATACATCTAAATCAGCAAGTATAGTTCTTTTCATTCATATATCTAAGTCTTCAAGTATAGTTCTTTATATTCATTCATTTTAATCATCAGATATTTCCATTCATACATTTAAGTCATCATATCTTTACATTCATATATCTTAATCATCAGGTATAGATCTTTCCATTCATACATTTAAGTCATCATATCTTTACATTCATACATCTTAATCCTCAGGTATAGATCTTATCATTCATACATCTAAATCATCAGGTATAGATCTTTCCATTCATACTTTAAATCATCAGGTATAGATCTTTCCATTCATACATCTTAATCATCAGGTATAGATCTTTCCATTCATACATCTTAATCATCAGGTATTGATCTTTCCATTCATACATCTTAATCATCAGGTATAGATCTTTCCATTCATACATCTCAATCATCAGGTATAGATCTTATCATTCATACATCTAAATCATCAGGTATAGATCTTTCCATTCATACATCTAAATCATCAGGTATTGATCTTTCCATTCATACATCTAAATCATCAGATATAGATCTTTCCATTCATACGTCTTAATCATCAGGTATAGATCTTTCCATTCATACGTCTTAATCATCAGGTATAGATCTTTCCATTCATACGTCTTAATCATCAGGTATAGATCTTTCCATTCATACGTCTTAATCATCAGGTATAGATCTTTCCATTCATACGTCTTAATCATCAGGTATAGATCTTTCTATTCATACATCTAAATCATCAGGTATAGATCTTTCTATTCATACATCTAAATCATCAGGTATAGATCTTTCCATTCATACGTCTTAATCATCAGGTATAGATCTTTCTATTCATACATCTAAATCATCAGGTATTGATCTTTCCATTCATACATTCAAATCATCAGATATAGATCTTTCCATTCATACGTCTTAATCATCAGGTATAGATCTTTCCATTCATACATCTAAATCATCAGGTATAAATCTTTCCATTCATACGTCTTAATCATCAGGTATAGATCTTTCTATTCATACATCTAAATCATCAGGTATAAATCTTTCCATTCATACGTCTTAATCATCAGGTATAGATCTTTCTATTCATACGTCTTAATCATCAGGTATTGATCTTTCCATTCATACATCTTAATCATCAGGTATAGATCTTTCCATTCATATGTCTTAATCATCAGGTATAGATCTTTCCATTCATACTTTTAAATCATCAGGTATTGATCTTTCCATTCATACATCTTAATCATCAGGTATAGATCTTTCCATTCATACATCTTAATCATCAGGTATAGATCTTTCCATTCATACATCTTAATCATCAGGTATAGATCTTTCCATTCATACATCTAAATCATCAGGTATAGATCTTTCCATTCATACTTTAAATCATCAGGTATAGATCTTTCCCTTCATACATCTAAATCATCAGGTCTTAATATTCATGCTAAAATGATACTTAGCAGAACCTTTATATCAATTGAAATTTGGATAAGGTGTTGACAACTAATTGCAATGCTTCAGGTCTTATTAGTTTGCAAATCTTTTTATAAATTGTCATGAAATAGTCTCCATTATTATAAATAGGTTATTGCCTCTTTCCAAATGACATGATGTTTCTCTGCACATGAGGTTTGTGTTAGTGAAATCAAAGAATCTAGTCAGTGAAAACAATTAGGCAAACACTCAATCTAAAGAACTATTTTCCATTTAAGTATCAATATATAACCTTGTGTGAATTCTTCATGAGAACACGTCACATCTGTAGTTTCAATTTTTAACTACTATTCATGTACCTAGATTAATTTATATTTTTACAGAGCTCACATTATATCCTATCTTTATTCCTTAGGTTCAATGTTTATTGCAGTAAACAATGCAATGTTTACTAAATCAACTTATTTAGTTTTAATTAGTTTTATGGACATGTGTTGCAGGACACATTTTCAATCTTTAGTTTCATTTAACAATGTTTATTTATTTTAATGTATATGAAGTTGCATAAGGACAGGTTTCACACCTTTTTTCTTGTCAACATAAGTGTTAGCACTTTAAATTCAAAGTAGCAACTATCATGAGCAAAGATCAAACCAAATACCAACCAAATACAGGATTCTTTTTTTAGTGGGAATGGAGAGTTCATCGTATTCACAAGGAAGAAAACACAGCATGCTAAATGGTCATTTTTGAGATTTAAATTCAATGGAATCTCTATGGATATAAATATTGTGAATATTAAATATAAATTAAAAGTCTTTGAAACTGGAGGAAAATGACATTTATTTTTATAATTTTGGATTTCCTATTTTATTACTATTTTCTCATTAACACAGGCTTCTGCTAAGTAGGGCCAATATGGTACATTAAATAAATAGCATGAAGTAGGGCTGAAATCTCTCATTCTGTCTCTTATATCTGGGTATATTTTATTTTGATCACAAGGTGCAAGAAGAAAAATTGGCAATGGAATACTAATATCTATGTCATGAGTATTCATTTTTTAACTTGCTGTTGCAATTTTCACATAAGTAAGCACAATTCAACAACATATGCTAGTGAATCCTGTTTTAACACAATTATCTCTGATGTACATGTACTTAATACTGATGATCATGTAACTATTGTGAATCCTTCCTAATACTTGTTCCTGTTTTTTTTTGTACAGAATATTTATTATTTCAGTTATGAAAAATTAAATGAAGTGTGGTACTCATTCTCTTTAAACACCAAACATAATCACTTGCCCACAATGGGTATTAGGTTATAAGGATATCATAGTTTTAGAATGATGGATACCCAGTCATATGGACTGCTGGACTGATCAATGGATGTACATTACCTATCACAATGTATCTGCAAATATGTGGATATAACCATGTTATATATTTTATTGAGAAAAAAAATTAAAACTAAACCACTATGCTTTTCAATAAATAAAGGCTACAGAGAATAATTAAAACCACAATTCTACAAATGGTACACCAAAACAGGACATGGAGACCTTGAAGGAAGGTGTGAAGCTAGGTGTACCATATTAGTAGACCTTAAAACCTCATCAGTCAAGCCATTTTGACATGAATGAATAATTGCAGCTGGCACAAAAATGTGTTAAAGATGAGAGTAATTTCCCATAGCTTTTAGAAAACTGCACTTGTTTAATTTAACAATTTCAGGTTTATTGTATGATTCACTGGTCTTGTCATAAAATCAGTGAAGTGTGAGCTTCATTACTCTTCTGTAATCAATGTAGATGCATAGGGTTTCATTAGTAATTGTGGTTCTAGTATTTTACAGTTGTTTATTGGGATTAGGCATGCATAGATAAAATGGGGCATATATTTTTTGACAAAAGTTTCACCGAAAAGAAAAATTGATTTGAATAAGTATTAAATTTAATTTTCATATACTTGTATCTTTTGTTTTCAGTAGTACTAGTGTCTGAATACCTTATTTTTTTCTTGTTTTGCTCAACCTTAACTTAGCTCCTAACAGATCAATTTAATGCTGTACCATATATATCCGTTTATAAACCCATTCATGTAAAACCACCCCATCCACCCCCAACTGAACACATTTAACTGCTAAAAGGTGCATGACCTTCGTAAAAGCTGATCCACAACTCACAAGATGCATGAGATATGCATTTATTTAGACAAACTTATATTAACAAAAATTACATGTCTACTTATCTCAGGGTTGGCATGCATGATTATTAAAAAAAGAAATGGTATAAACTTGTTTGAAAAGTTATATATTTAATTTTCTGTTTTCTTATTGTTTCTTCCTTTTTTAGATTTGTGTATAATTTGATTGAACGATGACAAGATATTAGCAATTGCGAGTTGCTGTAACACTACCTCTCCATTTTAACTCTCTTATTGTTTGTTTACGCATTATTGCATTTAACATTTTATATCAGTGCACAAGTAATTATGTTTTTACTTTGCCTTGAAATTGTAAATACCTAACCCATTAAAATGATCCCAGTATGAAAACACAATGAACAACAATATGCTTTGAGTCAACGTTCACAATTAGACTACTGAACATATTTATGTAATGGTGCCACCGCATGTACATTGTAGATTTGAACACACACCGAATGAGGTATGTTCCACTGAATGAAGTACATCTCTTGGAGTCTAATCATGAACACATCTGTGCTAAACTTCAATGATATCTCCAAAATACAATAATAAAGTTTTCAGATATAATGCTTTGAAATGTATGCTAATACCATAAAAGCTAAGTTTTAGTTTGCTTTGATGTAAGCGACCTTACACCATTCCTGTCGACTTTCATAACGGGAGAAATAAAAAACTCAATTTTTGGGGTCGTTGCATGCCTACCTACCAATATCATAATATCTCATGATTTTTGCAGAGAACTCCTGATTATTACATTATGTCTTAGATTTTCATTTCTCCTAAAAAAGTAAAGTCCTACATGTTCCATTTTATCACCTGTGAATACTGATGTGATAACATAATTACTAGAAATAATTCGCTTCTTCACAAAATAGAATGTTAAGTTTATACATTATTCACATAAATTTATGATTTTTTTTACCTCTACAACAATAAAAAATAAAAACAATAAACCAGAACGAAGAATAAACCACAACAATAAAATTGTAGACAATTAATTTCAATCCCAAGAATGATCACTGCTGTAGCTCCATACACTATAGCGCTATTCCCACCAAAAAAACTTATGCACAAACACCTGGCATTTTGATACCATATATACCAACGTTAATCACTATCATTAAATTAGAAGAAGGAATGAAAATACCATGTAGTAAATGTGTCCCCAAAAAACTAATGGTGAATACATATGTTTTATAGTGACCAATATGAAATGCCTTAAGAGTTGACAATAAGGGAATAAGGTCGGATATACAAAGAGAGGAAAATAGTTGTTACATGTACGATACAGTGAGGCTGCCTTTTTAGGTACCTTGAGTTCAACAAAATTGGGAATCATTTATTTTCAAATCATTTGCTGGTGCTTGCATAACACAGTAGTGTAGAACATAGTTTCTTTGCATTATGACTTGGGGCCATTCATTTTCACAATATAATTGCATCAATAAGGATTTATTTAAAACTTTTGATTAGTCATGGTGGCTTTATTGCTTGTTTATTTAAGACTAACCTTTAGCTATTGTGCAGTTTGGCCATAGCTGACCAGAATATGAAAATGTGTGCCCATCCTGGGGGGAAATAGGGCATGTCACAGGGAGAAACGGCAAGTCTTGCAAATTTCATGCATATTGGACCAAAAAGATCGATCAATATTTAGTGAAAACAAGGCTTTAAAAATGCCATGAAAAACTTACAGATTTTAGGTGTCAATCTGAATCTCTCTATTTTTTATTTAGTCTCTGTACTTAGCTTTTGAAAAGTGTACAGGTATGCTTTACACCCATTTTACACAACTATGGTAATTGGGCTAATATTATGGAATAAAAGGCAATTACACATCAATGTACAGGTAGAGTTGCTGGTCAAAATTCACTCTTAACACAGGCCAATTTCAGGGTCTTGATAATTAACTGGCTTGCATTGCTGTTGGAAAATGAAAGACAAAACTGCTGAATATCAACAAAGGAGACACTGAAACATCAAGCTTTCCATTGTGTGGAAAGTTATGATTTTGTTCAGCCAAAAACACAAAACTAAAATAGATTGATGCTGATCTTAGCTGATCTATAATCAGAATTTTAGCCTATATTATGTGCCTTGTACAATTAAACATGCATGCCTTTTCATAAATATTACCTCAATTTGTAGGATCGCTTATATCATTGAAAATGAGTAATTCATGAGTATGTGATTCAGTTTTCTGGAAGAATGCAGTTTGCTTAAAACAATGAATAAAGCAAAATCTGCATCAAATATGTTTGGGAATAAACAAGGATTTAAGTGACGATGTACATGCTTTCCACTGTGTAAGTACTGTACATTATAATTCACCCTGGTCTCCTAGGTAAACTCAACCAACCCACATATTATGATGTTGTTGTTGTGGGGTTAATGTCCTTTTTCAGCACATGATAGGCTATTCATAGCGGCTAGTATTATTAGTGGAAAAAGAACCTGGAAAACTCCAGAAAGAACCATTGACCCACTAGAAGCTACTGGCAAGTTTTCTCACATACCCACATTGGCCAGATCCATGCAGACAGAGGTGAGATGGCAGTGATCCATAACAGAAGGATCTTTAGACCACTCGGCCACTCAGGGCCCCCACAAATTATGAAATATGTATTTACCTTTATTTAATTTTCTGTTGGAGAAATCAGAAAATACATACATGCAAAATTATAACAAAATCAAAGTACTTTATAATAGTTTAATAAGTGATATAATATTTTTTACATGCATACGTCTTAGGACAGAAAAAAATTATTGTTATGTATCCCAAGATTTACAGTCATTACAGTAATCAACAAAAAGACTTAAAAACTGTCAAGTTTACATGTTGGCCCGTGCATAAGCTGACCCCCACCTTCTTCCATGCATTAATTTTGCTACATTTTTTGGCTTATATACGAATATACATGGTAAATGGAAATTGCTGCTACCAGATACCATATAAATACAAGTATATTAAAACAATACATCAAAATGCCAAATCATTATTTTTGAAAGGGTTAAAATAAAAGCTAATACTTTTTTCCACATTACAGAAATGAGCTTGTATCTAATAGCTTTTTTGCTGTGTAGGAATTAAACACATAAATAAAATGGGTTGGATTGGGTACTTCTATATCAGATATGGTTAATCTTTAATTGAAACTTTAAATTTATGGTTTAGGGCAAAAATAAAATTAATGAAAATTGACACCCAGTAAAAGTTGATGATACTACAGTATTTGATTACTGCAAGACTGTCATTCACACTTTTTGGGAAATTCTTAGCAAAACTATAAGTGTACATCCCAAGGAAGAGTTGCGACATTACAATGGCCTAAATATTTCAGTAACTATTGCTGTAAATTTAACTAGTGAGAAAATGTGTTTAAGTGTATCAGTGTTATAATACAGCTTTTTCTTTACAGATTATTTTCCAGAAGAAGCTCAGTTGTATACAGTGGCTGTCGCTCATTATACTGACCATAGGCTGCATCGTCAAAGAGTATGGTCATGATGCCAGCCGATCTAGTTCTATGACAATAGCTGGCGGCAGTGGCTCACAAGTGTTCTCTTACCTCGACCCTCATCTCTTTCTCATAATGTTGCAGGTATAGACATTATTATCAGAGATTGTGTTTGGAGTGAGTGGGTTTAACTTTTTATTTTTAAAAACAAAATGTTGACCATTACCTTAATTTTGATGAAAATGTGGGGCAGTTTTCTATCCACTCATCCAACCATCTGCCTGTGCAAAAATGTGAAAATCATTTGAGATTAAGGAATGAGACTTGATATACTTATACATAATTGTTGTGTTGAGGGTACTCTCTTCATTGTCAAGCTAACAACTCATTAGGTTTCCTATCACCATTTCTTTTTCATTCTATAGCTTTAAAGCCTTGTGGGATTAAATGATGAAACTTGAATGCATCCTGCACACCACATAGGAGCAATTGTGCATGCAAACAAATGCTGTCACAGTGCCCATGCTTTGCCACTGCTCCAGACAGAGAATAAAAGTACAGGAATTTTGCAGATAATGCAGACCTGCCAACCTTGACAATTTGGGTGTGAATTTCATGACTCTGGATATCAATTAATGGATTCACCCCACATGCAAACAAATTGCTAATTCCCAAATTTTTAATTGGCTTAAATCAAAAATAAAATAACTTTTATCCAATTAAGTGCTAGTTTTAAAATCTACAGTGGTCACAGGTGCCAGTAATGATGACAGCTAGTGATGTTAGCTGAACTATATCCAGTTTTTAGTTTGTCCAGTAGCAAGCATTTTAAAGTATTTAATCTATATTTAGTTCTAACAGATGTTTTACAAATACTATGACAAGAAAGCTTGGACCCAACTGGATTTTTTAAAATGGCACAAGAACATACTCATAGCAACTGGAATTATTTAAAACAAACACTAAATGAAGACAGCAATTTTGAGTGTAGGAATTTGTAAGATATTGAAAGATTAGCATATATCATAATTTGTTTTAAGTTCTTATTTTTCCATGCATGCATCTTCTGAATTAATACCATTTCGTAATTCAGCTTCACTGCACTGCACTTAAATTATTTTCACCTCCCAGGTAAAAAGAAATGTATTCCACAAAAAGCGAAGTACAGATTGGAATACACCAAAAATTGGCCTTGCATTCAGCCATGAAACATCCATGTACATTATGCTTTTTTTGCACTGTGTTCCATAAATTATAGAATTGTAAATGTGCACAGTGGCTCTTATCTTTGTGTACAATTTACATGCCATACATGTACTATATAATAATATTACTATAAAGTAAATGTTTGACATAAATTGTAAGCAATGATTCCAGGCTCTGTGGGCATGTGGCAGAGATGATGTGACAAAGCACACTGCTATAGTTTGAGTCACACAGGTCATGCCATCATTCAACATCAACTATTTCAGTAATGGACTTTAATTGTACATACCTTTAAGTAGCAAGTATTCACTTACCTTATTTGGATTCTTATTTATCCACATTCCTTTGAAAGATCCTTATTTAAATACTCCAAAAAGCACATACAACAAAATCAGTGTTAAAATATATAAACATTTTTGAATGAAATGATCTTAAGGTGCAATCCAGTACAATCCAGATTGAATCTCATGTGTTGTGATGTCACAATGAAGGCTGTGCATATTGATAAACAAATTCATACTATCCATATTGTGATGTCACTCAATGCGCTCTTTTCTTGACCCAAGTTTAACACATGGCCACCATTGTAAAAGGCCATAGAGATCAATAATTTTCATCTGGAAGTTTCTTGATGAGAGTTCAGGTGCAGAGCATTCAATAATCAGGATTGAATAGTCTTTGGTTAAAGAAAATTGGCATTAAAGTTTAAGGCACCAGCAGATTTCAGTTAAGGAATACTTGAAGAATTTTTTTTGTGAGTTTTCTTGTTGAACATAACCTGCCATTCTCTGAGATCACCAATACTGATTGTGAAAGTAACCTGCCATTCTCTGAGATCACCAATACTGATTGTGAAAGAGTATCTTCTATAATAAAAATTAAGGTCTTAAAGGCCTCTTTAGTTGCTGAAAATTTGCAACAATTTTAGTCACAAAGATCAACCATCAGGCAAGAAGCCTGAACAATTTTGAAAATAAATTTACCTCAGCCCGATTGAGGAAGTCTGCCACAGCATCATATCATGACAAATAGAGTGTAGTTTTGTGTATATCAGTAAATTTGGATGCAGTTAAATTTGTACATTTAATTAGTGTCAGTAATGTAGTGGGGGTGGATATTTATATAATGCAGTAATGATCATCAAAATTGATGGTGCTAGCTTCATGGTATAATTTTTTCAATAATTGTGTTCAAAATTCACTAATTTATATCCCTGTTTTCACTAATTGTAAGTCAGGAGGGTTGACAGCTCAGGATAATGAAAGTGTAGTGCAAGTCTTAATCTAATTAGCATTGAAATATCACTTGACAATAAAAGTAATCAGATATTCCACACTGGATTATAACATTACATGGTGGCAGCAGTAAAAATACAGGATCGAAATTATCAGAGTTGAAAATGATTACACTTCAGTTTAAAAATCTGGATAATTTTTACTTTTTGAGACATGAAAATTGGGTAAAAGTGGTTTCAGCACTTTGAACACTTTTGGCAAGCATCTGGACTTATTGAAAATGAGGAAGAAATTCAAGTAAATTACCTTGATTTATTCCATGGGAAGTGTGGCTTATTACATTTTGTCTTCATTCAACCTGACAAAGGAAGATCAAAAGAAGTGGAAGCCTGTGACATAGATTTGTGCAATATTTCATTCCAAAGAGGAATGTAATTTTTGAAAAAACATGGATTTCTAGGGACTAATAGCACAAAGAAGTTTCAGCCGTGGATAATGCGTGAGATTAAACAATGCTTCACTCTTATTTAAGATTTATACTGGAGCTGATATGACTGTAATTCCTAAGAGAGATTTACCAAAACTTGGAATCCAAAAATTATCAAAGTCTGATCAAAAACTGTAAGGACCTGGAAAATCTGAACTGAAAGTGCAGTGAAAATTTACATGTTGACTAGAATCGAACAATGCGTCAAAACAATAAAGGTCAAGTTCAGATAGAGAGAGGAAAATATTTTCCATGCAGATATATAATTTGTTGGAATATTGGAATGTTAAACAATGTGGTTGGTATAATCTGTCATTCATGCTACTGTTGTTATCAATTTTTGTCTGTCCTGCATCTTTTACAGCTGTTATAAATATTATATTTATTTATTATAAACATCTTTTATTTCACATTGCTAGGCATGGATAAATGTTACTAGAAAACTTCTCTTTGGTACTAAATGGAAATAGTGCCAATCTGAAGTATTTACCACCAGGGCACCCATTTTGACAATCTTGTTGTTACTCTGCCAAAACCAAAAGTCAAATCAACATGGGGCTTCCACCTGAAAACTTGTCTTGTTGGTCCTTTTTTAAAATGGTGCCAGCCTGACATCCATTGTGCCAACCACAGCACCAAATTTGAAAATCTTGTTATTGCTCAAGAATATTTGAGATGGTTTCAACATTCAGCAGTTGAAAGAATGAATGTCCTTATTTTCAATTTCTAGACAATCATTCTTTTCAGTCAATAGAGCACCAGTGCTTTCTTGTACCTCTTGAAGAATAACAGAAGCAGAAGTGTTGTTCTAATTATTGATTATAATTAATCATCAGTTGGTTAGGCAAACCAATAAGAAAACGTTTCATGACACTTCACGATCGACTGTGTGTAAAGAGGAACTACTTTTTTTAGTTGCATGCAAATCACAAAGGTTAGTAAAACTCCTGTGTTAATAGAGCTACCAATCCACTGAAGTTGATCTGAAATATTTATTCCCTTCACAACTTAAAAGTATAAAAGCATACCATATTCCATAGGTGCAAACTCATCATTAGGAACACAGTCATGATTATATGATTATGCTATTAGATTGTTGAGTTAATAAATTTAAACAAATTTTGATGGTTTGTGTCAGATGTAGTATTTATAATTAATTAATATTTGATTTTAATCAATTGTCACTAGGTTAAGTGGAGCTGATTATGATGTTCTTAAAATTCTCATCACTACTGTTTGGATCATAAATGCAGTTTAATTGAATCTTTCTCATGTATGTGAGCATGATATGGAAATCAAAAACAATGAGATAGGATGTGATTGATGAGGTTTGCTGATCTTTGGGGGCCCACCACATTCATTTTTTGGGGAGGAGTGGAGATATTTCACAAAAGTGGAATCTGTATTAGCAATCACCCCCATATAAAGGTCACATGCTTACAATGATCAGATGTTTGGAAACATCACATTTTGCTGTATAAATCCCATGTATATAATAGTTGTTGCCTACTTGGCATGGTTAGTGGTCACTATAAGTTGGTTACAAACATATTTGTGGTTCTGTGATATCATTTGTGATACTAAAGCTGATAGTGCCCATATTCATTTATGATACTCAAGCTGATAGTGCCCATATTCATGTGATACGCAAGCTGATATTGCCCATATTCATTTATGATACTCAAGCTGAGAGTGCCCATATTCATTTATGGTAATCAAGCTGATAGTGCCCATATTCATTTGTGATACTCAAGCTGATAGTGCCCATATTCATTTGTGATACTCAAGCTGATAGTGGCCATATTCATTTGTGATACGAAAGCTGATAGTGCCCATATTCATTTGTGATACTCAAGCTGATAGTGCCCATATTCATTTGTGATACGCAAGCTGATATTGCCCATATTCATTTATGATACTCAAGCTGATAGTGCCCATATTCATGTGATACTCAAGCTGATAGTGCCCATATTCATTTATGATAATCAAGCTGATAGTGCCCATATTCATTTGTGGTACTCAAGCTGATAGTGCCCATATTCATTTATGATACTCAAGCTGATAGTGCCCATATTCATTTGTGATACTCAAGCTGATAGTGCCCATATTCATTTATGATACTCAAGCTGATAGTGCCCATATTCATTTGTGATACTCAAGCTGATAGTGCCCATATTCATTTGTGATACTCAAGCTGATAGTGCCCATATTCATTTGTGATACTCAAGCTGATAGTGCCCATATTCATTTGTGATACTCAAGCTGATAGTGCCCATATTCATTTGTGATACTCAAGCTGATATTGCCCATATTCATTTATGATACTCAAGCTGATAGTGGCCATATTCATTTGTGATACTCAAGTAGAACTTTTATAATGTCAAAAGACGAGACCTAAAGCCCTTATATTAGAAAAAAAACAAGTAAAAAACTATAAAGTACTGTTTATAAATACATGTTGTTAATCCCTACAATCCAGTCATTTGCACTACCTATATTATAAGATGTCAGACAAATCTGATGCTTTCACAGATTTAGGCCCTATTTTACTGATTTCAGCTAGAAATGTTAGAATTCATCTGCAGTTGGTAAACTATAAAAAAGTGAAGTCACTCAACATTTTTTATTCACTATGCTTGAGCAATATTACTCCCAGTTCCTCTGTCCTGTCTCACAAGATGTAATACAGGTATATGTACTCATTGCATGTAGATCTTTTGTTTTAAATATTAAGAATTTCAGGTTTAATACTTTATACTGTTTTATTTATAAACAAAATATAAGTAACACATTTTCTATTCTCAAGTTTCTCAACCATGAATTTTGCTTTATTCTTCCTGGTTTTGTTTTCATTCTTCATCTCTCATTTACTTCATAAAATAACACTCCATATGATGCATGGTTATCAGTTTAGTCATTCCATGGGTGACCACAATATACAGGTTTGACGGCACATGAAAAGTTTGTGTACCATTTGTGGGTTTCAATATAGGTATTGATAACATCAAGTGAATTGTATCACACAGGTAGCCTGTGAACATAAGTATCACTTTGTAGGTAAGATAGATCTATTTAGCCCAGGTAAAACTTATCTTAAATTCATTCTGCTCAACACTTACAGGTAATTATTATATTATGTACATTTATTGTCCCAAATAACTTAGAGACCTAGCTGGAACTTTGTTTCCATGTTATTAGTACAACTATCAGATATCATCTCAGTTCACGTATTCTATTTCAGGTGTTTTCCTCATGTTTTGCTGGAGTTTATAATGAATACCTACTGAAGGACAAAGGGTGTGACATTCACATCATGGTGCAGAATGTTTTCATGTACGTGGACTCCATAATCTGTAATGTTGTGGTGCTGTCTTTAAGAGGCCAGCTTACCAGTGCCTTCACACAGACCAGTCTTGAGACGATCTTTCAGATTGGTGTCATTGCTATAATGGTAAACAATGCTGCAATAGGGATTGTTGTCAGCTTGTTCCTTCGATCACTCAATTCAATTCTTAAGACTTTTGCTAGTGCACTGGAACTTATGTTCACAGCTGTACTCTGTTACTTTATATTTGGAATTTCTATTGATGTATATACAGTTTTTGCTATATTTATTGTCTCTGGTGCTGTTTTTCTCTATGCACAAAATCCTGTGGTAAATAAACCAAAGAATGAAATAGCTTCAGCCTCTGGGAAAGGACCGGAGAACAGTGTTCAAAAAGTGTAGAACTAGCTAGTGTTTTTTTTTTTTTTAAATTTATTAAGAATTAGCTTGCATTTTTTTTTCTGGACAAGCCACATTGATATGTTGAGAACAGATCAGTATTAGTTTATATCAATTAATGCTATAAAAGATTTACTATCAGTGTGTGTTATCCGAAAATATGTCACACTTCACATCCATAGGATACACCCAATTTCAGTAGATTGATCACATTTTAATGTTGGTTATTCTGTATTAGTGAAATAAACAAAGATGTTAACTTTGAGCCTGTTTTTGCAAGCATTGTGCGAAGATAATATCTTGTATCATTTATTTTCTTTTGCTAAGTTATGAACAAGGACAGCTGGGGTCAAAGGCAGAGCTTGAAAATGAAGTATAAGTGAAGTAGAGCAGAATGAAATGGGAATCTTGATCCTCACATCAGAAATGGATAACAAGAATATTTCCAAAACAAATATGAAACAAAATTTAAATTTTGTTGGCTGTTATATGCATTGAAATTTACACATTTACTTTTAAAATAGTAACCAGTGATCTGTGAATCAGACTACAATAACCTTTAATGTGTATGTTTAGATTATGGAAATATTTTACTTTGTATCTACATTTAGACATTAACAGATGACAGTTGTCAAAATTCCATTTCATTATTGATGTAAAAGACCCATCACTACTTTGTTCCATTTATGTACATCAACATCCATTTCATTTTGGTGGCTTTGAGTTCTTCCAGTGTTTTGTACATTCTCTGTTTCATTTTTTTTTTCATACTAATCAAAACTGCTCAAGTGGCCTAGTGGTTAGAGCGTGTGCCTTTGATGTGGGAGGTCGTGGATTTAAACCCCGGCCAAGTCATACCAATGACTTTAAAAAATGGTACTAACAGCTGCCTTGGTTGACGCTTAGCATTAAAGAGGTTAGTGTTAGGACTGGTAGGCCTGTTGTCAGGATAATGTGACTGGGTGGGACATCATGCTACATGTCTGCGGTATGATTCCCTTGTGCTAGACATTACTATAAACTGTCACACTGTTGACATCATAGTGATATGACTAAAAAAATTTTAAAACTATGTTAAAAATAAATTTAAATCAAACACACACTCATACCAATCACTTATTCCTCATCTGTATATTAAGCAATGCTAACTTGACATTAAATTTCAAATAAGGCCTATATTATTTTATAGTGGTTCCTGGGTGTGTCAAGTGTGATATTGTGTCATCTTCTCTCAGAGCTTCCTTATGAACCTTCTGTATTGCAAGTAATGGAGATATTTTTTATTTTGGTAAAGTTCATTTCTGAACTTTTGTTGATATTTGGGTTAATACAAATACTGTTATTTTTGTAGTCCCAACACATGCATTGGCACATTAAAAGTCAAATCAGAACAATTAATGGCAGTTAAGAACATTTTTAAGTAATTACTCTGTTGAACCAACCCTAATTCAGGGCTGATTTATAATGAAAAATTACAGTGATTATATAGCAACATAATTTATCTATTTATCAACTTGAAAATTTGCAGTAAGTTAGTATTTACTAGAATCTAGTCTTTTGTGATAGTTTAGTTACTGCATGAGTGGAGTTATAATAGTAGTGATACATGAAAGCTTTATGGGCTTACTTATAGCTGTAAGTTTATGCAATCATGCTAATGCATTTGATCAGTCACTGAACGTTTAAGCAGCACACCACCAGCTGTTTAGTCATTCGTAATTTTTATCTGATAATTGTTTAGAAACAATATATCAAAGGTGGATTTATTTGTTGATTCACTTGATAAACCACATTTAATAAAAACAAACTTTCATATGTTTAATGTACTAAGTCAGTGGAAATATATATCAACATTTTTTTCAAATCTACAAAATAATTTTGAAGACATGACTGTTAATTTCCAACACGTTCTTCAGTAGTCTGGACTATGAGAGTAACCTTGATGGATACAGTTGTTGTTGTTGTTGTTGTTGTTGTTGTTGTTGTTGTTGTTGTAGGGTTTAATGCCATTTTTCAGCACAAGATAGGATATTCATGGGGGCCAGTATTAATGATGGAGGAAGAACCCTGGATACAGTGTGATGTCACTAAGTCAGAATCCATCAATCACAGATACACTGGTCTGCAGATTTGTTGCTGGAATCAGGTTTGCATTGTTAAATAAAAAACTATAGAAAAACAAATTTAGACTATATCGTAAATAATAAAATCAAATTCAGCTTTTAAAGTGCCATGAGGAAACGGTTTATAGGGTTGACAAAAACTTTGTGCCATGTACTTTAAGAACCTAAATTTTTTTACTGGTGCCATTTATTACTGATACTATGAATAAACTCAAAATTTTATCAAGATTCTGGTAAGATGTACACTTTTGATATGAAATCAAATAATATCCCATTTATGTCAAAATTTACTCAAAATCCACCCAATCTGAGTAATTTTAAAACAGCTGACAATTTGTGGCATAATTGGAATGGGACACAGCAGCATCGTGGTATGGACTATTCATAATTCCCCATGTGAAGAGCTTACAATTATAGCAGCATACAATGCATCTAGAAAATTGCTGATTGTAGAAAATAAATTGAGAAACCAGTTCTTGCAAAAGTACTGAAAAAGGAAACTTTGGTAAATTTCTCATTTTCAGTGCATTTTGCAATTAAGAAAATTGGTTTGTCAAAAGTAGTTCTTTTTCCTTATGATAAGATGTACCTGGGGCATTTGTAAGAAGACCATTTTATCAGAAGTAGTTCATTTTCCCTGTGATAAGGTGTGCCTTGTGCCTTTGTAACTCAGACTAGTTACCAACAGTCAGACCGACTTGTTGGCAGTTTGAAATTTATTCCATTCCCCAAACTTCATTGGAGCCTGCAGAAATGCCAGTGGTGTGTCATCCCGAAGCTTTCGAAATAAACATCTGTTTGTATGCATAAATGGTTGCTTCATAATAGCAGAAAGAAATACACTTAAATGAATCTTTAAATTTACATTCTGATGTAACTTGGGCTGTTTTTATTCATTACATTCTTTGGTGTTTAACAACAAACCTGACAAATCAATGCATGCAAAATCATAGTGCCAGGGAAATGAATCCATTACCTTGTACTGACACACACACTGGCAGCTGACCTGGGTGGATTGCATGGTCTTTAAATTTATATTTCTTCATTACACATGGTTTTAAGCATAAGTGAATATTTAAATGCATAAAACAAACATGCGTTGCAATGATAGATATACAAAAGAATAACTTAAGACTATCATATGAGATATGGGATGGGGAGAGTTTAAATATATATGCATAATATCAGGTTTCAGTATATTTTGTAATAAAAAATTGACAAGTTTTTCCATAGTCATGTGATCCCAATGCAGTTCCTCGCGTTGTAGTGACTGCAAAATGGTCTTGTAGAATTGACAAGATTATTTATTTTAACTTTATTAATTTGTTTACTTGACATATATACCTTTACCTTGCTTTCTGGGGCTGACAGTGGTGACTTAAAATTGTCAGAAAGAGCATCAAATCCAGATAGAGTTGCCTTGTTTGTTGAGTATCTTGGGTTTGTATTGAGCAGTACCACCTGATTTATGAGCCAGGTTATCTACTGTTTTGTGTTTTCTACAAATAGTGCCTTCTAAAAGAAGGGTAAAGATATATAACTGGTTAATGTGCATTTTTATTCTGAGAGGTATGCTAATTGATTAAATTAGAGAGCAATGTGTTTTAATTACAGAGAATGAAAAATACATGCTTTTTTAAAACTTTTTTCCCATTTTGTTCTCTGTTGATTTACACTTGTAGATAAATTAGATGGAAATAAATTGCTTTTTTTTCTTGGTAGGAAAGTAGTATAGTTTTTTCATTCTTCCAGGTAGTCTGTTTTCTGGCCCAAAAGTAATTAGAGATCTTAGATCTCTCATGGCTTTGTCTTTTAATTCAACAGATATTAGGTGGAATTAAAAGTTTGATGTTCTAAATTATATATATATATATATATATATATATATATATATATATATATATATATATATATATATATATATATATATATATATATATATATATATATAATAGACAAATTCAATGGAGGACAAAAAGTCTCCTGTTGTACATTAAACTATACCAACCAGATTGCAGACTTGCTGGACCTTGAATTGGTATCAGCCTATTTATCTGGCTATCTCTTTGTTGCTTGTTCTTCTTTTATTTACTACAAAGCTTTAATTTTTGGTAAATTGTTTTTTAAGATGATTACAAACAGAACAACAGAGCTTGTTAATGCATATTTTTGTGTGAGTTAATTATTGTGTATACAGAGCTTGTTAATGCATAATTTTTGTGCCAGTTAATTATTGTGTATTCAGTCACATAGTGTAATGAGTACCTCATGCATTTATGGATATATATAATGTACAAGAAATTAACAGAATTTCCTGAAAAATGTGGTCTGATTTTCACTAAACTAGTTACATAAATGTTACAGCTACAATTGTGTTGTATTTGGAGATTACAAGTTGTACATTATAGGTATTGTAAATGAATAGCATGAAAACCAGTGGCCTATAATTTTGTTCTTTTATGGTACAAAAATTGGAAATATATTTGATTATAAGGCAGATGTTATCAAGTTTTAATGGCAAAAGAAACCTAATATCTTTAAATAATCAAGGTGAAGAATCTTTTTGTTAATCATATCATTTATCCAAGGTATAAAGCAGAAGTAGGTGAAAGATGAGGATGAAGATAAGAATGAAGTTAGAATGAGAAATTGCCAATTAAATTATGTTTAACATTTTGTACAAAGTTGAGAAAATAGGAAAAAAAGAAATGGGTGGAGACAAAAATAAATGATAAACAAAAAAATAACCAAGTTTAAAAGTAAATAGTGCTTCTTTCTGGAGCCAGTTGTTGTGGAGGTGATTAATTTGGAAATATAGGTAAAATTGCTGTTTGTACCTGTTCATGGTCTGTGGATGTGCTTCCATGATAGTAACATGTTATCTGAATAAATTTTTTGGAATTTTTAATAAATTCATGTTCTATAAAACCAGTAATTTTATTCCTATTTCTGTAGGATGTTTCACCAGTGATCACTTAATATGAAATTTACCAGTAAGAATAAAATCTCATATTTAGAAAAGGGAGCCATGATAACTATCTTGCTTGAATATTAGACATGTACCTCTGTTGTGGGCCTAATCACCTGCCTCATTGTGTCTTTGGACTGGTTTGCATTTTCTTGGCACAATATAACCAGTAACATGCTAAAAGTGTCATTAAAAAGAACAACCAGTTCATGTTTAGAAAACATTGACATGCAACAAATATGAACCCTTCCAACTAAAACAGTTACAACAGAGGTAGCAAAAGTTGAAGGTTATATTTTGTTGTAGCAAAAGATACAATAACTTGTAAAATACACCTCATCATCATAGTGGTATGAAGTACATACTGACACTAATTTGATTTATTGGATTAATGGTGTCACACAGGTCCGTCTTTGTCTACATCTAATTGTCACACATATACATTCAAAACTTGCGAAATGGCAAGAAACAGCAGGCAAGATTTTTATTTTGTGTTGCCTTTTTTCTTTCAAAACTGGAAGGAAAAATAAACCATGGACCAAATACATGTCCTGTTAATAAAACAAACATGAATTGTAACATATCAAATAGATATGAAAAGATACCATCAGGTAAGAATTTGTTGGTATGTTTCTCCTACTTCTTTACACCTGTAAAATGTAATTTTTCCAACCATAAGTACACTTTTTTTTAACTGGACATTATAACTTGAGCCACAAGCAGATGAGGGTATGACAGATTTATTATGGTGTCTCTTTTATCATGATTAGGTAGTTTATTTATTATACATATGAATTGTATTTGGGGTTTTTTCTCCAAAATATGTATTATTTAAGACTAATTTTATGCCACAGTTTTATATACATGTATTTTTTGCATGCATAATGCTTTGAATTAGTATATTTGCATATTGTTCTTTCCTGGACATTACATATTATACCTTGCATGGATAGAGTATAATGTATTGTTCTTTCCTGGACATTACATATTATACCTTGCATGGATAGAGTATAATGTATTGTTCTTTCCTGGACATTACATATTATACCTTGCATGGATAGAGTATAATGTATTGTTCTTTCCTGGACATTACATATTATACCTTGCATGGATAGAGTATAATGTATTGTTCTTTCCTGGACATTACATATTATACCTTGCATGGATAGAGTATAATGTATTGTTCTTTCCTGGACATTACATATTATACCTTGCATGGATAGAGTATAATGTATTGTTCTTTCCTGGACATTACATATTATACCTTGCATGGATAGAGTATAATGTATTGTTCTTTCCTGGACATTACATATTATACCTTGCATGGATAGAGTATAATGTATTGTTCTTTCCTGGACATTACATATTATACCTTGCATGGATAGAGTATAATGTATTGTTCTTTCCTGGACATTACATATTATACCTTGCATGGATAGAGTATAATGTATTGTTCTTTCCTGGACATTACATATTATACCTTGCATGGATAGAGTATAATGTATTGTTCTTTCCTGGACATTACATATTATACCTTGCATGGATAGAGTATAATGTATTGTTCTTTCCTGGACATTACATATTATACCTTGCATGGATAGAGTATAATGTATTGTTCTTTCCTGGACATTATGTATTGCATCTTACTCCAAACCAGGATAATCTGGTTCAGTATATGGTAAGGCCGTAATATGTAAACTTAATTTCTTTCTTTTTTGGAAGCATTTATGTGAACATCGTAGGCATTACCTACATGATCGGCCACAGTCCACACTCATGACCAGAAATTTTAAAACAACCAGATAAAAGTCGGCATTCTTAATGGTACATCCAGGTCCTGTATTCTTATGGCCAAGCAATACCTTTTATTTTTAGGCCCCACCCTGGCCATTTATTCTCAAATAATTTTGAGCATGAAATTCAAGCACAGGATTTTGAGTCTGTAACTTGTGTTAAAATTAAATTAGACTTGTGAAACTTTGCAGATTTTGCATCTCAAGCCCTTTCATAAACTGTCACATTTCACTGACGTTGATATTCTCATTTATACTGATATCTCCATCATAGACTATTGAATAACATTGACCTATATACTTTAAGTATTATAATTACTAGTCAGACTGCTGAATTTCACTGACCTAGATGCTTTCCAATTATCATTGTTAAATTCCTCTCATAGACTCAACATTTCACTGATCTAGATTTATTCCAAGTATGTCCCTCTCATAGACTATTAAAATTTCCATTTATCATACTGCTCGACTTGATAAAATTTCAGTGAACCTATATGTATCAATATCATATTTAATGCTAGTCCTACTCTAGACTGCTAAATTTTATTTATCTAGATAATCTCCAAGTATACTATCTTCTTGGGTCCCTCATATAGACTGCAAAATATCACTAAGGAAGATGTACTACTGGTATCATATCTACTTGGGTTCTTATCACAGACTGCAAAATTTCACTGACCTAGATATACTACATCAGTATCAAATCTAACCTAAGTCCTTTACTGGCCTAGAGATACTCCAGGTCTACTTCTGCCCTTCTGATGGACTGCAAAATTTGACTGAATTAGATGTACTACAGGCATCATATCTAATACCAATTCCTCTTATAGACTCCTAAATTTCCCTGACCTAGATGTACTACAGGCATCATATCTAATGCCAATTCCTCTTATAGACTCCTAAATTTCCCTGACCTAGATGTACTACAGGCATCATATCTAATGCCAATTCCTCTTATAGACTCCTAAATTTCCCTGACCTAGATGTACTACAGGCATCATATCTAATGCCAATTCCTCTTATAGACTCCTAAATTTCCCTGACCTAGATGTACTACAGGCATCATATCTAATGCCAATTCCTCTTATAGACTCCTAAATTTCCCTGACCTAGATGTACTACAGGCATCATATCTAATGCCAATTCCTCTTATAGACTCCTAAATTTCCCTGACCTAGATGTACTACAGGCATCATATCTAATGCCAATTCCTCTTATAGACTCCTAAATTTCCCTGACCTAGATGTACTACAGGCATCATATCTAATGCCAATTCCTCTTATAGACTCCTAAATTTCCCTGACCTAGATGTACTACAGGCATCATATCTAATGCCAATTCCTCTTATAGACTCCTAAATTTCCCTGACCTAGATGTACTACAGGCATCATATCTAATGCCAATTCCTCTTATAGACTCCTAAATTTCCCTGACCTAGATGTACTACAGGCATCATATCTAATGCCAATTCCTCTTATAGACTCCTAAATTTCCCTGACCTAGATGTACTACAGGCATCATATCTAATGCCAATTCCTCTTATAGACTCCTAAATTTCCCTGACCTAGATGTACTACAGGCATCATATCTAATGCCAATTCCTCTTATAGACTCCTAAATTTCCCTGACCTAGATGTACTGCAGGTATCTACTTGTTTCTCACACATGGATAAATTTCACTGACCTAGATATAATTCGTGTACAGTAATTCTCTTAAATACATTTTCTACAGTACATCTCAGTGAAATTTAGAAGCCTTTGAGATGGACCCAAGTAGATATTATACTTGGAGTACATCAGGGTCAGCAAATTTTAGCAGTCCATGAAGACTAGTGTTAGATATGATACATGTAGTACATCTAGGTTGGTGAAATTTAGCAAAGAGAGATCCAAGTTGATGTCATATTGCCAGTACATCTGGGTTAGTGAAAATGTATTGTCTTTGCTTGGGTCATTCCCATTGACAGCTAAATTTTACTGACCTAGATATGCTGTAGGAATTGTGTTTACTTGGGTCATTCCCATTGAGGGCTAAATTTTACTGACCTAGATATGCAGTAGGAATTGTGTTTACTTGGGTCATTCCCTTTGATGGCTAAATTTTACAGACCTAGATATATGTAGGTTTCATATCTGCTTGAGACCCTCTTAAACACTGTTCAATTTCACTGACTTAGACATACTGCAAGTATCATATCTAAATCAAAACCCTCATAAACTGCAAACATGGGCTGTCATACATATAATCATTTACTCCAATATATATTTTGTGGATTTTGAGTTCAAGCTTTAGTTTCATGCTCTAAGTCAGTTTTAAAATATGGGTTTTAAAAGCTTAACAGTTCAAGATTTTAGAACACATGCCCTAGATTCACTTGCAAAAAACAAAAGGATTTAGCATACAGGCCTTGATCTCACATGCTTAAAAGCAAATGGTTTAAAATACATGCCCTGGTCTTGCAGGCATAAGAAGTATACAAGATATGTTACATTACATAAGCATTTGCAACAAGGATATGTTGTTCTCCTATGAATAGCAGATTTTATTTATGACAATAACAAGGTTGCCAGGCTACAAAAAAATTTGTAAGGGAGGTCTCAAAGATGCCCTTAAAAAGTATTTGCCAAAATTTTTAAGACTGAAAGGTGGGTGTACAATTGGATAAAGTTGGTAGAATATGAAGATGTCATGCAAGGCTGACAAAAATGGCTGAATCATTAAAACCATTTAAGACTGCATTATCAGCATGGTCTTCAAAGTTGTTAACACTGTATAGGTAAAATATCTGCCACAACAAAGCCAGAAAGACTTCAAATATATTGTTAGAAATTATGAGGACAAATAATGTTAAAAATACATCTATAGTGGACAAGAACTGAATGAAAATACATGTATTTTTATTTAACGATGATCATTTAATTCTTACTTAGATTTGAAAAATAATTAAAGATGTCTCTGTTTAGATAGGGGTAATAAATATATATATATATATATATATATATATATATATATATATATATATATATATATATATATATTCAGGACGAAGTACCATTTGCATTAGATTTTTTAATTAAAATTATGTATTTACCAAAGAATTCCAATGAAAAAATTATTTTCTTATGCAAGTACATTTTCTTTACTTTATAAACACATTTATTAGACTGTAGAAACTGCATACTAATGTAACCAAGTTTCATCAGTTGAAAGTGATCACAATTTTCACCTTTATATCTCAAAAGATACATAGCTAAATGAATGGTATCATAGTTGGGAAGGTTGTTTAGTTTTGACATCTTGTTTTTAATGCTTTTGATGCACGGTTGATATTTTAATGTTTATAAGGTTTCTGACTTTTTAAAATATTTTTATGCAGTGTGTTCAAACTATTTTCACCATTGTTACAAAGGAACTAATAGAGTGTTAAAGAATTCCATACATTTATTGATTATTCTTGCCAGTACAAGCTGAGCGTTCAGGAAATGCTTACATGTACTTCTTATACTTGCCAGTAAGTTGAGTGTTCTGGTATGCATATGGTTTCTTATTTATACATGCATGCATGCTCAAGCCAAGTGTTCAAGGTATGCATAGGTCACTTATTTATACATGCATGTACAAGTTGAGTGCTTGCAGTTATTATACTTGCCAATGATATATAGTTCTAGACTTTGCTGGACTAAAACTGCCAGTAGCTTTCCATGGGTCAGTAGTTCTTCCCTGGTTCTTTTTCCAAATATACTGGCTGCCATGTATAATTTGTGTACTGAAAAAGGCCTCAACTCACTAAACCATGTCAAACTCATGTGCTTTATCTTACAGATTTGGGGCACATTTATATCAAAATGTCATAAATACCTAAAGTCTGAAATTAATATACAAAGCAAAAACACACTTTTGTTGGTCTTCATAAGCACAGCAGTACGTATTTCTTTAGGGTCCCTAACATTTGTTTTGCCATTATACTAGTCAAGAGCTAAAAAAGATGACTAAACCTTGCTTATCTAAGCTCCTGATGGTTCATGAAAATGTTCAGTAGACAGGATTTTGGATGAACAAGTTTTCTTGTCTCCAATTTAAGCTTAGAAGGTATATTTCCAATGGCATTGCCATTTTTGTTATTGGTAGAGGCATGGATGTTAAGTTTTCATTTAGTTTCTTTTTTGTATATTGTTTTCTACATTTTAGCTCTTATCATATAAGATACCTATCAGACAAAATGTTTTCACAAAAGTTTTTGAAAGTATTATGAAGTTTATACCTAGTTTTATTATGCTCCAAGAAACTTCATCTTTGCTGATCATGTTTTAATATACATTTTTTAATATACATTTGTATCCTTCTTGTTGTTTCAACAACAATACAGTTAGATCAAAGTTTTGAGCATATAACCAATAATTTTATTAACTTTGATGTGGACAAGTTAGGATGCATCTTGCATAAGCTTTTGGGCTTTTTTATATTAAATTTTTTCTATTAAATTATGTCTTGAATTTTTCTTTAAGGCTGATTTGTAACTCATGGTCATTTGTAATTAATTTTTTTTCAAATGTAAAACTTGTATTTATATTGTATAAGACTGTACATGCACTTTTGCTAGTATAAAAGCTGGGTATGAATTTGCTTACACATGCATCTTATTAGTATTTTGTAACTATACATTACTAGTGTTATATTGCTTATTTATTATGAACCCAGATTAATAAAATACATTTACTTAATATGCATCTTGTTCATTTTAATTTGTACTATAATAATAATAATAATAATAATAATAATAATAATAATAATAATAATAATAATAATAATAATAATAATAATAATGTTTTCTATGGCTGTTTTAGTCTTTACAGGAATGTTAAAAATCACAAATATTACCAGTACATAGATTATAACTGTTTCATGATACAGATGCTGTTACTTGGTAGTACACTTCCTGCTACAAACCGCTCTAGTGGTTAGAGCATCTGTTTCAGATACAGGAGGTTGTGGGTTTGAACCCTGGCCGAGTCATACCAAAGACTTTTTAAAATGTTACTAACAGCTGCCTCGCTTGTCACTCAGCATTGAGAGGTTAGTGTTAGGACAGGTTTGCCTGGTGTCAGGATAATGTGGCTGGATGGGACATCAAATCACATGTCTGCAGCATGATGCAACAGAGCTAGTCATCACTATAAATTGTCACACTGCAGACATTGTAGTGATATGATTGAAAAAATTGTTAAAGCTACATTTAAAATCATAATCACATCACATCACATCACTAGTTTTTATGAATACTGATTGTGTATCTAAATTCCATTCCAAAGCATTTCTGAAACACTTAAGATCATATCTCTTTAATTTCACTGATCTTCATTTCTAATTGTCAAAAAGTTTTCTCATTATAAATATTCTACTTTTATTTTGCATGCTTTTGTAAGTTTCTTTGGAGCCATTGAAATTTCATCCCCCAAAAATGAGTTCTATTTATGTTAATAGATAAAATGGACTAGAGCTATTAGTGATTGCTGTACTGCCAAGAGCACTGTTCACTAGTTTGCTCTGCTGGACCTTATGCAGAAAACCTTGTTGGGAACCCAATGTTAGGAGAGGTTGGGCATTCAGAGGCCATGACCATAGCTGAAAACCCCATAGTACAAAAATACTGATTTTCAAGAAGAAATGCAACGTACCAACCTTCATTGATAATCTGAATTCTGTGTGATTTTTTTTTTATGTACCACACAATTAATCCTTTGGGATTTTACTATCTGGAAAAAGTGTGCAAAATAAATTGCCAGCAACACTAACAGCTATAAGAGGAAGGATCATTTCTAAAAGAAATATTACCAAATGAACTTCTGACTTTACTATATCAAGGTTCTCTCTGGTGTTTATAAATGTAAGTTCAGGCCTTGTCATTGATGATGAAGCAGCAAGCTGATGTTTATTAGTTTTTACATGCTGTTTTATGTCATTGGTGCCTCCATGCTCAATAGCAAAATCACAATTAGGGGGTCCAAATGGTCTAAATCGATCACTGTTACGGATCACTGCTATCTCACCTCTGTCTTCATGGGTTCAAGTCTCAGGCATGTAAGAAAGCTTGCCAGTAGCTTCTCATGGGTTGGTGGTTCTTTTCAGGGTTTACCTGGTTTCTTCCTCCACCATTAATACTGCCTACCATGTATAGCTTATCTTGTGCTGTAAACTGGCATTAAACTCTACAACAACAACAATTACACAATTTGTAATACACAACGTTTCACAAACCTACACATGATGGCATAATTGTCCTTCAAGTTCTGTATTCTTTTCTTTGCTGGAGAAAATCCTGAATCTTCCTTTTCAACATGACTAGAAGTTGAATATTACACAGATGAGATACAGTTATAGCTGCAACTGCTCTGCACAATCTAATACACTGGTTAAAGACTGGCATGGTAGCCTTGATTTGAAATGAACCAATCATATTCTAGAACTCTATATCCCAATATACATATACCATCATTACCTCCAGAATGAAAAAAAGGTGCCTGTTCTAAAAAAAAAATTGCAAGGAAATTTCTGATTTAAATTTTTTAAATTGAAACAACTTGCTTCCATTTTCAGGTCCAAAATATTTGACAAATACAAAAACAAACAGGACACTTTGCAGCTATGTACGACTCTTCTAAATGATGATATGGAATGCAAAAAATCCAACTTTCTTAAGATTTGATCAATACGAGCAAGATCTGAGGTAAAGATATCAAGCTGACCGACGATGACCAAACTAGATGCAACATAGAGGTCTTTAGAACTACATACAATTTCATCAGAATAAATGTACTTAATGGTTTGAGCTGTGTTGCTTACCAGCAACATCCTATATAAAGTTGATTGTCTTTGGGCAATAACTGTTAAAAATGGTGTAGATGGACAAACTCCACAAAATGCAGATTCAGGTCCAAGATAATGTTTTTAACCAAATTTCGTCACAATATGTTCTTTGGTTTCTTAGTTTTGTTGATTATAAACAACATTCCAGGTTTCCATGCAAAGATAAGAATATGCTCAACAATGGGGCATAACTTGGTAAAACTGGACTAAACCCAATGAAGACATCTTACAATGTTCATATCAAATTGCATTAAAATATGCTTAATGATGTTTTGCACTATGCTGGTTAAAAGCAACATCCCAAGTAAAGATATTAAGTTCATTGTCATGGGGCCATAACTTGGAGTTGTAATGATGAAATCCTTGTTTATATGAAACTAAACCACAATCCATTAAATGGTTCTTAGCTTTACGGGGCATGACTCTACTCTAAATGGAGTTGACAAAAAAAACCCCATAAAAGGCACATTTAGGTTTATATCTTACCAAATTGCATTAGTACATGTTGAATGGTTCTTGAGCTGTGCCAGATAAAAGCACCATTCCATGTGAAATTACTTGTAAAGGGCTATAACTCTAAAATGGAGTTCACGAGTTAAAATACATAGAAGGCACATTTAAATCAATGAGACAATGTACACACCAAATTGCATCAAAATATGTTGAATTGTTCATAAGAACATACTGATTTCAAGTATCTGTTTTTGGGGAGATGTAAAATTAACTGGGTAGATCTCAAACAATAGCCATAATAGCTGGGTGGATCTCAAATAATAGCCATAAACAGTGTAGCCAAAAGATAATTGCACTCTTTATTTAAACATAACAAAAAAAATAATGCAGGACTGAATCAGCCAAAAAATATGTTAAAATTCAATAAGATGCGTGTAAGGTCCATCTGTATCCATTTTTAGAACCTGTCGGTTTCCATATGTTCCTGCCATTACAACACAGCCTTTTTCTCTACATTTGTTGCAGCTCTGAACAGTGTCTTTACATAAAGTGACAAACTGATTGTACAGATGAATCCCTTCATCCTTGTCAATATTCCTGTGATACTGCATCACCTTCCCCTTGAGATTTCCACCCAGGCTGGCCTGTGGAACAATGAGAACATCTCCAGGAAGATCTAAAACTGACACCAGCTTCTCATTTTCTGCAGAGGAGCTAAGTTTGACATTAAGACAAGATTTTACTGCAATATAGAGAAAGAATTTTCTATTAGTGATAAAGATGGACTAAAACACTGATGGCCAATGTTGGAATGTTTACTCGTGTACAATGCCAAAATGTAATTCCAATTTTTATGAATTGAATGCATTTTCAGCAATTTGATTGGATGTAAATGGTCACATGATAATGAAGTGGAAATTTTTAAATATCGATAAATTCTGCAGACTACTTTTGTTTTCGTTTCCATGTCATTTGATGTGAAGTTTTATCTATATCAACCCATTACAGTCTAATAACAACAAAAAAAAATCATCCACCCACTACTGTGATTTCTAATCAAAATTTACAAAGCACAGATAAAAATGGACCATTATAAGTTAAAACTGTGTAATTGTACAGACCATCCTGCACTCCACCATACCTTTCATTCCTTTTGCTTACAAAGGCATGTGGTAAGCTTTACAAGCAAATTTTCAGAAATTATTGCATTTCACCTCAACATGTTACAGAAGTGGTTATTTATAGTCAGGGTCATACGTCAAACAAGGAATCTCACTAAAAATTGACATGATTTTGCTTTTGAAAGCTCAAAATGCATAGAAAGTAACAAAAATACTGCTATACTTTTAAAAAAAATATCTTGTTTTAACCGCAACAACCATTTTTTTATATATTAAAATAATGATTATAACAATGCATCACTGGCATTACCTGTTATAACATTCTACCCCATATTACTGTATAAAGTATTGATGAATCTTGGCCAGCAAAGATCGGGCTATGTGAACAGTTAAGAGGCTAATGAAAAAAAACTTTTATCATAAAAGTAAATGTTTCGTTGATTAAATATGCTGATATGATGTTACAAAGGAAGTAAAATGGAATTATAAGGATTAAATGATCATGGTTTTGTGTATTTATCAATGTGTAAATTTTACCTAATCACCCACAAAGGACTTTATATAAACTTTGTGAGTGATTAGATAAAATTACACATTGATAAATCCAACCATGATTATTTCATCCTATAGAGGTCCTCAGGGATTCTTTGTCTAAAAATTATACTGAAAACGTTTATGCAACAATATGCATTAGGGTTTTTTATCCTAGTCATGAACAAATAATTTAAATAAAAGTTACTACAGATACATTTAAAAACAGTTATCCTCATCTAAAGGTAAAATGTCTGCATGATTCTGATTACAACACTTGGTAGTGTCATCAACATCAATATTGGGCAAAATCTAAATATAAAATTGCTATCATATACATTGTCAGCTCTTTCACAACAGTCTTTCTTTACAGAGCATAGAATGCACACACACACACACACACACACACACACACACACACACACACACACAACACACACACACACCTTAATTGAGAACACTATTAACCCTCTACTAAATAATTGCCATATCTAGTCAGTCATCTAACTCATGAACTATTAAATTTACAATTAAGATATTCAGAACAAAATTTTGTTTATGAATCAGGTGCTCATCATAACTGTACTCTTTTGAATCTGATTGAAACAAGATCATATAAGTAAAGGAAACCATTGCTAAGCAAACTATGGTCATTGCCCACTGAGTAGTTAATTGTCAAATCAAACGAGGTTGCACAAATCTGTGGACATTTAATAGTTCCAGTAGTAAGATGAGGCAAATCCACACATTAAGTCATGATGTCTTTTACCTACAAATTTGCTAACTGAAATCACTATAGTTTTAGTTACTCAGGTGTGAACTAAATAAAGGACATTTTTAGGATTTGCACTGGGGAACCCCTAAAGTGAATATTATGAACAGGTGTCTACTATATGGAGGTATCTTGTTCAGAATCACATTAACTATGTTGCTCTTCTGACTTTAGCAACCATCCTAGTAACCACCATACTTGTGGGGGGTGGAGGGACTGTGGGGATAGAGGTGGGCCAGGCATAGTTGGATTGACAAAATTTGCATCAAACAACTTGTTTTTATTGATAATGAATCCAAATGTTTTGCGGGGGAGGAGGGATTTCTTGCTATGCCACTAATTTCAGTCTTATTAGGGCATATTTTTTTTATCATTGAAGAAAGGTGTGATAATGGAATACTTATGTCTGTGTGATAGTTATCCATTTTTAATATATCTATACAATACACACACATTTAATTAAATTCAAATAATATATTGTACTAGTGCATGATGTTTCTAGGGCAATTACATCAAATGCATGCAAATTTAATGAATGTAAATTTCTCAAGTCCTCTTTAAAATGTCAGGTCCTAAATTTTTTCACACATGATCAATTCCTGAAACTGACCAGTAATTATTTTACGTATTATTTTCATACTATGAAATAGGTTTTTTTTTCATGTACAATAAATTACACACAATACAGTACCTATCTTCTCCATAATATCTGGTGTGGCACCTTTCATGAAACAAACATGCAATATCAATCCTCGGCCAATCTGTAAAATGAATATATGCATTAGATTATGTATGTAAAACATGTATGCTCTCACTGCAGTCCCCGAATTGTCCACAAAATAACCCAGGAATACTTGCAGAATTTATCTGAATGGTATAAAATTCTGTGTCCAATGCATATATGTCTATAAAAGGGTTTTGTGTATTTCATCTGTCTAGCTCCAGTGGCTTGAGTAATTGTGCTAATAAGATTTAGACACCCAAAACTTTTCTATCCAGAAAGTGAACAAGAACTGATAAATATATAAATATTGCTTCAATTGGAAATCTAAAATCTAATCAGGCCATTTACATATGATTTACATACTGCTTACCAAATCTGTTTTGATTAGATTTGGCTGATCACCCACCCCATATATACGACTAGAAAAATAAACTGCTAAACACAGAATGTAAAATTATGTTCAAATGATAAGAAATGAATTTCTCTTTTTAATTATTAGTAATTTTTATGTATATTTAATTTACAATAACCCAATCAGTTACTTAAATCTTGAAAGAGAGATAATGTCAAATCCTTTTTTGAAGTCCCCACTTACAATGTAAAAAACTGTACTACTGACCTAGACTGTAAAAAAAACTTTAGTTCTCACTTTGTACAAATATTGTCCTCACCTACACTGTTGAAATATTTAGTCCTCACCTACACTGTAAACAAAATGTAGTCCTCATCTACACTGCACAAATTTTTAGTCAATAATTGTGTCTTTATCAAAATGTTGAAATAATTTTTATTTTAAAAATTTCAGTTTCTTGATTACTTTATTATGGCTTGGTTGGTTTGTGTGGCTATGTGTCCATACTAATCTGACTTTAACCACAGTAGTACCAAAAAGCTATCACTTGAATCAAAAACACTTTATAACCCATGACACAGTATGCACACACACCAATATGCTTTTATATTTTCTGCTATCCTTTCAAAATGAATCAAATAATAAACACGGCATTACTTAATTCAAAGTACTATCATTCAGTTGGTACCTACTACTACTACCTCTTTTTGGATATTATATAACTGACGTAATCCACGATAACAGCTCACTAAACATTATCTTTAGCACCTGCCTTGGACAGACAGCCAGTATGCATGCCATCTTTTGAACATAGTTTTGCCAGGCAATGACTCATCAAATAATGAACCTTAAGAATTTTTTAAATTACCCTGCACCTGGCTAGTCCCATGTTGGCATTACTAGAAACTTGTGTCACAAAAAAGTTATCCGATTTAGATAGTGGAATTTTTCTAAAGAATGATCATAAAAAATGAAAGCCAAGTTTCAGATTTCATATCTTTGGGTAAAAATCACTGAAATGAATATCCATATTACTAAAGTTTAGTTCACATCTAATTTTACCAACAGGCAATGGGTGAAATCATGGTGGGAGAGGAAAATGTTATACAATTCCTATATCACTATTACAATCTAATTACTTTCATTATTATTGTGGTAGTATTAGTTCTTGTTTATCAGTAAACCTTAACTTAAGTGTGTGTTAATCTATGAGAATTTCTCTTTTTAGTCTATCCCAGTAAAAAATGGAGCAATTTTTATCTTCTATGATATCATTTAAATTAAATGACTAGTGAGTCTTGACGGTAAATCATGTTAAAATTTCAGAATTTTACAATAATATGTAAATATATTTACTTTTGTTATATTTTGCTGATATTAAATTTTTTCAATGTTTTTTTTTAACAAAGACAGAATAAGTACCAGCAATGAGAACATGAAAACCAGTTAAGTCTTTCAAAACATGATTCTAGGATTTCAACAAAAGTGTGGCAATAAACAAATACTCGAGTGTTGCATTAGATGGAATGCTGTAGAGTACAAAATGTAATGAAATGAATATTGTGAATTGTGATGAATAAGCATTCATTTTCTAAAAACTTCTGCTTTGATTTGCTCCTTACATATGTTTGTATGTTGTGGATTGACCTTTATTCATTTTGGGGTATCAAATTCTCCCAGATCTTGGGATGATACTTGTGCAGACAATATTGGCTCTCCTACCCAATCAACTAATGTAAGTACTGATGAAAATTCTGTTTTCTTTGCTAAACTATGAACATTAGTACACACAAAAACAATAACATTTACTGTATGTTACATTCATCAGATATTAATATTAATAAACACAAAAGCAATAACATTTACTGTGTATTAAGGTCATCATATATGAACATGGAGATAACCAAACTTTCTGTGCAGAACCCATTTTTCTTCTTTTAAAGTGACTATCACCTTTGACCTTTTGGCAACAAATGGCTTCTTCCTAAACCAAAAATTTAGCTATCCATAAAGTTTGGTCCAGGCACTAATGTTAGTATTGGAAACTAGATTAAATTTTTCAGTCCCTTTGACCTTTTGTATCAACTCTGACCGCTATCTACTTATCCTAGGTGCAAGACATCCACAAAGTTTGGTATATATATATGCGATATAGAACTAATATTATTGATTGGAAATCAGTTATATTCCTTCAGTCAAAGTGACCTTGACCTTCAACATCATGACCCTGAAATCCTTGCCCCAAATGCATTGCCATCCAAAAAGTTTGGCAACTGATCATAGAGGAGAACTTGAGATTTTATGTAGGAACCATTATAAATCATCAATCTTCTTTCAGTATTTGTGACCTTGACTTTTGATCTCATTACTCTTAAAGTTCTGGGTTTCTTCCTTACCTCATGGAGAACTGAAGCTATTGTGTGAAATTTTTTTGTCTCCTTTCAACTTTTTGACCACAAATCAGTAGGATTCTTTCATGCTCAGAGTGAAATCCATCCACAAAGTTTTCTAACTGTAGATAGTGGACATTTGTGCATAAGCCATTTATTTCCTTCAGTCCCTGTGACTTTGACATTTGACCTGTTAACCCCCAAATCATTACTTTTCTTATTTGACCAAATTGCAAACTATCCACAAAGCTTAGGAACTGTAGATGGTAGACATTTCTGGTTATTGTTTAGAACTGGAATTGGTAACAGGATAGATGGACAGATGAATGACAACATAACATAATGCACTCTGCTTAATGGTAGGCATGTATACAAAAATGTCCTGTTCTCAATAAGAAGCACTAAATATTTCTGCTCTGAAGAAATTCCCAGCCATTTTCCAAAAAATGAATCAATGTTCTCTGGACATACCTCAACATATTGAGCTTCACTGACTTCAGTTGCAGGCTGAACCATTAGACGCGCTGAAAGACATTGCTGTAGAACAATACGCACCTTGGGACTAGAGTCTGGTCCATCGGCATCCATTGTCAGTTATTCCTAAGTTCAACACCCTTAAAGTTTTAAAACATCTTTTGAAATAAGCAGACTCAAATTAAAAGTAAACTAACATTTTTTTAATGAAATGATGTAACAAGAAATGGTTTAAAAGTAGATTGCTCATTGCTTTGTCAGAGGTAAATATCTTACCTACAAGCTTATAATGAGTTCACCGTCACTAGTGTAACAAGCTAATCTTTAAAAAGAAAGATGAATTAACTTCATATCATGTCTACAATGATTATAAGACAAATTTAAAGACCATCAAAATCTGTCTTGTGCCTTATATTTTTATTATTATTATTATTATTATTATTATTATTATTATTATTATTATTATTATTATTATTATAAGGGCGAATGTAAGTTAAGTGTGAAATTCCTGGATTCCCATTTAATCAATGATGTTGATCCCTACTGGCTGAAGAGTATGTAATTAATGTATCCAATAAAGTTTTCTGTATTTCTGATCAATGTTGCTACTAGAAAGCTCTGAATGATTTCTATTATCTGATACTGAACACCGTGTTCAGACCAGCATAGACACTAGGATATCCTTTATATTACAGACATCCTGGAGGTTTCTTTTATTCTTGCTTGTAATTCCCTTTATAATCTCACCTACATATTGTATGCCATAGAGATCACAGTGAGTAACTAAATAAAATTAAGTGAAGTACAATGACCTCTTTACTCTGAAGTATATTTGTTGTTGTTGTTGTTTTTGTTGGGCTTAACGCCATTTTTCAGCACACGATAGGCTATTCATGGCAGCCAGTATTAACGGTGGAGGAAGAAACTGGGAAATCACCGGAAAGAACCACCGACCAAAGAGAAGCTAATGGCAAGCTTTCTCACATATCCACATTTTCGGAATCCTAGACACACCCAGACAGAAGTGAGATGGCAGTGATCCGTAACGGACATCGCTTTAGACCACTTGGCCACTCGGGGCCCCGAAGTATATTTGTAAATGTACAAATATACAAATATATATTTGTATATTTGTATACAAATATACAAATATATTTGTATATTTGTATACAAATATACAATAAGAGTGCTGGCCTTTTGGCAGCACTCTTACAGATAGTCTGCCACTTTTTGGAGTTTTACAAATTTTGATAGTGCTTTCCTATCTTCTTTATATAAAGGGATCAAGTAGTTTGTGACAAACACTTGGATTGCTGGCATTCTAAAACTGGATTTCCTGTTATCTCTTTTTGTTAGTGTTTCCCTCTAATGAGTTATAAAGATGATGAAACCAGTCAGAGACTGGGGCATGGGGTGTGTGTGTACTAAAACACCCAGCAGTTCGGATGGTACACCTCCATATCAGTGCCATTTTAATTAGTTTGGGTCCAAGGCAAATACTCTAACCTTAAAAATAACCAGAATTGCACCTCAATCTCTGTCTCAGATAGAATACTGCTTACACGTCCAACACCGAAATTTAGTTTTTCCCACCATGGGGCCCCCCGCTGTGCGAGGCCCTGGACACCTCCATCATGAGCCTATGCCTTAAAACAGCTCTGCTCCACATCCTGTCAGGCATCACCCCTAAGTTAATTTGAATTCATTTAACTTTAAACCAAGCTATTTCTTCTTAAAACATGGCAATATCATATATTTTGCTCATAGGTCACACTGTTGTGTATTGGCACATGCATAAATAACACAACGGTGTGCAATAGAGCGGCTAAAAATTTTGTGACCAATTATCTTGTATTTGGAAGAAAAAAAACTGATGGAAATACATGATCATGTCAGTATTAATCCTTAAGATCTTTACTAACATTAAGCTCCAAGATTTGTCTTTCATGAACACAAGAATTCTGGATTTGGCAAATGTGACTAAACTCTCTACTGTTGACTTGTTTCACTTGTTTTACATTCTTGTAACTCACAGTTATATTATGGGGTACCAGTAACTGACATCTGGTATTCCATAGATGGGTGTTACCCAGTGGAATATTGATTAATGATGTCAATGGTGCTGGGTGGACCATGTAGTACAGTGCTCGTCTCTCAGGAGGCTAAAAGACAAAAATGAATCAACATGGGGTGGTGGGAGTGGCACTATGTTTATGGTGTGCTTTCTGTGTGTGTAAGAATAAGGAAGGAAGGAGGTAGGAAGGAAGGAAGAGAGCATAATTATATCAGGTCAATAAAATGAAATAAAATAATATAAGACTATATTTGTTAATACTTCTGATAGATTTTTTAGAATTAATCTTTACCATGTACATAAATACTATTAGCACTAAATAACACCTATATGACACCAGCTTACACTTACGCTTTGTCACATTTATAATCCAATTCAATACCGTATCATACATCAATAGGTTATTGCGATATTTTGCAGACCTTGTGGACTCGTAATAATTAAAATAAAGGTTATTATAATGTAGTGAAAATGGTAGTGCATATAATCTCTGTTGAGTGTAAGATTTAGATTTTTAATGTAGCTTTAACAATTTATCAGTCATATCGCTACGATGTCTGCAATGTGGCAGTTTATAGTGATGTCTACCTCTGAAGCATCATGCTGAAGTCATGTAGCATGATGTCCCACCAAGTCACATTATCTTGACACCAGGCTGACCAGTCCTAACACTAACCTCTTAAAAATGAGCGCCAAGTGAGGCAGCTGTTATTACCATTTTTGTAAGTTTATGGTGTGACTTGGCTGGGTATCGAACTCAAAACCTCCCACATCTGAGGTGGATGCCCTAACCACTAGACAATTGGAGCAGTCCAATCTCTGTTGAAAGACGAAATATATTTTTTAATCTTTGTTTGAAGCACAGCAACTTATTTGTTTTCTGAATTTATACTGAGTCACTTAATAGCATGCAAATCACTAATTGCAAAAACATGGCCTGTACATTAACATTTATTCTTAAGTATGTGTGTGTGTGTGTGTGTGTGTATGAGTGTTTGGGTATGTTAATGACTTTGTAAGGTTTATACTAAATTTAACTTTACACTGTGTATTCCACTATATATACTAATAGTATTAAATAAAACTTACATACATGTTCCATAAAGTGAAAGTGGGGTCTTGAACAATATATGATTTAGCTCAATACATGTAAAGTATCAAGTTTCAAAATGAAATTGTAAGATGAAAACTTATTTTAATAGTCTTTGTAAAGTCATTTTTGTTCTATGAAATCATAATGCATTATTTAATGTACTGCAAATTACAAAGAAAAACAATCATTAAATGCAGTTAATATTTTTTTGCATAGAGACTGGTCTCAATATCCTAATGTTTTAGCATTTTTTATAACCACCAAAATAAATTAGTTATGTATGCTGCATAGTTTTTCTTACGATATGTCATACTGGCCAAATCTGCCTGTATTGTTTTGGGCCAAATTTGCTATCATCGGATCAGTCAGCATTCCTCGTCAAAAAGACATGTAGCGAATGCTGGCTGGTATATATTTTTGATCCATTGCAAATTTTAAAAATAGACATTTGCTATTCGTAGTCCTACAAAAAAAGACGTATCGCATGTGTTTTTTTTTTCTTCTTGTTTTAATGCTATCAATCACCCTCACCCACCCTAGTTCTACATGCAAGATGTAGCACATGGAAAAATGTGTGTGATGGGGCTTAACTTGTAGGACAAACACACCCCAGCCCACAGGGGTTTGTTACAAATAAAATTGGGAGCCTAACTTGTAATAATATTATTAGATGTTAGTCTCCCAATTTTATTTGTAACAAACCCCTCTGCCCCAGCCGCCAAACAAAAAGTTTGGGTAATGCGTCTGCTATTAGCTGTGTTATACAGTGCTATATTCAATATATTTAACTACCCTCTGTTAGTCGTTATTATATTTTATAACTGAGTAAAATGAAAAACTTATGTCGTTGTTAATTACAACATGCCGATGACAACATGGGACATGAAATAAAGGCGTATCTGCTCTGCCACCATAAGCAACTGCCATGAACAAATGTTACATAATCATTTATCCACAAATCATTGTCGGGGATTAATTAGACTGACAAGTTGTAATCCGTATTTTATTTATTTATTTAAAAAAACAAACAAACAAAAACATGTTTTCTTTTAATCTCAGAGAGGTCTACGCCAATTTTACCACCGGTTGGAACTACTTGTTTGCGGTTATAGATGATGTAAGCGACAAAATGGCGACGCCCAACCAGACAACCATGGGTCACATTCGCAGAACCCAGCCAATTGACGATGAAGATGATCCTGTGGAAAAAATGTTGAAAAAATCAGGTTGTTTAGAGCTGCACTATGCTGTTCAGGTGATTATTGTGAGATGATGTAAATTGCCGTAGCTGTCAGTGACGGTCGGTTTGATTTAAAAAATTACGTAACTGTAGTAGTCGGTGATACTTGTTTTCGAGGCGCAAGTCTCTCTCTCTCTCTCTCTCTCTCTCTCTCTCTCTCTCTCTCTCTCTCTCTCTCTCTCTCTCTCAGAGGTCCATTTTGTATTAAGTAAGAACGATCGTACTTAATTAAGAAAAGTGATATTCATAAAGGGTACAAAAATATATATGAAAATGTGGTTTCTAAATGTCAACATGAATACCCAATACATGACCTTCTTGAACCATTAACCAGCAAATTCCTATTTACTACGTATCTTTTAGAATCATACAAATAAATACATTAGTTAAATGATGGAAAAATTTTGCATCTTAATCCAAGTTTCCAATTTTGAAAGAAGTTCTCCTACACTACAAAATCGTCTGCTACCCAAGGTGCCAACTTGCCGCTAGAAGGGGATTCTCAAGAAATTCCCCGGCGTATAGCCAGTTTCCAAATTCGTTAATAATTTTCCCCAATAAACAAGAGGTTATAAGCTCTTTGTGTGTTCTTCATTGTTGTTTCTGTTCCACATAATAGCTTATTTGTTTGTATAAAATGTTCAACTTTACTAATTTTTGTACAAGATTTGTTCAGTTTGCTTAATATCTCTTACCATTTATTGGCATTGTTACATTGAATTTTGTAAAACTAGCTATAAACCTGACCTAATTACTGGACTGAACTGCTGACTGAAACAGTCCAGAGTAATTATTTCATTTCTATAGTCAAATGGATAAACTAACATTTTCAAAGTTGTGCACAGATAGGATGACATATCATGAGTCATGAATCACGAGGGGTGGTATCTGGTGTGCCCAAAATTCATCTTATTTTAAACAGAATATTCTGGTGACATTTACCTCATTTCAAATGGTAAGCAATGCAGTATTTTTTTGTTTCATCAATCAGTCAAATTCAGTATGTATTTTGCTTCAGTATTGGAAACAGAAACCTTAGGTGTGCAGAAATTCCTGACAGCATTGTATGTATTGTGGCCTAATTTAAATGGTTGGAAACATTGCAGTAAATTAGAGGATATCTCTAAAAGAAAAAAGGTACAAGCATACACCTCTGTATCAAATTGTATCAAATACAAATCACCCTGCTCACTCAAGAAAACTGTGATAAAAGAATCCATGTGATGATAGAAATATGTGCACTAAATGTGTCAACACATGTACAATATGTTCCTTATGTGGTTCTTACTTTATCCAGTGCAGAGCTCAATGAAATTTTTTTTTAGACACAGGCCCAGGGCTGGTGACTTAAAATTATCACAAACCCAACTACAATTTCCATCTGCCTAAAATTAGAAACAAAATCATATTGAACTGGCTTATGTGATTATTTGGATCATACAAAATTTGATACAATATTTTTCTCCAGGTCCCAAGGTCAGCCATTGTTTAATTCCTTTAGCAATGTCCTTCTTACTCAGTAGATAAACAGTATATATGGTAATTAGCATCAGAATTGGATGTTGATTTATAGTTTCTGTTTTACACTTTTAACATTGTTCAAATGTGCCACTTAATTTGTTTAAAGGAGACCAGAAACACAATTTTTTCTTTATGTAATTTTCTGCAAATCTTAATTCGACTATAATGTTTATAAATTACATATCGTAGGCAGATAGTGATTATATTGCATGGAAGATACCACGATTCCATAAATTGCAGATTTTTTCGAGATTTTATGTGATGCAATACTAGCCATTCCTAAAACGGAATGAAAGCAAACGTTACAGGGAAATCAGATTTGGGTTGCACATTAAAAAGATGAATCTGTTTCCAAGAGTTGCTCATAATTTATATCTGTTGAACTGTGTGTTAAGAATTTAAAGAAAAGCAATGTAATTTTAACATAAATACTTATACATTGTGCTCTGTGCAAAAATGTGATAATGATTAAGTGATGGTGCCCAATGTGAAAATTAAAATATGCCACAATACAATAAATTCATTTAAGAAGGATGAGATTCAAGCATAGTATATGTAAATGACATGTTCATTACCTACCCTCAACACACCACCTAAGAACTAATAATTTGAAAATATTCATCTATCTAGTAATATCTCCAAATTCTTAGAAGTGGTCTCTGAAATTTTTTTTATACCATATATGGCCTCTACAGCTTCCCATAGCTTAGGACTCTGCTATGTTTAAATCCGGCACTGGATGAAATAATTAATATCACATATTTCTTTTCTTCAGCAAAAAGAATGTTAAGATTCATAATTATTCACATAATTTTCAGAGTTTTTGAATTCACTACAACAGCACTATAGTAAAAAAAATTAAAAAATAAAATTGTAACCCATTGACTTAACTCACATGAATGATTACAGTGAATACTATGTAGTTTTCTCTACAAAAAAATTTACATCTCCATTTCCATCAAAGAAACTAAGCCAGTTAACACCTGACATTTCTCTACCGTATATGTAAAGTTTTATTCCCATTATTAAATTAAAAAAAGGAATAAAACTAATATACCATGCAGGATATGTGCCCCCCCCTAAAACTAATTCAGAATAACTATTTTCATTCAGTAAGTAAGTGTTACAGGCCTTAAGACTTAAACCTATATATATGTAATAAGTTATAACAAAATAGGGAATCAATTATTTATCAATTAAATTGCTGGTGCTTACATACAGGCACTGTCCAACACGTCCAAATGGCACAAGATAAGGATTGCTTGTGTACTTAAATCAAAACTTCAGCTATTTTGCAGTTTAGCCACAGCTGATCAGAATATGAAAAAAGGGGTTTTTCTCGGGGGATTATAAGGTGTATTGCTGGGAGAAATGGCTTGCCCATTGAGCACTCTCACATTGTGGCAAGGGGTGGGAGTCATTAGTCGCCTCACCCCAATTTCTATTGTCAGCTAGATAATGTGTAACTTTGATTTTATACCAGACCTCTTTCATTTTAAACGCTGCTACTGAAACTGCCCAAGAGAAATCTTACATCAGTTTCATTCACTATAGATTACCGTTTATTTATTCTACATGTAACTGGCATAGACTGAAAAGTTAGTTTTTGTTGTTTTGTTGTTTTTTTTTAAATTTAAATGATAAGATTACTGAAAATTGTGTTGTTTCGAAACACGACCGTGCAAGGGGTTTAGAATCTTAAGTTTTAGCAGAGCTCCAGTTTCAATAAAATTAGATCTCAATTTCACCTAGGACTGCACTGATTTGATTTAAATTGTGCCGTGTTATGGCATCTATGTCAGCATCCTGAAATACATGTACTTTTTTTTCTCAGGTAAACATTTTTTCACCCACAAGCCTGATGGGCACCTCACTTTGAATACAGGATGGGTCTGAAATCAAATTAGAGGAAGTAAGATCTTATCTAAAAAAAAATATTTTTAGTTGATACTAGCCATTTTGCAAGCATGCTTTTAGTTGCAAGTCTAGGTTCAATTTTTTATACACTCTGTTGCAAGAGAAATACCAACCACGGATATGATTAACAAAGAATGGGTATAATGATGCTCCGCTTGAAATTATACCAGATCCTGTCAGTGTCATCAGCAAACATGACATTATCTGGAGGATATTGTTATAGTATCTATAACAAAGTTTCTTAGGACAATATTTGTAATATTGCATCTTGTTTTGGAATTTAATCCAAAATATGATTAAAATTAACTATACTTTTTTCATTATACAATAGAGCTTTGATTAAGTGCAGTGTTCTAGTTACATATTCCCAACACCACCAGTAAGATGCTGCAGTTAATCTTCTATGGGATGAAATCAGCATAAATGTTTCTTCATTATCTTTATACAACTCCAGGAAAATCATAAGTTGAGTGTTGCCATGGAAACGTGATAAATATACTAAATTTTTCACTGCTAAACATGGACAGCCTATACTTAACACTGACCTCTGCAGTGTGTTTGAGAGCACTATTTTGCTGTGACCATGTTGATGATTTTGATGCTACTGTGTACACAGTATTTTTAATATTTTTGTTCGAAATGTTAATCATTTGTTTTTTTCAACGATATTAGGAATCCCACTTACAATATCATAGATTTTTGTGTTAATATCAGCAAGTTTTATGTCAACAGATGGTAGATTTCTCAAAATTTTGTTAGTGATTCTGTTTACATTTCTGCAAAAGTTCATAAACCGTTGTACATGATTAGAAAAAAATCAGTCTTAAATGCAGCCACTCCATCATTGATTGTGCCTAACGAAGTTGTTATCGGAACTTATTTATCATCAACATATTTTTTCGTTGCAGCATCAAAATCAGACTTAGTCCGAGTTTCCTCTGACCCTTGACACTCCATTTTTTGATATTTGGTTTTTATGTTGGGGTGTAGGGTCAGAGTCTATTCCTTATCAAAAACTTGGAATTTGCCGACACCATTTGGTGTCGGCATAGGGTACTCGCCAACTATCAGGCCTAGCAAACTTAAATGACCTTACATTGATCCATAATTAGATTAAATCGATGGGGAAATCATTTATCTTCTCAGAAATTACAAGCATTACACGATTTTATCTTTAATCCGTTGTCAGACGAGACATAACTACAGCGTTAATGAATTTTGACCTCGTTCGCACCATTTTCATTGCTAGTCACATGACTAACTAAATCTCGAAGCCGATTTGCATAAACGTCATAGGTCAAATAGTCACGTGTTAACAACAAAAAACCACGTTTTCCCACACCCCTTGTTGAAGACGGCAAATGTGTTACCTCCATTGATAACTGATTTTATTACATCATACTGTAGTTCTTTAATATTAAAATAGTATCCCTTTTCTTAAAGTATCTCATTGGCAAGAGCTTCCTTGTATTCGTCCTTACCTGCCATGTTGCAATATAGGTTTATGCACAAAACCTTCCATTCCAGTATTGCAGAAAGAAGACATAAACTCGAAAATATTGAATGAAAGTCACGCAATGTATACAATTACAAGAAAAAAAAACACGTATTATTCAACATATTAATTGGGATAACAGCAGCCCGAAACATGTTGCTGACCCTACACCCCAACATAAAAAAAACAGATATCAAAAGTGGGGTGTCAAGGGTCAGAGAAAACTCGGACTAATTCCTTATCAAAAACTTGGAATTTGCCGACACCATTTGGTGTCGGCATAGGGTACTCACCAACTATTAGGCCTAGAAAACTTAAATGACCTTGCATTGACCCATAATTACATTAAATCGATAGGGATATCATTTATCTTCTCAGAAATTACAAGCATAACACCGATATTAAATAACTAAATCTCGCGACCGATATGCATAAACGTCATAGGTCAAATAGTCACGTGATAACAACAAGGTGCGTTGACATGTAGTTTCTGCGTGATCAGTCAGCCTCTTTCCAGGAAGATGCGACAGCAACATGTTTCGGGCTTTTAATACTCGCGACGAAGACGTGTTTCTGCTAACGCATAAGGCAGTGTTAGAAGTGCGTGGGCAAATATTAACTGCGATAGCTGGAGATATTTCATCTGGCGCAGAATTTACACTCGTCAATAACGGTTCGAGCTTGCTCAAAAGTGCACGATATCAACTGGCCAGTAACAACGTGGAAGATATTTCAGTGCACTTGCCTATAGCGAGTACAATACTTAACATCGTCTCATTTAACGATGATTAATTAGATCATTGTTCACAAACATGATGTGGTTTAAAGATACCTCATTCAGGAAAGCTGTTTCGACCGAGTTTCTTACGGTGCTGGTAATCCTGATGCAGATAACAATAATCTCGTCGCCAATCCCGCTGATAATGCAGCTGGTGATATTGGAGACGCCATAAGATTGGCGGTCACAAGAATAAGACGAAAGCAGTAAGTACATCGAGGGATTTTATAAACAAAAGCATTTGCCGCATAATCTCGCCAGATAACGATGATGTTTCCGTTAATAACAATCTTTGAGTTCTGTCGTGAATACAACAAAGTGTTTCGAGGACTAAAGCATACGATTATTTTAAACCGAGCTGATCAAAACGATTTTATAATGCATACCGATGGAGTGACTGATGGACAGTTTGCTATCACAAGATTAGCGTTATGGATTCCGCGGGTTTGTCCTTAAAGTAGCTAAAACGATGGAACTCGAATCGTTATTGACCGCTTGCAGAAAAGATTCTTCCAGCAAAACAGGATTTATCAAGCAGCAATTCCCAATGAAACAGATTACACGTGGCGTGTGACAACCACGTCCATCTAATAACTACCGCGACATTTGTGCGTCGTATTCCATCGACAGGCACGTCGTAGGGATCAAGAAATGAACAACTCCGTATTTGATAACCCTGACATTAGATAAATATTTGTGAGGGTCAATTCCAAAGAATTTTCCGATCATGCAATCTGATGCAATTTTGCCGTAGACGCCACCATAAACATCTCTCGATCGTACATGTACATCATGGAGGCTATGCAAAAATTTCAGGATACGGACAGTGGATCTCAAATATCAGTAAAAGAGATTCGATCGCTGTATCCTATCTTTTAATTTGAAGCATCAATGCATTCCTAACGAACTATCAGATCGACTGCTGATATTGAAATCACTTGGACAGTTGGCGCTCTGAAAGCCGAACAGTATAACGTATACGCGCTAGTGGTTAGTGATAGAATCATGACAATCGACGCAACCAAAGAAAGAATGACCGTGCAGGTTTAATCAAACAATGAGATATAACATCATGAAATCCAAGTACACCACTGGAGAAATATACCTCACGCCAGGCCTGGTTGAAAAAATTTTCAGCAGCGATTGCCAAACGCGGCTCTATTTCTTTAATGATCTCTCCGGCGACAGACGTCGCTAAGACTTCGAATAAAACTGCGGTGAAAGTAATGATAAAGCAACAACAAATAGATAAACTACATCGCAAGACGATCGAAGCAAGACCGTTTATTCTTAAACTATATGTTTCGCAGGTCACAACAATGTCAAAACATGCAGATTTTGTGATCAGCGTTCTCCGTGATGGCTAGCAAAATTTTGCCTATACTTGACACATTACGAATAACAGCAGCGTCAGGGGCAATATATCTAGCGCAACTTAAAAGGCTGTAGTTGGGAGTAGAATCAAACAAATCTATCGTTAGCTTTATGTAACATAATAAAATAATAATGTCCGTGCCAAAATTAAAGAGAACAAAACTCAAACAAATAAAACAAGGAGGATTTCTTCCATTATTTCTCCTGTTAGCGGGATTAGTGGTAAGCCTTCTTCTACTAGGAATCGGACGTGGAATGACTACCAGGGACGAGACGCAGTTAAGTAATTTTGATATCATCGAAAAATTGAAGAATGTTGCCGGATTTCGTGGAGTATTTTCCAAGAACGAGCTTAATGACGTAAAAGCAGATGGTTCCTGCATTGTAATCATAAAAACTTTAACGATGGCTCCGGCATCCACTGGGTTGCTGTCCACGATAATCATTATTTTGATTCGTTTGGATTTTTCTATCGAGCAATCTCATAAAAATTATATTTTTTTAAAAAATTTGATAGATTGACTTATTCGTCTAACCAGATACAGCCGATCGGAACATCCGTATGCAGTTATTATTGCATCCTGTTTATCGACAGATGTTCCCGAGTTCGAAGAACTCTGCCCCTGGCTGCGTCAGGAGATAAGTTTTCGCGACGTAAAGTTGTCGCGAATGCCGTTGATATTTGGGCGATAGATTTAATAGATGTGTCCAATTTTGCTTAGTTTGATCACGGGGTCTACAGTTTTATCAATAAAGCACGACAAAATTTCTGAATACATGAAATCAAATTAACAGTATTATAAAAAAATATAATACTGTTAAGGTTATTTCATGTAGTCAGAAATTTCGTCGTGCTTTATTGATAAAACTGTAGACTCCTGTGGGTTTGATGTTGACGCTGATGACTTGTTTAACGTTGTAGACGTTTTAGCAAATACGCTTTTAGTATGCCAGTTTCTGATAAAACAGGAACGTCCATCACAAATGAGTTAAAACAAAACGAGTACTGAAAGAAAATCGAACAGAATCTGGACCGATCACGGAGCGGCGTTTTTCAATAAAAAGTTCGAGCGGTTTCTGGAATTTTGATGTTCAAAAAAGGTTTATCAGCTGCCAAAACAGTTATTGTTCGGCAGTAGTAAAATTAAATTTCAATATTTTTTTTTTTTGCAATGTGATATTTTACGTTATACCGTCCAGTAGACGGTCTGTCATAAAAAAATTTTTCGACAAAATCAACGGTGTTGTCTTGCTCGTCGTGGTTAACTAAAATATCGTCTTCGATATAGCTCGAAAATTATCGTTGGTGAATGTAATATAGTCTACCACTTTTTCGTTGGCGATTGAATCACTTGCAATTGTATCCTCTGCGTACATATCAGCAAGCCTTCTGATCAAATCCATATTATAATATATTTTTATTTAATTTATTGTTATAGAATGGTTAACGAGGCAAAACGTTTTACTCTTTTTCTGATATGGGGCCAAATTTACTCTATAATTCACGATATTTCACGTTTATTCATTATTCTGTAGAATTTTATTAGTTTTACTATAGTATTTGGAGATTTGTTTTATTTCCTTTTTAATAGTTTCCCAATTATCCATTATATCTCCAAAATTTTCTGCAGTAAGTTCTTTTAAACGTTGATGAACAATGCTCACATACACATCTTCGAGCATGTGGGCACTGTTCATCTTCCAGTGATGGACCCCATTTCATTCTTTTAATGAGTATTAGATCTAGTACCACCGATTTATGGTCCGATATTTTTTTTCTTTTAAAATCGAGCATTTTGTTATTGCATCAATATGTCTTTCTGTTATGTAATACGTATCTAAGAGCTTCTGTTATGTAATACGTATCTAAGAGCTGTTATGTAATACGTATCTAAGCTTCTGTTATGTAATACGTATCTAAGAGCTTCTGTTATGTAATACGTATCTAAGAGCTTCTGTTATATAATACGAATCTAAGAGCTTCTGTTATGTAATACGTATCTAAGAGCTTCTGTTATATAATACGTATCTAAGAGCTTCTGTTATGTAATACGTATCTAAGAGCTTCGGTTATATAATACGTATCTAAGAGCTTCGATTATATAATACGTATCTAAGAGCTTCGATTATATAATACGTATCTAAGAGCTTCGATTATATAATACGTATCTAAGAGCTTCGATTATATAATACGTATCTAAGAGCTTCGATTATATAATACGTATCTAAGAGGCTCTCTTTATTTGGAGCATAATTATATGTATATTCCTATTTATTTCCATTTCATTATATAAAATCATTTTTTAAGTTATTTGTTGTTAAAAGAGTATTTATCAATTTATATAATTTTTTATCATATTGAAGTAGTCCTTCATTTTATTCTAGGTCTGATAATACCCAATTAAAATCCCCTCCTATAATAGAGGCTTCTAGTGTAAAACGCTGTAAATATGTATTCAAGTTAGTTATGAAATTAATTTTTCTGGGACTTGATCTCTCAGGTGGTGCATATATAATTAAGAATATTCCATTTATTTATGTGTATGTGTAATAATCGTCCTTGAAATTCATTTGGTGTTTTAGGTAGTTCTAGGTTCAATCCCTTAGTTGTGTGTCACACAATTGTAGCCACCCCAGATTTACTCTCTGTTGGGTGGTTACTGTTAAAAACTATGGCGTCTAGGACCTCTTCTAGTTCTTCCACTATTTGCGCTGGCATACCATATGTCTCTTGCAATAATATTATATCATAATTTTTTGCTTGTTCCGTAAGTTTGCTAATTTTGTTAGGAAAAAAAACCTTGATATTCATAGTCAGGAATTTTAGGTATATTCCCTCCATTTTGGCTATGTCAATGGTATGTATTTAGCGGTTAAAGGTTATATTAAAAGATATTTAAATAGTCTAGTTTATATAGTAGTATTACATTGTATTTTATATTAAGTTTATTTGTTCTGTATTCATCTATGCTAATGGTACGTCTCTTGTTAGGGATACAGTACATCGTATTGGTTTTATTTCTTCAATTATTTCTGATTCTTGATTGCTTTTTTCCGGAGACCTATGTTTTCTGATGAAGTCAGCTACTTCTTCCTCAGATGATGCGCTCGGAGTGGAACCTGTATTTTCTCTCTTTTTTGTGCTTTTGGTGGAGATGTCTAAATATTGTATATTTTATTGATGATTTTGCCAGTTTTCTCTTCAGTAATAATAAGGGATTCTGTTGTGATTTGCAACATTGCTGTTTCTTCCACTATTTGTTCCCTTTGTTTTCCAGATACAAGGCTTGCGGGAGTGTTCTCACAAGCCAGATTTTTATCTGCTTTTTGTGTAGATGCCTCTCCGAATTCTGGCTCTATCAGTACAAAGTACGGAGCCGTTTTTCTCTCTATTAGTTTCATTTCCTTTTTGTTTTGTTGTTGTTGTAATCGTTTATGCCGTTTCTAATGTTTCTGTTTTTCCGCAGAACTAGTTTGTTCTGCAGATTTCCAGTTAACTAATTCGTTGTTAGATTTATTATCAGTGTTTTCTCTTAATCACGAACCCTAATAAATAACAAAAAAGTGGAATCTTTTTTGAGTCTCCCATAGTGACGCTTCGCTTAGGATTCTCACTCCCGTACACACGAAAGGAAATCCCCAAAAAGTACCCATATGACTTTTGAGCACTTTCACTCCATATTTTCTTTCAATTTTGGTCTGTATTTCACTGGTCGATACCCCTAAGGGTAGCCCAGGGAAATGTATGTCTGTCATCTTCCCCTAATGGTTTAGTAAATGGAGGTGGTGCGTAGATCTTAATCTTTTTCCCTCTTAGCTCTATTTCCGTATCATTAGGATACATAGGAACATCTGTCTTTGAAAAGAGGAAATAGTACCCTCAGTCCCCCATTTGAAAGGGCTAGTATGTCACATACATTTGTCAATCTCGCTATTAGTTGTTGTAATACCTCAGCTGGTCTGGGTCTTTCATTTTCTGTAAAGGATGACAAGTCTAGACTCTGACAGCCCTTTGCTGTACGCGTAATGGATTCTCCCTTGATTTGTTGCAGCAAGGGATGCGGGGAAATACGATTTAACCTCCCTCCCTGCTCATCCTTTCTCTTGTTATTTGCTATACTAATGAAAATGTCAATACTGGTTGAAGATATCCACAATTTTCTAAATATGCAGATAATACTTAAGAATGCAATGATAATGAAAATGTAAATGAAAATATGAATGAAAATGTGATACCTCTCCCATACACAAGGATACTCTAAACATAGTGTAGTGGAGATGAGTGTGTATAAAGGTAGCTCACTATAGGTAATCCCAAGTCACTAGACTATATTGTATTTGTGCTGAACTGAACACCAAACATACAATCGGTCAGGCCATAGAAAAACAGCAGATATATTTAATTGCTTAAGAAGAGTAACTCCAATGATAAAACTGTCGCCTCAACAAAAATCCGATCACGAGCAAGCGGAATGTTGTCATACTTATGAAAAAGCTTTTGACGGCAATTAAAAAAAGTACGTGACCTTTGCAATCTCACAGGATAATACCGTGGTGCGGCTCATGATCAATGTAATCTAAGGTTTCACGCACCAGATTTTATTCCGGTTATTCTTCATAACTTTCGAGGATATGATAGCCACATTATTGTGGAAGCTTTGGGTGATCCTGACATAAAATATCGTTTGAAACTTGATAACGTGATCAATTACATTCCAAGTAAACAGCGCTGTTTGTGCCGGCAGCGAGTTTGATAACCTACGAGACTGTTTTGGAGATGAACATAATGTAATGACCAAAAAAGGAGTATTTCCGTACGAGTATCTCGACGATTGGAGTAAATTTGATGAAACCTGACAAGGAGAAATTTTACTCGCAGCTCAAAATGAAAATATTAAAGATGACGACTACAAATATACACAGAATATCTATAAAGAATTTGATTGTAAGACGTTTGGTGATTATCACGATTTGTATCTAAAAACTGACTTGTTACTGCTGGTGGACGTATTCGAAAGTTTTAGTCGAGTAAGCTATGACAATTATGGACTAGATTCTTGTTTGTATTATTCTGCTTTCATGTTATCTTGGGTTGCTTTGTTAAAGTTTAGCAAGCTAAAGTTAGAATTATGTATGTTAAATGTTATGGAGAAAGGTACCCGAGGCGGTATTAGCGTCATAACAAAGAAATATGCCGAGCAAACAACAAATACCTGAATGAGTATAGCCCCAAACTTCCTTCGAAGTATATAATTTAATAGATTTTAATAATGTGTACGGTTGTTATATGGCAGAACCAATGCCTTTTGGTGGGTTTCGTTGGATTACGGCTGATCAGATTCTATCGGAGACAGAAAAAAAGATACCCGACGATGTTTCGTATTTCGTTGAGGTTGATCTCGATTATCCAACTTCGCTACCCAATTTGCATAACGATTATTCTTTCTGCGCGGTATCAATGGTAATAGATTATAGCATGTTATCTCAAGAACAACAAGCGTTAGCATCACCGCGACAAAATTATCTGGTAAAAAAGCTAGTACCAAATTAACTCTATAAGAAAATTATGTTTTATATTACAAAATTCTTAAGCAAGCAGTAGATGTTGGTCTCGTGTTAAAAGTGCGTGTACTAAAATTTAATCAGTCGCCGTGGATGAGAGGTTATATTAGTTCAAACACATCGAGAAGAGCTGCGGCGAAAACCGGTTTTGAGACAAAAATCTTTAAGCTTATGAACAATGCCGTGTTTGGTAAGGTGATGGAAAACATTAGAAAACAAGTAAATGTTGAGCTAGTTAATGATATCCATCGCAGAAACAAGCTTGTGTCAGACGATGATTTTTTTAGCATGAAAATGTTTAATGAAAATCTTGTCGCGATACGTCGAAGAAAAGCAAATCTAAAACGAAAGGCAATTTACGTTGAAGCCTTCGTGTTAGAATTATCGAAGTGGCTGATGTACGAATTTCATTATAATTTTGTTGAAAATCAGTGGCCGTCCAGCAGACTATTGTTTACTTATACCGACTAGCTCGTGTATGATATTGAATGTGAGAACCTCTTTCAGGATATACACCATAATCGACATCTATTTGATCTGTTCGATTACCCTCGTGGCAGTAAATTTCACGACGACACGAAAAAAGATGTAGGTAAGTTCAAAGATAAAATGAACTCGAACATCATCAAATACTTTATCGGATTGCACAGTAAAATGTACGCGGTATTGTTAGACAATAATAAAATAACAAAAAAGGCAAAAAGTATGACTCGCAATGTTGTGACAATGTTTATGAAATTTGACGATTACAAGTACGCGTTCGACTGCATCGTCAGTTTTATAAGAGCAATGAGTATTCGAACGAATCGTCATAATTTTGAAACATGTGATTATCAAGCTTGTATTGAGTAATTTTGATGATAAACGTTATTGCGAAAATGGAGTGGATACAATGACACTTTGCCACTGTCGCGAAACAGATCTACTCGATCACATATTCGGCATTTAGGGTATGCAATTTTGTGTGAACAATTTGATAGTCACACATAGCTACAATAACAAGATCAAATATCTAACCATAGACGGCAAACAGTTGGCAGTTGAAATTAATAATGAAACATCAGGCATATGCTTTACCGCAGCTCGTGACAAGCTAAAACTGTCGCTTATCAGATCTGATGACAGCGGATATTCGATTATCCCAAACAGTTGAGCCGGAGGTTATCGGCGGAGTTTTAAAAACTTTCACAATCTGATCAGTCAACAGAAATATACTAAATTTACCATCGACATCGATCGGTCAAGAGTATATTTGATCGACCAAAAAAAAATAAATCCTCTTCACAAGCTGCAATGAAGGATTTATTTAAATGTCGCGGTGTAAACGGTATAGTAAAGCTTAGTATTTACCATCGCGATGATGAAATATTTCTGATATCCAGAGTGGAAACATTGATCATTGGGAACGAGGTATGAAAATTTAACAGTAGAAGGAAAAAAGGTTGGTTATGAATCAGACTCCTAAAAAGCCCCAAACAGGTTGTCATTCTGTCATATGAGATAGTTCACAAAGAATGATGATGTATCAATGTTTTGGTTATCCAAATGATGGTGATCGTGGGGGTGTTTACGAGGTGGTTGGTTGTACTTGTTTGGGGCTTTGTAGGGGTCTCTGGTCAAGAACTCACCTTTTACACTGCTACTTCAGTTACCACTAAATTGACTGAATAATTAACACAGGTATCTCTGTCAGCATACCCCTTTCATATAATAACATCCCAAGAGGATAATGTAATTTAAGGTGCTTGCTTTCTCTCAAACTTTATAAGGACCATAATATTTATTCTGAAGAAAACTTTGTCAAGTTTGAGGTATGGGCTAGAGAGCCAGAACTCCATCAAGCTGAAAACTTCTTGATCTTGTATTTTTGCCATTATGTACTTTATATTTTGACCTGGTCTTTTGTAAGGGACAGCCACAGTCTACCATTCGTCTGCTAAATGGTTCATCAAATGCAGAATAGATTGCAGATGAGCCTTATGTATCTTCTGATTAAGTTTTCTTACCATTTAACAAGTTGTATGGCTTCAGTTTTGCTAATAGCCCTCTGAAACAAACATATCTTGTGATCATGTCCCTGTTTAACAATGACATTTGACAGCTGATTAGAATAAAGAGAATGTGTTGTAAAATATGATCACTGTGATCATTATCTCTTGACTGAGTCATACCAGGAGCAAAAGTTACCTCATCAAAAGCCAGACCAATATATGTGTCAGCTAAAGGGCTAATTTCCTGACCAACATCCTTCTAAAGAGCTTTCTCTGCCATAGCTCTAGTAACTAGTAAAGATTTCTTATTCAACAGAATTGACTTTCTGATCCAGACAAGGCTTGTCAGTTACAAGTGGATTAACTACAACCTTATCTCCAGTTAGCTCATTGCCTAGTAATAAATGAATACCCTTGATGGTAGAGACTTCACCATCTCAACTGTCTCATGTCCTGAGACTAAGTCTGATGAAAAATTTAATCAATGGAGAGGAATAGAACAAAACTACAATCCACTCCAAGAATAAGAACTTTCATTTGAAGATGACTGCTCAGGAAAATGCTAAAGTACCTGATAATAAAAGACTGAGAATCTCCCGCATTCATTACAATTTTAATAGGGATATGATTGTCAGAATCACTAATAAGTGATATAGAGCCTTGCAACATGAACATTTCATAATTCTCCAGAATAAAATCAGACTGGTTGGTGTTTGTTTGACCCAGCATATTTACAGTATTTCTTTTAATGCATGACCATGACCTTGACAACTTAGAAATAAGAGCATATGGAAAAGCTGTGTTATAAATCTTTTGCTTTATTTTCAATCTATAGTAATCAAAAATAATGTGCCCTTTCTTCTTGCAATAGGTGCACATAAGAAAAGATGATTTCTGATCAGTCTTGTCAGAAACTGATTCCTAAAAGTTGTGCCAGATTGAGATTTGGAAGTTTTCATATGAGACTGAAAGTTTGGTTTATGTTTATACAAAAAACCTGCTGAGTAGAAGATTTATTGACATGGAATAATTGTTAGCTGTACAAGAAGTATTTTCTAAAGCTTTGACCTTTTGCTCATCAACATCACTGTGGACACAATTCTTGAACTCTTCAGTTAATATGAGTTGTCTTGACCAACCTTTTTGGTTGAGCACCACATAGCAAATAATTGTTCTTTTCTTGCAAATTTGACATGGGTCTGTCCACTTTTTCTTTTACAGTTCCTCAACCTTTGTATGTCTCATGTACCAATTCAAATTTTCAACTTTTAAAAAATTATGAAAATATCTACTTTTTCTCTAAAAGGGAGTACTAGCTTAATATTTCTAGTAATATTAAAAGCTGAACTTGTGTAAAGGGGAGTGTTTTCCTTATGCCAGTTCTAATTCTTTTAATTTAAATTGAAATTCCCTTTCATCCCTTTTCTCTTTATCTCTTTATGTGCATTTCCATCTCTTCCTGTTTGCTTTGAATTTGTCTGTTTTCTCTTCTTTCTACATTTACATTTTTCTCTCCTCATTTTGTAGTTGCTGTTTTTTTCTTCAGTCTCTAGCTGCCTGTCTCTCATCTTCTCTTTCTAAAGCTGAAACTTTCATAACTTTCCATCATGTGTTTTGACTTCAATTCTTTTGTTTTCATGTCATAGCTAGACACAATAATAATCAAACCCAAAAGACCTTTATTCTAAAATTCTTTTCTTGCAAAAATTTTTTTTATTTCTTTCTTCATTAAAGAAACTATAACCTCAGAAAAAAAAATCATTATGTCTAGCAAGCTGGAACAAGTCATCCTTTTTATAATGAACTCCAACCCTTCCTAAGTAGTATTTAAAATAAATTAAATGACCTGGATTGTGGTGATGTGCTTAGTCTTTTGATATATCATAATAATATAATCCAAAACCATTCTTATCTGAATTCATTATAATTCCAAATAAATGTTCCAGTCTAAGATTATTAATGATGAGCATTTTGTAATTCCAGTGAATGATAATGTGAATAAATAAATCCACCTGAACAAAACACTGAACACAGCAATAAGAGTGATTCTGCTTCAGTATATTAAGGCAAGAATAAATAGTTTTTCAAGCAGTCAGCATGATATAAAAAACTAAGACCACAATTATAGAGTTTGGATGTAGGTTATCTGCCTTTCTAAAACATTCAAAGTTTTAAGTAAGTTTATGAATTTCCAAGTGGAAATCTAATATCCTAGACCCAGTACAAGTAGTATTGTTTACATCCATTGATAATGATCTGAAAAATTTCATCCACACTTATAGAAAAATATTAGCTTCATATTGTGTTGTTTACAAAATTAAGGTCCCTGTTCAGGTACAGTGAAATTGATTTTGGACAAGGTCATGTACTAAATACAAATGTATATAACATATTAATCATTTAGAAAAGCCAACAAATAATACAAATTAAATACACATAGCACAAGCTAGTTAAAATACGTTTAGCAACATATTTATAGTCAGTACTCAAGATTTTCCTCTTTAAATTGAATTTTATTATGCTTTCTTTTCAAGGAATGCATAGCTGATAAAAAGGACTGGAGGCAGTGTCAAGCTGAGGTTCAGAAATTTCGACTCTGCATACAGGAACATGAGAAATTAAAAAAGAATGGATGACAAATTTCTTATAGTTAGATCCATCAAATGTGACTGGCTGGCTTCTTCATTTGAACAAAAAACATCTCTTGCTGGCAACTAATGTATCCAGGATCTGTTAGTATGGATATCTAAAACTTTTCATGCATGCATGATTTGCGATATATTCATCTTGTACAAGAAAAAACCATTGCATCAAAAACAATATATAAGGAGACACTATTTAACTTTAAAGCAATTTTGCTCACATGATAAAAAATATATGTATTGGTTATAAAATGTACAAGGGAGAGAAACAGAATGATGTCATAAAAGGTTGCCAAAACAAAGCAAAATGCATGTGCTATTTTTAGACAAATTTCTTTTTGATACATTTTTTAAAAAATATTTTTATCTTCATTCTTGTCATGTAGGTGCATGATTTTACATGCAGAAAGTATTACTGAAGGTATAACTTGTGTTTTGTTGTATTTTTCTACGGGTCAATATTAAATACTTCAATTTTCTTTATTTTAATATCAGTTATATGGTTATTGCATTGCTCAGCTTCCCTGGATGAAAATTATTGATGTAAGAAATTTCCAAAATTGCATTAGATGTAAAGTTTCAGAAATACCATAAGTTACACAGCCTGCCCCCTAACCCTTTGCTTTGTAGGCCTATACATGGAATGTCCTCTTATGGACATCATGCTTAATGAAAATTTTCCTTTTCTGATGTCAAAGATGCATTCTGGCATTCAATAAGGTTGATCATTATTGTTGGAATTTTTTAGTTAGTAACTCGGTTATTTTTTTGTATGTTTCTGGATTTTTATGGTAGGTATCATCTTTCCATTTGTATGTGGCAGCAAGTAGATAGAGAGTCCCTGGAAAGGGAAGAGCTGTGATCTTGCTCCATAAATTTTAAGAACTGCTTCTCCATCACCCAAGAGTCTTTTCACCAGTCATCAGTCAAATGCCAATCACTGGGCTGCAGAATTTGGCATTTGTCTTTGAATTCCCATCACTGGTCAGAGCCCCTATCCTGTGACAGGGATTGGATTAAGACCCCCTCTTTGTCATGCCATCTATATATGTGAACAGGGAGTCTGTGGATATACAGGACTAGGATATAAGATTAGATCTGATTAACCCCCTCCCTATGATCCTTCTTAATCCCTGTGGGATGTGGGTTTATGCTGACAAGAATGCCCAGGTCTCATCCTCATAGCAGTAATGTTGCAAGTCATATACCCCACATCTCCTGCTTGATAGTCATTACAGAATGGGGTTGTTTTCAAAAATCAGTTTTCAATAATCTTAAGGAAAACAAGGATAGCCAAGACATTTTTTGACTACCACTATACATATCCAAAGTATGAGTGTCTAAAGCATGTAGTCTGTATAAACAGTCCTGCTTGGAGCCCATGTAAAAATATCCTCCTGACAGTTTATACAGCTGATCATCATTGATCAAGTTAAGAGGTAAGAATACATCTTGCAAAAATAAATTTTCTTTGCTTCATAATGATTACCGAGTGTTAGAGACCACAGGTGGCTGAGTGGTCTTAAGGCGCTTGCCTATGCAGATTATTTACATATCACTCTGCATGTATTTAAATCTTGACTATGCTAAAGTGGGTATGTGAAAAAGCTTGCCAGTAGCTTTAAGTCAGTTGTTCTTCCTGTAGTCTTTTCAGGGTTCTTCTATGAAATGTACTGGTTGTACAGATTACAAATATCACATTATTAAAAAACTGGCGTTAAAACCACAAACTATCAACCCAAGTGTACAGAATTGTACTATTTTGCATTCATGTGGAGAAATTCCAGAGGTTTAGGAAGTGTTGAGTAAATAGAATAACCTAAACCTAAATGGAAATTCCTATGATCATCACACAAAATCAAAGGGATTATAGCATTGCTCACAGAATTTACTCTTTGCTTAACAATTCATGCCATGTACTAAAATAAACTGTTGATACGACTAGTGCCAGAAAAATGATTGCATTGTTTGCTTCCTCTAACATGGGTTGACTATAACAGCATGAAAGTAAGTTAAGCAAATAATTTTTTTTCACAGAAGAAAACTGTTGCATTATACCAAGAATTTACAGTTGCATTTATGAAAGCATACACAACATGTACTCACAGCTATCAGTCTTCAGCCCTGACAAATATACCCTTTATCATTTAACTGTTGAGGGTTCCCATTTCATGCACAAAAGACAAACAATCCCTCATGCTGTTCAGAAACTCAAAATTGGTGTGAAATATGCTGACTGTAGAGCAGTACAGTTCCATACAATTAAACTGACTAAATTAATGAGAATCATAGCAAAGCATCATGTACTTTTAAATTTAGAAGACCAGAATGAGGTACATGCATTAAAAAGCAGTAAAAAAATTAAAGAAACTTGTTTGAGAAACAGATTTACTGATGGTCAGGTGTGTACAAGTTTTTTTTTATAATTAATGAAAAATAGTTTCTAATTTGATCTTGTTAGATTGAGAATTTAATACAGATAAGTAACAAAATAATGATTGTTTATGTTTTCATTTTCCTTTCTATTCTTTTGAAAATGAGGGACTCAAATTTTTTGCTGGGACTCAAGAAATAGGCTGCCAAATCCAGAATTCCTTTAATGAAGTGTCAAGGACTATTCATCCTGAAACTCAAGTGCCCTTCACTTTTTTCTCCTCACATTTCACCATTCCAACTTGCTTTTAGGCAACAGTTTAAAAAGGGTTTCATAGCAACTACACCCTGGGAAGGGGCTTACTTTCCACAAGCATGTACATTTGTTGTGCATTCTTTATCAAGGTTCTGCATTTAGACCATTTGTTGTTGCAGATTGGATACATACTTCAGCAATGGGAACACACCCTGATCACAGTGGACTAACCATATTTCAAGCTAAATACACTTCGGATGAAATAGTGTTTTTACAAGGACTATTCAGTGTAGAATCAAACTAGATAATTGTATATATGTCTTACAGTGCCACACCATCGTAACAAATGGTCACCAAGACCAAAAAGAATAAAAGTTTCCTAATGCACTGGTTTTAAAATTAAGGTAGTTATGCAGTTTTTTTTTGGTATAAAAAAGCATTATATATATTTTGATTGATGTGCATAATGTACTAAGCACTTAAATTACCAAGCAAAAAGTGGATAATGCACAAATCAATTTCGGGACTTGTTTTACCATGAGTGTGGGGAATGCTAGGGTCGGCAATGAGAAAACATTTATTGTGTGTGCCTAATCTAACTTTAACTCTCTAATAGCTCCAGTCAAGTTTTTGTATTTAGCTCATTACCAAATAGTTTTGTGTACCCTGTAAACAAAAGTAGTGAACTGCATCAGATACGATTTTGTTTGGTTGAATAGTTTTGTTGACCATATTAGCAGATTAAAATGGATTATATGCATACTATCCAGTAAAGAATTCCATTTTTGTTTGAATAATGAAGCTTACCAATTGAGATTGTTCTCATTAATTACTACAGCCTTACAATTAAAGGTAATATGAACATTTTAAGTATTACTAACATGTTATTTGTGTCGATCTTGACCACAAATTCTTCCATGCAATATACATCTTAGACTACATACAACTCCTTTTATTACTAAAGGGGAAATGCTAACAATTCTGGAATTGTTACAAGTGTTTTTTTTAACCATTCTGCAAAAAACAATAAACTTGGAAAAACTCTTTAAAAGAAGTTATATGGACAAAGGCATTGGAGAAACATTCAGCAAGTTTATAATACAAGACTATACAGAATGATTCCAAATGTAAAAAAAAAAAAAAAAAAGCGTCCAGAAGAGAACTAGAAACCAGCTGATCAGACTGTAAAAGGACAAGAAATAAAGGCATAGCAATTGCAGGAGAAATGGGAGGTACAATTTTATTTGGAAAACAAATGTTTATAGTACACATACAATCCGGAAGGAATTCAATGCTCTGGAATTGGAGATATGGATACCCCATTTATTTTAAAACTTCATTGCCCTCTTCAGTTAACTTGTATGAATGAGTAATCAGCAATGGACCACATGCATTTAATGCCAGACCTTAGTCTTCAATCATTGTGGTTATCAAGGTTTGAATTGTGCTTAAAATTGTCAAACTGGTGGTCACATCAATATTGAAAGCATATGACTTTCACAGTATTTTGCTTCTATCGGGTGGACAACGGCAAGAAGTTCTCAAAATAGTTTTTTGTTTTGCATCTTGGATTTCAAAGAAAGAAATATTTTGGTTATATTAGTTGCAAAAATGTCATTGTCAATTTCACTTTTTTACATTTATAACTGCTACTGGTGACAACTAAAAGCTTCATAAAGGTAGACAAAGGCGAGCTGTGTAATTGTCAATCTATTTTCTTTTTTCTCGAAGGATCATTGGCAGTTATAAAGAATTTGATGGGTGCAGTTTTGTGATTGTGACAATGTTTTACTCAAATCTTTTAGTAACTCTGGTTCTAATGAATTCTAAAAGTAAATTCTTTTTTTGTCTTGTAGCATAGGTTACAAATAAAACAAAACATCAAAATTAAAGATGAATCAACTGTCTCTAACACCAAAATAAATCCCAGCAAACCCAATTATTACAATACTGGTTTTTAATCACTGTAAGCAACTCATCACCCAAAGAGGTTTAATCAAGGAATGCTTTTTAACTATTTCCTTGGACGGTTTCTAAACTACTTTAAATCTGCCATACATGATACTTATTTTTAATGTTAATATAATGGTAATTTGCATAATATAGTTGATGTACCATATATTTGTTTAAAAGACAAGTCAAACTGCAGTTTGTGTGAAATAATCAGCAGAACCAAACAGACTCCACTGTATATACAGCTGCATTATGCTACAGCAAATCAGGATCTCAAAAATGCAGCCCACCAAGCCATATCCTATGGCTCACAAGGTGTCATAAGAGATAACAAAGGTGGTATGGTTTTGGGCTATCAAAAATGCCCTCATGCAACCATTAAGGTGGTTTGAGTTTGAGACCCCTAATTTAATGTTTCAGTGTGCAAATATTATCTATGGTATACCAATTCAACAATATACCTGTAACTGGTTTGAGATAATTTTAAATATTTGTTCCTGTTAAAATAAAGACAAGACTTTTGCTACTTATCTACACTTTAATCAAAGAAAACAGAAAATTATAAGCAATATTTAATGGATGAAGAGAGAGATTTACTATATAATATACTTTATTAGGATTCAGATGGTACAAATCTTTCACACTAATATTCAGTTCCAAAGTGCCATCACAATGAATAGACTTCCACAATTTCAATAATTGTCATATAAAAAAGAAAATAATAAAAATTGTTCAAACGATAATGAGGCAGATTTATTTGAGGTCTAGCAATAGTTACCTCTACATATCTATGAAATAATGCTAGACCTTGAAAGACATCTATTGATTAGACTTTAAATTTAACAATTGGCTTTATTACAGTGTGTATAATCAAAGAATGGTTTGTGAAGAATCCGTAGGAATTAGCTTTTCTATAACAGCATTTGATTTTCAAGCATACAATATGTTTAACTTGGTTAGTGATAATGAAGCTACAGCTGTCTGATAAACTGCCCTTGTCATTAATAAAAAAAAATGAACTTTTAACTGTCATACATCCATCAAGTATCCCACTTTCAGGCAACACACAATGTAAGACAACTGTAGGGTTTATTTACACAACATTGCAAAGTCAACATACATTTCATGGTTGGAAAATTATTACAACTCCAAAAAACTTACCCTTTTCAAGTTAAAATGGGAAAGCATTATTTCCATTCAACACACAGGTTCTACATGCTACATTACCTCGACTCAAACTAATGTAATCAAATAGGACCAAAGATGATTAAAAAACAAAAAAAAAAGTAAAGAAAAGAAAAATGCAGATTTAAAAACTGGATGACACTGGTAATGCAGAAAGTCAATTTTTACAAAGAAATGGTGAAGCCAACAATTTAAAAAATGTTCACAAGATTACAATTTGACCAAAATATACTAAGAAAACATGTATAGCTCATTTTTAAATTTGTGTGTCTCACTGTACAACTGCAAACAATATTGTAAATAGCTCATTACACATACACCATGTTTAATATTCCTGTTGTTTTTTTCTAAAGTAAATAACCTTGAATTTTGACCTCTTGACCTCAAATTTGATAGGCTTCTTACCTAGTGCAAGCCATCTACAAATTTGAGTTTAGGTTTGTGATGTGGAATTAATGTTATGGTGTGGAAACTATTTTCATTCTTTCACTAATAGTAACCTTGACATTTTGACGTTTTTCCTTACCCAAACGATAATTCATCCACAAAGTTTGGTAAATGTTGGTCAGAAATCGACAAGACAAAAAAATTTACATTATTTGCTCCTTCTTGTGAATAAAAAAAGGAAGAGTGCAAAAGAAGGCAATTTATTAAGCAATATATCCTAGACAAAGTTGTACATAACAACAGTGTAATCTTTCCTGAACAAGTTATTTTTTTCCAACCAGTGACAATAGAAAAAAAAAAAAAAAGAGTACAAATAAGGAAACTTCAATGTAGAGAAAAAAAAGAAAATAATGTTATGCAGGGAAGGCATCTCAGAATTGCCTAATATTAAGCATTATGTAATAACTACCCACCCTCCTTCTGATCAATGGGTGTATATAACTTGGAACAGTCAAGCCACAGAACTGCTTTGCCAAGCAAATAGATTTCTTCAATTTCCATGCACTCAGTAAGATGCAATAGTCACCAGTTTTAATCAAGGTTTAAATAATCACAGATGTGTGTATGTAAGAAACGGTCAGCTGCAAATCTAGTATCTTCTAATATACTTGACAAAAGTTATGGTTTCAATACATTTTTTGTTTCAGCTGACAAAAGACTCAGAAGAAATTTAGTCATCTAATCTTCAATATTTACATGCATATCACTGAAAAATATGACATAACGGCAAAGTGTCCAAACTCAGGGTGAAAAATAGTCAACTTTTATATAAAAAACAAAGAATAAGGGATATTGCAATCAAACTTGAACATGCTCTCAAAAAAAAAAAAACATGGCTCTTTCAAAAGTTGGTATTTTTATTTCATTTCCATAAGATCTTTCACCAATGATTGTTAGATTATGAAATAATGTTACAGAAGAAAATCTAAATGTTTTGAAATCTTTGATATACCACCAATGTGAAATATTCAAGCTGAAAAATTACAATTGAGAGAGATAGAAGTATTTGTTATAGTGCAATATGCAACTATTGTCATTAAACTATTGTCATTCAACATCCATCCTGACCTATGGTGGCATGATATAATCTGTATGCCGTCTCTCGACTGTACAACAATTCATTTACTTTTTTAAATCATGCTATTCTTGAAAATTGTCAACCAACAATTTTTTTTTTAAAAAAAAGCCGTTTAAATTTTTTTGCCAAATACAGGACCCAAACACTTTTTAAGTGTACACATGAAACAGAAGTTGTTGGCTTGTTTCTATGCAAGGTTTACATCACAGCAGTGATGACCTAACCAATGCACCATTGCATATACAGTTGCTCTTGTTACACCAAGATTTTGTGGGTGTATGTATGTATGTACGTGTATATACTTCGATGCATAAACCTTAGTTCTTACTAAATCGAAGAAATGAAGTGGTGAATATTTTAGATATTTGAAAAATTTTATGCACAGTCAATGTGCAGCAAACAGACCAACAAAAAAGCCATCACACATTATAGTAATAATAACATTTAAATCTATTAAATAGCGCATGATGTTAATCAAAGAGGAACATACTATATGGGCAGTATTTTGCCAAGATAATAGGCAACTTGTTCAAAAATGCATATAAAAATAAATATGATTTAAATTTATTGAGAACAGTTTCAAGCTTTTATTTTTAAAAAAAATGCAATTGGCTTTTCTTTGCAGAGCTAAGAATGAAGCAGGTTCGGGTCAGGAAAACAAGAATACCTCAAAGAGACACCCAACTGTGCAAAAACAATTTCCATCAATTTAGACAAGACTTTCTTCCTTTTAACTGATACATACTGAAACCATCTCTGACATTCTTCAGCATGAACAAGATGTTTAATTTAACTGCTGTGATGGACATACTGGACACAGTATTGGCACCAGTTTCATTTAGGTGTTATCATGAAATGTGTTATGGTAAAATCCCAAATTCAGCGGCAACATCTAGGTTTTCAACGGACAACATTGCAGCTGTACAGGATGTATGCCTGGCACCATTTCATTCTGGACCAACTAGGCATCACAAGAAATATTCTGGTGAAAACACTATTGATATAACTATCCATTTGGAAGTTGAGATCACATATGCAAAATGGGCACCAATGGTGGTTATATTCAGAGTCACTTTGCATTATTTTCATTTACAACCAACTAGACACCATTAAGAAGTCTTCAGATGAAAACCCATCATCAAAATGACATTTCATTTAAGAGGTGTAGCAATCTTATTTTCACTTTGGTGGCCATATTGGATGTCTGAGCAGCATGACCAACTAAACCATAGGATGGATGGATGCACATATCGTGTTTATGACAACCCTCCAAATAGATAAAGGAGATGTAGTAAAAATAAATTTGTGTTAGCATATGTTATATACCAGATACTTTGGCAAATTCTGTTATGCAGGCTTTCATGCCTGAATGCTTTCTCACAAATATGAAATTGGTAGAGTGGTTTTTGAGACATTACAAATGGCAAAAAATAATGGACAAATATTGCATGATACTTGAAGACCTATCATTGCCCAGCAAATATTGACATCCATTACAAATAATAATCTTGAATTTAATAAATGATATTTCAGTTCTCAGATCGGAACTCTGGATTTTTTGTTTTTACCACAATACAAAACATGCTATGATGTGGGGTTTTCATCAAGATAATAATAGTGCCTTACTGAATGTGGCAAACATCTTCATGATGTAATTTATGGTGCATTCAGTAATCAAGTACTATCACTTTAACACACAACATCATTTATTTTGATCAATTGTGCCATCATACAACTGGGACAGTGCTTACAGAAAGAGCAAACTTTGGACTAATTTTGAATTATCTAAAATTTCACTATGCAATTTTGTGTTTAATTTTCTGCATGAAATATCCTGGATATATACAGGACTCCAATTACTTTTATAAACATTCCAACTGCTACAATGTAAAGTGAATTTTATTTATTTTTTAAATATCAAATGACTGGGTCAAATAAAGCCCTTATAGTATGTCTCCCTTTTCCTGTAAAGTAACTAAGCACCAAGACTGAGTTCTCAGCTCTTTAGAAATGCTTGCAATTCTGAGAAAAATTATGGATGATACTAAGCAAGAACATGTAATGCTTCCCGTTTTAGACAAACTGCACGGTAAATCCACCAAATGCAGACTTTCCATTTATCCTTCAATTTGCAAAGATTCTGAAATAGCTGTGAACAAGCATAATGATAACTTTTAAAGAATATTGCTGTATGAAAATGGACAACTTCTGAGCAATGTTTACAAAATGAATTACAATCATTCAAACTGTTTTCATTTATCTTAAATATATAAATACTCAAACATCAATCGGTCAACTGATTGAGGACATATAAAAAGTCAGGATGATTATTCTGTGATCACCTTCTGAATTTAAAAAAAAAATATTAAAAGTCCTGTTTTGAATTCTGCAACATCCATTGGATATGGGTGCTGGCATAACATAGCTGTCACTCAATGGCTGTACCTGGGTCATGGTCACCCTGAAATAAAAAATTGTCAAGAATTACACAAACTTGTAGATACTTGTAGATATGCACAAGAAGGCTTTCCTGAGGTTGGGTCAGCAAGACAAAGACATGATAAAAAATTTCACATCTTGTAGACACAGACCCTGAAATGGGTAATTTACCAGTGAAACAAAATGGAATGCACACAGGATACAGAATATAAGGAATGCTGATTGCTTGCAGATGGAATGCAAAATGAATGCAAACAAAATGATCAATGCATTCTGAAGAAAAAAAAAAGGACAATGTCAATGCAAAATGATAAATAATACAAAAATACAGAAATATAGTTCCTTATTAACTGCTCCACTATTAGGTTGGATACAGCTAAAAGAAACTGATCCAATCAGATCCCATGTTGCACCGAAATTAGGAGATTGTTAGTACTGTAACAAGGCACTTGTACAAACAGTGTTTCAGTGAGCTAAATATGCTAATGGTTGTATAAGTAAAATTTTTTTACTAAAATGAAATATGAAAAAAAATTTCTTGACAAATACTTAACTATGTTTTTACTAATACAGTTGTGGTTATATTTTAATTCATGATAAATTGGATGCCATCTTTTGCATTTTCTGCAATTGCTACTTCATTAAAGAATACCTTGGAGGAAAGTTTTGAAAACAAAAAACCTGACTTTGGAATTGCATTTCCATTTTGTTCCAAAAGAGTGTAAATAAAAGGAAACAATGGATGAAATTGATAACAAGAAAATAATGAAGTAATGTCCAAGACCACAAATGAAAAATTATGATTTGAAAGTTGAAAAAATGTGAATGAATGCAAAACAAAAGGCAAATAATGCAACTGAAATGCAGTTTTGGTAAAATTACCCGTTTCCGTGTCTGTACATGCATTAGGGATGTCACAGGATCAGGGTCACCCTGAAATAGTAATAAAAAGAATAGCAAAATTACCATGTACAAACTGTATATACAACAAATTTACTGTTTGAGGTTCCCAGTTCAAAGAAATTCCACTCAAGGATAAATTAATTAAATGGAAGTCGTGTGCCAATAGGTTTCTTAAAACAGGTTTCATTGCATTTAATATCAATGAACTTCTAATAATATCCTTTCAGGTGTAAAGGATGGAGTACAAAAATTCCATTTCAACAGGAATGGGTAGTAAACATGAATCATTTGTCTTTCTAGTTTGGGTCGGGTGAGGCAGTGGAATTGGTGGGGTTCTACCCCTCCAAGGTAAATTTAAACTGAAAATCTTAATAGAAAGTACTTTTCCCAAAGATATTTTTAGTAAATGAGAATATAAATCAACATCCTAATGAATAAAATTATTTTTTCATAATTCCCCGCCCCCAAAAATTTAAAAAATCAATATTCATGACTTTTTCTGTGTAGTAGTATTTTCACAGTACAAAAAATACAGGATCAGAACATGCACTACTGTCTTATTATCCAGTAATGAGCATCCATCAGTAATCTGTACACCTGACTTTGTCTTGCATCTGTAAATAACAAATCTCATTTGTCTCGAGTCTGCAAATTGTTCAAAATTTTCTGTTGTAATATATTCATTCTTAATTGCAACAAACAACTAGAGCAAGCTGTACAGATCTAGCAGAAAAAAAAAAAAAAAATCCAGACACATGGGTTCAACCAGTGATAACTGACACAATTTAAGAGACCAGCCAAAATCTTACCATCAGATTATTTTAACATGAGCCATGTGACAAGATCTCTTTTTAGGAATTAGATCTTTCATTTCAGGCATCATACTTTACACTAGTTATATATATATATATATATATATATATATATATATATATATATATATATATATATATATATATATATGAAAGTCAATTAGATAAAGGGCACACACAATTGGGCAGTGTTCTACTCCGACAGGTTCTGCTTAAGCATGGCATCCTAACAATCATTCCCACAATATATATGAACAAAACTGGCTCTGCTGTTCCATGTTCCAAGAAGAAAACTGAAAATAGGTTTCTTCCAACTGGCTGCTATGGAAGCCATATTGTTTCATGGGAACCATCTAGAATACAATTCTGGTAGAACATGTCCCATGAAAAATTCATACCCAGTTTGACCAAAAGCGGCTCAATCATTCTAGATACAAAATTTAAAATAAGCTTTCAATGATGCTGCTCAATGGGCAAGGCTTTTTATAAAGCATAAAATGTGAAATATCATTACAAACTTTTTCTGCCTGGTTACCATGGAAGATACTATGCTGTCATGGGTGCCATCAGGCACAATTTTGATAGTCATGTTCTAAGAGTAATTAAACCAAATTTCATGAAATTGACTCACTTGGTTGTTCTAGAGAAGATCAAAAAAAGAAAGTTTTCCACTTGGTTGCTCAGAAAGCCATATTGTTGCAAGAAGAGTTTTGCTCATAAAATTTTTTGACCCAAAGTGGTTCAGTCATTCTAATGAAGAAGAAAAAGATCTTTCCAATGGATGTCAAGGAAGCCATACTAAAAATCTGGACAGACTATGTCCTGCAAAACATTACTACCAAGTATGACAAAATTGATTCAAATGTTTTGAAAAAGTTAACAAAAAACTATTGAAGGGACTGATGGTTTTTCTGGCTGCAAAGAATTTTGAATAATCCCATTCTCCATGTGTCCTTTTTAAATACTGTAGAGTAATTAAACTGTCTTTTGTAACTCCACCATAGCAAACTTGCTAAAAAAATTTTATTTTTTATCACATGTCTGTGTTCTGTATACAAGACACTTGAAAGTGCCATGATCTTTTACTTTAAATTACAGGCAGAAAATGTGTGAAGTCATCTCATAACATGATATATCCACATACCAAGTTTTGTTAAATTTAAGTCAACCTATTTTTTGGCATGAAACAAAAACACAAAATACAACCAATTATCTAAGTAGCCTCATTCAAGGTATTCATCACATACAACCACAAATTAAGTGTGATAAAAAAAAAAACATTCTTATGTGTTTGTGTACAGTACAGCTAAAGCAAGCTAAAGGATGCTTTGCATTGGAAAGGAATTTCAAGATGAGAACAGCAGACATCAAATTACAGAACCATGTAAACACCTGTGTTGATAATCAAAACCAGTTGTGTTCAAGAGTTTTTTTCTTCAGTTACACCTGTGCTCACAAAAACTGTACAATACTGATATGTCCATCAAAAGAGATTGCTGGAAAGAAATGGATGGTTGATGATTGTACTGTAACAGCATTGTTAATAAATTATTGGCTGTATCATGCTGATGAAATGGGAGCCTTTCCCATTGACATACTGAGGCAATCTACCCAAATTGGGTCTGAATGTTATCAATCCCGTGACCCATGCATCGCAAGTTCAACACACTACCAAATATGCAACTTCACATCAAGGAAAGCATCAAAAGAAAGGCGGATAATTTTCAATACTGATATTAAGCAAAATAATGTTCCAAAGATACACACACACACACACAACTACTGTTACTAACAGCAACATTAATCCAGCTGTAACTGTTACAAAATCTTATGTGTTAGTGTTGGGAACACTGCAAATGATACTGCAAGCTACAATTTTCAAATGCTCTTAAACCGAGCAATTTGGTGAATGGATGAATCCAACAATAATGGGCCAAAACTATACATTAAATGTCAACTAGAGATGACATTCCCCTTGTACCTCAATTATGTATTGAACGTACTCTATGGTCCAGTACTCTCAATTTGTATGCCACTTTGAATAGATGTACTAAATTTCATTTTTAAAACAAAATCACTATCAAATGCTATCCTTTTACAAATTCTATTTAGTGCACTAATGCATCAGTCTTTCTAAGCAGCCTTGGAATGACATAGGGACAAATATAGTCTAGTTACTACCCTGATCTGCAATTTTGAGAATTTAAAATAACTTTATCTGGAAAAAAAATGGAAGAAAAATGTGCAATTATTTTACAACTCAAAGAAATCATCAAATTTTATGTAGATCTCTCTGAATAGTGGAAAATGTGTTAGAACAGTTAAAACCACATCACAGATTCATTATATTTTGATACACGCATGCATAGCAAACCAGTCTAAACTGAAGAAAACATGGTGCTAGATATGAAGATTAACAGCTTTAGCTATGTGACTCATGGATGTAATATGACTGAAAAATGTTGAGACATTTTGTTGAACTTAAAACCATGTTGCGTCAGGAAAAAGGTCAAATCAATAGCACTATACAAATTTTAAATGAAGAATTTGACAGTGATATAACACAGTAATCACCATTTGTGGACTTCATGACTATTCAGAGAAAGTTAGACACTAGTTCCAAGTGAATGTTATGCATAAATAATTTGTTTGTTTTGCATCTATACTCTTCTACTAACTACTAAGTTATGTACTTAACTGTATTTAACTGATTTGTGAGATCCTGGTAAGGAAGCAAAGATAAGTGTATGTTTTTCATAATGGTAATTTTTTGTAATTATGTTATGTAATATACAGATGGTTTTTCACTACTCAGAATATGCTTTTTACCACTTATATTAGTAAGATTTACACTTACATCTTTTTTGCGGGTTAGCAGGTATGAACTTAAAACAAAGTAGTTAAGTTCATATTTAATAATTTCCCTTTGATTAGGTACCCAGGTAATCAATTGTTATGATTAGGTACCTAATAAAAGTTTTAAATTTTTTTGCCAGATTTACTTTCAACTACTGACCTGTGCAACCCAAAGGAACAGAGGTATGGGATAGCAGACAAAATATCTACTTAAAATTAAAAGAGCTCTTTCCTTCTACTGTTTTTTGAACACTGTACTCTTTTTTAAAGTCTTAATATTATGTGTAAAAAAATCATATATGCCAAATCACCTGACTAACAATGAATCTTTACAGATACTGGTCCAAAACATTGTTAGACTTTTTTAAAACTAGATATCAACAATTCATCACATGATGAGTCTTGTAATTTCTGTCTCAACCTGGAACATGAGGCCATTTTTCATATGTGAATTATTCTGATGCTGATCAGCAACATCTGTGGATCAACCGATGTCAGTAAAAAAAACCCGACATCTGATAACACCAACGTTGTAAACAGAAGTCAACACCATGCTATATTGGATATGGTAGGTAATGTGATATTACTCTAGAATACCTTGTTCCAAATATAAATAAATTGAAAAGAAAATGATGGACAAAAGTCAACCAAATAGTTTGTGATATGTATACAAAACTCATTTAATTTCAAATGATCTCCTGCCTCAAATCAGTTTGCCTGGTGAGATCAGATTCGTCACTAGCTAAATTTGTCGAACTCATGATGACACTACTTTTGTAGAACTAAAGGAATAGAAAGAAAAAAAGAAAGAAAAAGAACAGAACTATGAGTGAATTTGGGTACGTCAGGTAATTTTTTAAAACTAATCATTTCCTTCCTTCCAACTTCAGTTGAATGTTGAAATTTATTTTTAAAAAACCAGTGGCACTGGGGCCTTAATGTTAATCTATAGCATCTAATGCATTACAAGTGCATTTAAACAAGATCTCCAAGTACTGATCCCTAAAAGGCATCTGCACTGAAAAACATTGACATTTCTGCCTAAATACAGATAAACCAAGAGTGGTAAAAACAGACTACTTGAAAAATTCAAACATGCAGATATGGATATTTGTTTTTTTAATCTTTTGTATCAATGGTTCAACATTTTTATTTTTATATAATTTTATATAATAAACTGCAGCATCTAGCTTCTGCAGGAATGTGCAGTTTTGCATTTAAAAATGACTGGGTAGGCAATCAACCTTCTTGCACTCAATTTAAATACCTGACTATATTCTTCCCTCTAACCCTAGGTCCCCAATCCCCTGAGATCATGACCTAAAATATATGCATGTCAGCATCCCATTATTGAATGATCGAAGTGTGGTAAAAATAATTATTTTTAAATGTAACTGTAGTTTTTGAAGGTCCCCAAATCATACCTTACTTACAAATGATCCCCACATAAGAGCAACCTATGTACAAAGTTGGGTTAACTTTCCACCCGGCAGTTTCAACCAAGAAAACGTTACAGATGTTCAAATTGGCTGACTAATCAAGTGTTATCGCAATATTCCTGCATGAAAGCAATGGGAGTAAACATTGTACCTAACAACAAGAAGCTGAATAGATTATTTTTAAGATGAATTAATAAAAACAAAAAGCAGTTAGAATGATAAAAATCTCCATCACAATACTTCAAAGCCACACGTCAATTAACAAATTATTTACACATACAAGCTGAAATCTGATAAATGCCATTTATTGCTAAAGCACACAAAACTATACATTTTTATAAAAATATATATGTACTTACTCAAGAATACAGATATGACAACTGAGAAGAAAACAAGACAACATATAACAAGTACACACAGCTTCATTCCAGAGTAAAGTAGATGATATACAGTTGCATTGTTTAAATTTATTCCAATGCTGCAGACTGCATTGGGGTACAGAATCCACTGAACAAGTTGGAAACCCATTCTTACAGATGAGCAACATTTTCCAAGTTATTTGTCCATGGATGTAAATTGTGGTCTGTAACATGACAGGGCAGTAGTCACCAATTTTCTGAACAATATTTACACAAGCACTGAAATGAACATATCTAAAGGCAGATTGGCTTCATCTGTATACATCTCATTCACACCAGTCCAAATTATTTTGGATACAAAATCATTTAGAATTTTCAATCCAAGTAACATCAGCCATATTTTAAGGTGGATCAGAATTTGAAACCCTCTGGCCTGCACGCTATCATTCATACTATTAATATTCGGTGTAGAGCTTCTTGAGAACTGAATTGGAAGTTTTTCATTTTTAATTAACAGTGCCCATATTTGTTTATTGATTTTGAAAGCGCTTCTTGGCTGATTTAAAAAAAAAAATTGTTCAAATTCTGTTGAGCCATTTTTTAATAATGGCAGCCATAATCTGATTGTGGATTATAATTACATGTTTAAATTTTAAAGTACTTCATGCCAGGATGTTTTTGTTGATTATGTCTGGCAGTTCATTTGAGGAAGTTGTTTAAAAAAAAAATTTTAATCTTTAGCAATGGTTACCATATTTAACACAGGTCAGCATCATTTCTAAAACTTAAAAGCTCTTCATTCTATGATACTTTCTTTCAAAATTTGGTCAAGTAATCTTTCTTAGGTAATTTAAAATAGTAACTGTTGATGAATGTACAAATGATAGCACATGGCAGTTACAGGGCTATATTATAAGCTTTCTTGGCTTTACATCCTTTTTATGTACAACCGTAATGTTTTCACCAGCAACAGGAGTTGTATAAATAATTGTGCCCAGAGCTAATATTTTGTTTTGGTTAGTTTATTTTTAAAATAAACTGTCAGGTATATTTAAAGTGGTGATTTATTTCTTTCAATCTTCATCTTGTACTCTTGATTGGTACAATTTATCTTCATCTTATACTCTTGATTGGTACAATTTATCTTCATCTTATACTCTTGATTGGTACAATTTATCTTCATCTTATACTCTTGATTGGTACAATTTATCTTCATCTTATACTCTTGATTGGTACAATTTTTTTTAGGGTATATTACTTCTCTGGCTAATCAAACCATAATTAAGATTCTTTGTTGACAGTTCAAGATGTAGCCTTTAAAGTAATAATATGCACCTTAAACATTTAATGCACTTTTTTTTAGCACAGAATAATAAAGATAATTTAGTAGGAAACATTGTAAATATGATATGTTCAGGAATAAATATGCAATGGGGGAGACGAGAGGGTGGCTGCTGTTTTTAATCATTACAATATTAATCAATATGATACATTTTTGGATGAAAACCATTTTGTGGATCAAGGGTCTTGCCATTAAAAAATTTGTAAATTATGGTATATACTTAGCCATAATCAACGATCAAGTCATATCATATGGTTACTTAAAAATGAATGCTGATTTATGAACTAAAAATATGTTCATTGCACAGAGTACAACACCAGTAACTAACTTTGTTGGTGAAATAGTCTTCTAATTTTGAAGACTTTTCCTTTCCCAAAAAATGCATGACTTTGCAGTAACGATTTAAAAAAAAATGAAAAAACACTAGGAAGCATTTCTGAATTCCATGAAGTGTGAAACACGGATCACAACTTCATTTTGGTAGATTTTTTTTTACTTCTCAAAATACATCTACATGTGTCTATAGCCAAAACTGACCCAAAGACTTACTCACACACAAATCTTATCTAAGTCACTGGTGTGAAATGTATATCAAAGTTACTGAAAGGAAAGTTTGCATATTTAGGTGCATTCACATGAAAAGCTACACAACATTGCTTAACAATGCACAAGAAGCTGACCTGAAAGCAAACTTAACTTGTCTTCAAGGCATAAAAAAATATTTAAACTGAGCTATAATACTGGGTTTGTAAATCGAGTCTAACTGCAAAAATGAATGTATTCAGATCTGCTGTGATACTATGCTATATAGTTTGGTTAGTAATACAAACTGAAACTCAGTTCTGCAAGTATATATGTGCAATGGTTGACTTGACTTAAAAGAGTATATATAGCTCTTTTGGCAAAAAGGATACTGCATTCACTAATAGGTTTTTTTTTATAACTATAAAGTTGTACAACTCCACAATACAATTATGCACAAAAAACTTACTTTTAACATAAACTTGAAAGGCTGGACAGATTATGGTAATTCTATATAACCTGCCCACATTTGTAATGAAGCACACTATTACTGGAAAACAACAGACACTTCTTTTCAAAATTATCCAATACCTTCACTTGAAGCATACAAAATTAAAAAAGTAAGAAAGCAAAAGATGTTTACACAATAAAGAAACAATACTGCATAAAAAAGTAACATACCCCTCTAACCCTTGTTGTCTGTTTTCTGTATACAAGTCAAAAAGATAAACTTTGATGCATGATAATGAAGAAATCTATGCAATATTCAAAACTCCAAACTTATACTCCTAGTGCAGTCTTTAGTAAACTAAAAGCAAGAACTGGAGAGACACACAAAGTTTCCATATGGAAACAGTAAAAAAGACCTGGAACATGATGGACAACCAATGCCTCGTGATCTGCCTGAAAAACCAGTTCAGCCATGATGTGCCCATATAAATTTATCTCACAAAGATTGCTAACCTATATCTCAAAAAGGTGTGAATTGCTTATCTCAATGGGATACAAATCTTGAGGTGTGTTTCCATAGCTGACAACTCTCCAGGCAAACACTTAGTAAAAATAGGGATTATTATTATTATGACTTTATTTAAAGAGGGTAACTCAATTAGCTAAGAACTAATCTACCTTGAGGCCCTCATTCAAAGGAATTTAATTATTTTTGCTGCATCTCTGAAGCCATTGTATATACTGGGTTTGGAAAGAGGAAATAGAGTGGGCATTTCTAATCTCAACTGGAATATTATTCCAGAGCAAAGTTCCAGAGTATTGGAAACTTTTTTAAATAATTCTTAAATTTGGTTTGGGAATTTTGTAATGTTTGGTAGACATTGATCGTAGGTGGGGAGTATTTCCAGGTAGCGTATACTTGAATAGTGATTGTAAATATTCAGGAGCATTATTATTGGCTATCCTGTACATTAATTTGGCTTTTCTTAAACAGATTCGGACTTTAATAGGTAGTATTTTTAACTTACCAACTAAATTTTCCTTGCTTTCTTTCTGGATTGATATTAACTCAAAAGCTCTTTTTTGGAGATGTGCCAGCTTTGCTAAGTTTTTATCATTTGAATTACCCCATACTGTATTACAGTAGTCTAAATAGGGTTGTATGTAACTGTTATAAAATAGTTTTTTGTGCTTTTCCGGAAGAAAGTGTCTTATCCTACTGAGAAGCTATAAACTTGAATTGATTTTTTTTACTGATATGTTTGATATGTTCAGTCCATGATAGGTTATTATCTACCAAAACACCAAGTAGACTATCGTGACAAACCATTTGCAACCTTTTATCCTTCCATGTCAGACATAGTTCATCGCTATCAAGTTTTGTTCTTTTTTTCTGTGTTGAGATAAGTAATATTTTAGTTTTACCAGTATTAACCACCATGCCATTGTATGTGCACCAGTATTCTAGTTTGTTTAAGGCATTCTGTAAAGAAATTTCGAGTTCTTGTTTTGTGTTTTGGATGTCTGACAATGTTGTGTCATCTGCATAGAGATCTGTAGATGATACTGAGTCCTTTAGTACAAGTGGTAGGTCATTAATAAAAAAAATAAACAGTAATGGACCCAGAATTGAGCCTTGTGGTACTCCACATCTAATTGTTTCAGGTTCAGACAGAACATTATTAATATAAACATGTTGTGTTCTCTCACTTAAGTATGAAGTAAACCATCTAACTGTGCTTTCATCACATTGGTAGATTTTCAGTTTCTTCAAAAGGATTTCATGATCTACCATGTCAAAAGCTTTCCTGAAATCTACAAATACAGAACCTATTATTCTACCTTGATCAAGTGCTTGAAGCCATTTATCAGTTAGGGAGATCAAGGCAGTCTCACATGAGTGTTTCTGTCTAAAGCCTGATTGATTAGGGTATAACAGAAAGTGTTTGGTTAAATATGATATGAATGAATCATGAATTTTATGTTACATATTGGATATAAAATCTACCAATGTGATGAAAGCACAGTTAGATGGTTTACTTCATACTTAAGTGAGAGAACACAACATGTTTATATTAATAATGTACTGTCTGAACCTGAAACAATTAGATGTGGAGTACCACAAGGCTTAATTCTGGGTCCATTACTGTTTATTTTATTTATTAATGACCTACCACTTGTACTAAATTTTTACATGAATTTTTACATGAATTCGTGAAGTGATCTTCGAGGCAAGGAATAATTGTCAGAACAAATGTTTAGCAGGAGACAATAACAACATACCTTGTAAAACATTACAAATTATGTATATGAATTTACTGACATTTTTCAAACAATTCAATTGTGCAAGTATAAAGATGTTAAGAAGTTACTTGTCTTTTTCAAACAATTCATTTGTAAAAGTATAAATTTGTGTGCATATTACGAAATTGTACAGCAATCCTGGAAATAACAATGATAACAACAAAACATTAGCATTTTAATGCAGGATTCAATTTTTTTAAAATGAAAATACTGAATCAAAATGAGCAGCATTGTCTGTCAACTTTCCACACAAGGATCTGTCTGCTGGAAGCTCCCAAATTTTCACATTTGTTAATTAAATAAAATTGTAGTAACTTTTGATATTCTTGATAGATTTTTTTAATAATTTTTCAGACCATTTTAAACAGTATACAATTCTCCAAATTTTATGTTACATATTGGATATAAAATGATCATTTCAAATAGAAAAATTGCATTGAAATTTAGTTTTAAATTTTTGGGAACTATTTTACTTGTTTTGCTTCTTTCTAAATTGCAATGAATTTTTTAAATATATATATTATTTATTGTTATTTATAAAATATAAGGTGTTTTAGAGAATTTCATGCATTTTAAAATGGAATCTAATGTTGAAACATTATTTGAGTAAATTGTCCTGTAGAGCCAGGTAGACCAACATCACTACATTCACTCATGTTGGTACACCACTGACTGAAAAAATGTTCAGTTCTACACAACTTCCTGTCTGTATGAGCTTCAGTATAAAAAGAGTTAAACACTATTCACTTGCATGATAGAACTAGCATTATGTGGCAAATGTTACTTGTTTCATTAAAGAAATTGACATTAATTCACTTCAAAAGTAAATATTTTTTACAACATTTCTTCCACATGATTGATGGTCAAAACTTGATACCTTGTCCATAGACCAATGTTTGGCACCTGGCAAAAATCTTTTGCTGCTTGGTGCCCCCCACAGGGTTCCTGCAGACTTAACAAAAACAAATTCCATTGACTGTTCCAAAACTTTTCCAGGGCCATTTCATAAAACTCAAAACCCGTGCTATCTTGCATTATCAAGTAAAAGAACATAAATAATGACATCTTTCAATCTAAAATAACAAATAAGTTAAAAACAAATATTTTTAATATGTACATTTTAAATTTACCTGGGCTAGCACACTGACTTTATAAAGTAATTCATGTCATAATCCAATGATCAATGTAATTTGTATTCAAAAGAAAAAAGGAAACAATCATATGTAGTCTTTGAATGTGTTCCTTTTTACAATATTAAAAAAAATAACATTACTTTCCAGTTGCTTTTTTTTTATTTAGTGAACTACACCAGAAATCATGTGATACTTCCATTAGGGGAACTTACTCTTATTATATGAATTGAATCCATTTATCAATTATAATTTTATCATTTTATTTAATCGGTTTTCGATCCTCTATGAAATTTGAAGTAATCAATTTCTTTAACTCCATTGTCACAAATTCCATGACTTTTCCAAAACTTTGCAAGTTTTGACAAATTCCACAACTTTTCAAGGCCCTTGAAATTTATTTTTAAATTCCAAAACTTGACCCGCAGGAACCCTGCCCCCACCACTGGCACTTGGTGATTGAATACCAATAATGGAACATTGGCACCATACACCATACTGTCATCGCCACCTAGTGTCCAACATTCAGTGAATGTCACTTGAGAAATCATTGGGCGACAGGTACCTAGTACCCAACAGCTTAAGACGTATGACTGGAATCCAGTGTCCAGTGACTCGATGCAAATCACTGCACAATGACCAGTCAATGATGCAGACCATTCTGGAGAAGCCTGGCTTCAAGAAATGAGATCTCAGTGCTCCATGATGTAACTTCTGGTTTACACAAGTGAGGTGACTTCACTTTCCAGGCTTTAAAAAGGCAAGGCTTGCTATTGGGAGCAAGCAACGTCCCTATTGTCAGGAAGTACTGATACCTTCCCACCAAGTATCAGCTCCCCATCCCAATAAAAGCAGGTAACATTCTAATTCCCAACACTTCTTGATGGCTATACCTAGCTACTTTTCAAGTCCCAAACCCTGTCAGGCAAATAAGTTAAATGAGGCAATTGCCTGTATATAAACACACTGTGCACACTAAACAGTGTTACAAGTCCCAAACTGCCTTTTAATGCCCACAGTTAGCAAACAAATTTGAAGTATTAATGAAGTCTGAAAGGAATATAATAAATAAAACAATACACCTTAATATAACTGGACAGGAATTACTTACCATGACACTGGTCACAATTAGAAAGATGAAACACAAAATTAGCAAAGTGCTAAAAAACTCAAAATCCACCCAAATTCTTGAAATACAAAGACTGCTGCATTTATGAGAAATTCCAGCAAGACAAAGTGTATTATGGAATACCGAATTGTTGCTCAAAGGTTCTTAAAATTCCATCAATGTTATCAAAATCAAAGCAAGAATCAAACTTACCCATCCATTCTGAGTGGAGTAAAATCTGTCTAGAGCGGTAACTTTTATTAATCAAACTTGCCAGTCACTAGTAAACTGAGAAGAATCTATCTGGGTTTGTAAATTTGCTTAATGAAACTTACCTACTGATAGTGAACTGATCAGATTCTATCTTGGTCTGTAAATTTCTTAAACATCAGTTAGTTTTACATGTGTATTTAGACTAAAAGTAACAAAATGTGTACTGTAAGAATACACTAATAAACAAAGTTATGACCTCCAAAAATTACCCCGTAGAATTAAATCAAGAATTTACTCTATTCCACAAGCTTGGGATGTGCTAAACTCAGTCCAAAATTTTTAATTCCATTTTATTGGGTCTTTTCTATATGAATCATAGATGCCATGGAGAAAACTTCTGTTAACGAAGAAAGTTGTGTCAATGGCAAAAGGGCACAGCTTAGAATAAACCATAAACAACTAGTGACGTTAATACTGTTATGGGTTTTGTGGTGAGTACTTTTTTGCACTAGTTTGCTTAATGTAGGAACTATGCAACTACCTTTTTATAGCAGTACAGAAGATACAAAACAGTAAAGTTTTCTGCATATTTTGAGCATGCTGAATAAAAAAAAAAAAAATGAACCCATCTTTTTATTGCAAATAAATTCACAAGAAGCAAACACATGCACTGTCCTGCATTTTCAATATTGGTCTTTGCTTACTTTTGAACAGTCTTGACCTGATGTAATTTCAAGCCGAAATTTCCCAATTTCTTAAAGATGGTCATATCCAAATATTTTCTGCTTTATGGAAAAGTTTACTTTTGCTAATATTCCTGGTTCTTCTGAAGCAATTCTGTCAATTTTACCAAGTGCCCCCACCATCATTTATGTTCTTCTTAAAATGGAATGGTTTTTTTTTAAAACATAATTCAAGACAAATAAATACAGCTTTATGAACAAAGTTACTTTTGATATTTTTCAGGGCATTACTGAAGGTAGTTCTGTGCAGTTATACCAGGCACGCCACCAAGATTTTTGCATAAAATACCAATCTCGAGTTATACACAAGTTCAAAATTATGTGATTCTCAAGATCAATAGTGCATCTTCATTATTGTTTATGTACACATAAATACATTTTCAGAATCACAATTTTGCAAATTGCCAGTTTGAAATTTAGTTATATATTTTTGGTCAAATATTCTATCCTTAAAATCAATAACTCCACCCCACCCCCAACCAAAACAGGAAAGAATCTAGTCAGATTTTAATCATCAAATCAGTGATCTGTGAATAGAAAGATAAAAACTGAGCTGTTAGGTCCGACTAAACAAGCTCAAGGGATGCGGGTCATATGGACAAAATTTTTAACAAATTCCTCCTTCAGCTATTCATATGGCACAGGTTTTCCGTTGCATGTTTATTCCACTAAGTCTGAATTTCTAGAGTGTAAAGTTTGGATGTTGCAACAATAAAATTTGGAGCTCTCCAAATTTTCCATTTTTTTTTGTTGTTAATTTCAACCATTATGTTCATTAAGATGAGGCAAGTGTTAAAAATGTTGAATCTGAGAGAGACCAATTGTACCACAAGGCTTAAAATATGAAGTTCTTCTTATAACTTTTCAGCTATGTGTCTTCACATTATTTTGGGTATCAATTATCTCTGAACAATGAATCTACATGCAAAATAATGTTGCTGTTCTGGGGCTTAACGCTATTTTTCAGCACACAATAGGTTATACATGGCAGCCAGTATTAATGGTGGAGGTAGAAACCGAGAAATCCATGGAAAGAACCAGCGACCCATGAGAAGCTACTGGCAAGCTTTCTCACATATCCATATTAGCCAAATCTTAGACTCAAACCCACACAGACAGAGGTGAAATGGCAGTGATCTGTAACGGAGAGCACTTTTAACCACTTGGCCACTCAAGGCCCTGCAAAATTATGTTTATCTCTAAACTTGTCTCTTACAAAAAGAAACAAGTCATGCCCTGGCCCCATCAACAAATAATCTACTTTATATGGTCAACTTACATTTTCCTCTCTTCTTTGTGGCCTCAAGCGGTTCAATATATTTTCAACTGTGTGCTTTCTGCAAAACAAATTAAAAGAAATAATTTTCAACGTTTTACTACTCGAACATTACTTCCTTTATGTTTGATTAGTTGGAGTAACTTCAATCTTAGTGATAAATATCAATATATGATTTTGTGATATCAAGATTTAACCTCTTACAGAATAATTTAAAAGGGAAATTTAAGACCTATAGTTGTTGGCCAGAACAAAATATGTGGGTTCTAGAAAGAGAAAGCAGTGGAGAGACAACAAATTTAAGACAATATGTTAATGCAGTTTTCACACTACTACGGAGGTTTAAATTAGGGCTTTTCAATCAGACAACACAGTTGCTGGTATTATTTCAAAAAGGTTTTAAATGACTGATATATCTTGAGATTTATTTTTACTGATGTCATAACCATGAGAACAAGCCCAAGGCATGTATTTCAAGCCTATGACAAAATGCATTTCCCCATTCACTTGACAAAACTTTCTTGGCATTTTAGTATAGGTACAATTTCACAACAGTAGCATAGACATAAAAAAGGTGATCATTCTGTAGTTTACAATGAAATAAACAAATATTTATCCCACCTCTTAACCAGGATATCATTATACAGCTATGTTAAAGACCATCAGATAAAATCCATCTTTTCCCACCATTATACTTACACAAAAAAACAGCTCAAAAAACAGCTCAATCAAAACAAAACAGGGCCAAACTTTTCTATTGAGATTAGACTACTTATTCTGTTTTTTCCTATCAGCACTTCAGTTTGTAATAATCCTTACTTAGAGCTTAATCCACCACCTGGTGGCAATCCTTCCATGTCTTGTAGTATATGCATGATATAGGGAAGTTCGGCATCAGCCAATCCAACAGAATCTAATGTTTCTGAAAGGCAAAAAAACGCACAAGTTTATAATGATGCATAATCCAAAAAAGATAAAGAAAGAAAATGACAGTATGTATATCTTATCTCAGTCTCCTCAAGTCATCATAACATAGCCTGAGTAAAGAAGGCCAAGAGAATTTTTTTTGTTTTAAAAAATAAACAATCATAGGTATTGGGTTTCTGGGCTGTCATATTTAAACACAAACTCTGAAATGATGCTTCAAATGTTGGCAGTGAACACTAGATAAAATTTAAAAAATGTTACATAAAGGCTTTCTTTGATTAATAGCATGCTTGGGAAAGTTTGTTTGGGATGATTTGTAAAGGGCCTAGATTATCATTCTTGTAAATACTAAGGAAAGAAATAAATTAATTTTACAAAACAATATTTTAACATCAGTAATACAACACCTGCTGCTTTTGCATATATCACTGTGGGAGGCTGATAATCCCTCAAACTGCAGAAAGAAAAAAAAAAACAAACACCAGGAATACTCACGGTCATTGAGGAGTTAAGACACTACTGCAGGAAGGATTCCACCTGGGCCACTTTAGAATAATGATAATTGGGCCTCATGAGAAAATGCCTTCACTTTCTTGGGGGAACAAGTAAAGGTAAAAGGAGGAGAAAGTACAAGACTGTCAAAACAAAGATTTCATCATATGCTCCAAAGATGAAGAAGTTTGATAGACCGAGACTGAGGTGGCAATTGCTCAAACCTCATACTTCAATTTTCAAGATAAACAGGCCCATATCGGTAAGGGACTGGTAAACTGACTTGATAGTTAATGCATTCCACCAAGAAATGATGGAAGCTGAAATATAAGTTGAACTTTAAATGAGGAAAAGATACTTCACTCTTTTGTCTCCCTTTTGAGGCTGCCAAATAAAAACATAAATCCCTAACTGGACATACAAGTTTATTTTGCTCATCCCTAGCACAGATATGACAGAGACTGGTATCAAAATCAAGAGTGAAACAACTGCTGGAAGCTGTTAATATGGTAGAACACCAGACTGGCATAGGATAAAAATTGACTGTATTCCCACTAAACCTGATGTACCATGTTAGAAAGATAGGGCATTTATCCTACTATTTCATGTAGTATCTAATTGGGGGTTTTCCCTATGGTGGCACCATGAAAACCAGCTCAAAATGGCTGATGTTTACAGCAAGCATCGATAGGCACCTGCATAAGAATGGTATAGAGGTGTCCAAAGGCACTTGCATGAGGTAAAGGGTTAATAGCAGAAAAAAAGTAGTGCTTCTTCAAAAAGAAAAAGAATCTCAGCAACTGACCTCGCAGGGGAAAAGCTAAGATCAACATTTTTCAATTACTCCAATCACAAAGGATTCTTCCTTTGGCATCATACACCTCAGAAATCAATTGTCTCCAGGACTGCATGACATACTTGGCAAATCTGACTGAAAACTTTTCCTTCCCAAGAAACTGAGATGAGGCAATATTATGAAAGAGGAGAATCTGTACTGCTGTGTAGGAAAAAAGCCTTTGTGACAAGACAGGAGGTCCCTCCTCTGATGTCCACAACCAATCAAGAAGATCATGGAACCATGATCACTGAGACCAAAGTGGGGATAAGATGTAGACTTTAGGTAGAACATGTGGGATCATCTTGAAAAGTGGGAAGATGGAAGCAAACAGACAAATCCAATGCTGGCTGAAATTGTCTCTACTGCCCAGGCCCTTTGGTTGGGGAATGGCGAAAAGGTAAAGGGAAGTTTGTTTAGCTTGATCATGAACAAGTTTAAGAGATGAGTCCCCCAAAGTAGGAACAGGAAGTTTGCTATGGATTGGTAGAGTGACCATTTTGTGAAGACTATATTCTCTTTCTTGAAGGACTATCATCCAAAATATTCTTTCTGCCCCCAATGCAGTAAAGTAAGAGGTCAATTCCTCCTTAAGTTGCCATGTGAAGGAGGTTCCACGACTCCAAGCAGAAATAAAATGTGCATGGCTTCCTCCTTATCTACTGGGTACACTACCACCAAAATGTTGTCAAAGAGACCATCACATAGTGACCTCTTTTTTTTTAATGAATTGGCTTAGAACACTGCCTTCATTTTCAAATTGTTGATGTAGAGGGTAGGTTCTTGCTGGGACTATTAACCATAAAGAAACAGTCCTTCCAGCTTTAGAATGCCACACCCAGGTACAAGCAAGTATTTTGTGGATGATGACTCCAGCCCAAAAGCAATCCTGATTTGTCCACAAGATCAGATGATAATGGAAATCCTGACCTATAAAATTCAGAATTCAAGGGTCTGTGTGCTTTCCATGCCACTAGGAGAAACTAGGACACAAGTGCAGTATGCTTGGGGAATCAGGTCCACAGTGCAGTTCAGGTCCAAAAAGAAAAAGATGAGCTGATCACATGGTCTTTACATGCCTCCAACAGGGACAGAACATTGTCTAATCTATCCTAAGGGACACGGACTAATCATGTTTGTGAAAAAATTCATCCCAATGTGACATAATCCTTAGATGGTGCGAGGTCAAGCCTGATCACTATGGAACAATAGCGAGACAAATCTAGTCCAAATGATGAGACAGCCAATGTGGATCAACCAGTCATTGAAATATTGTGAAGCCAAAGAAGGTACTTCGATAACTCTTATCAGTTGACTGACTTTAAAATATTTTAAAAAAAAGATGCATCAATATACCAACCTCCTACTTCGACTACATGTTGGAGACAAATCTAGACTAAAAGAGAAAAGTGTGTAACTGCTTGGAAAATATTGCAATCAAACTGATTGGTCAGCTGGTATATTACCTGATGATGAACTTAGTATGAACCAAGCTTCACATCAATCTATTAAAAACTTGAGCAGTGGCAATCAAAAAAAGGGGAGCAGCTATTGGCAAAGTTGCTAATCATTTGATGATGACCACAATATGTACAATAGGATGTGGTTTTCAGCATGATGGGAATTATAGTGTGCTGCTCTGTTAATGAGCTACTTCGCATCATAATTCCTCAGTTACTAATGCTCAGATACTAATGGCATTATTCATCTTGCAGAAAATGGCCAAGAGTGCCAAACTGACAGATGATAAAATTTAAACAAAGCTCCTCATCAGGTGTAAAATGGCATTAAAAGCCTGACAATCAGATAAAGGGGTAAGCATTTACATCTATGTCTTCCATCAAGACATCTTGACATGATGCATATATACAAGTGGGACCAATACAAACAGAGTGAGGACAATGTTGGCAGTTGGCTTACCATGACGATTTCTTTGAAATTAATTGGGTCTCAAATTTTGTTTGAAAGATGGCTGTTGATATCTGTAATTTTTTTTTCCACATCAGTGTCAACCAAAGTCCTGACCTTGTAGACTAAGTGATGCAGGCGTGGGAGGGCATTAAGATATGGAAACTATCTTCAATCAGAGCCTTCACCTACACAGTGCATTAGTAAATGGAGGTTGTCCCTGCATTCCATGGATGGATTATCCTCATCTTATATACCATCCCTATTCCTATAAAACATCCTCAATGAAACTGATGCAACTGCTTTGTTGGTTATAATGGAAACCAGTTTATCACTATTTTCACTTAGAATCAATTAGTCACCATAATAAGTCGGTTTTTGAAAACCCCATGGTAATATGATCATCCGCTCAGTAAGAGTAGCAACAAGATTTTCAAGATGGCTTTTTTTCTGGCCATATTGGATGTCTGAATAGAACCTTTAAGGACCAACTAGATCACTGATGGATGTGTGTGTGTGTGTGTGTAAAGTATCATTGCAACCAAAGCTGTTAAATGTCCCGTTTTTTCCATATTTGTCCCATATTTTGAACTTGAGAATAAGAGTGGATATTTTTTGTGCAAAAATGTTTTTTTAATTTAAAAAAAATAAAACATTTCCTTGCAATTTTTAATTTAGAAAAGGCACTCAATTCTATTCTGATAGAAATGTATCGCACGTATATAGGAATACAGTTCTACAATATGATTGGTTCATTCGAAATCGAGATTACCATACTTATCTGCCATATTGGATTTTGCAAATAGTTACCGCTATCACTGTATCTCATCTCTGCAAAATTCAACTTCTAATCATGCTGAATAGGAAAGCAAAGAATTTTCTCCAGGAAAGACAAGAAAACAGAAATGGTATGACAACTGTGCCCTCTTGTTTAGATTTGTGAAACCATCTAGTAAAAGGAAAATACTTTATATTTTGCAAATTGTGTAATGTGATTTCGCTATTGGGCAAGAGCACAAAAATGCTTAAAAACATCAGCTTTCTGCTTCTTCATACACAACTAAGCCTAAACTTACGACATAAAAATCCTGAGATAACCCTAATGTAATTCAATCAAAATTCGGAATACCAAGTTTCTTTTAGAAATGAACCTTCATCTTACAGTTACTGGTGTTGCTGGCACATTATTTTGCACACATCTTCCAGACCGTAAAATCGCAAAAGATTATTCATGTGAAAAACAAAAACCGTACAGTAAGAAAATCGCAGAAAAATGAGTTCAATGAAATAAGGGCATTGAAATCGATAATGATTGAAAAAAAGAAAATGAAATTTAAACAGCCCGTGCCAAAATGACCAAATAAAATAGGGTATCCCATTCAAAACGGTGCAAGAGTTCAAAACATGCACCTTTGACATTAAAAAATTGAGGTTTAAAAAGTTACTTATACATTAATATTTGAAGAAAAAAAATGAGTATTTGTTCCTGAAAATCAGCATTTTTGTACCCCAGGTTTGGCAGCTATGTTCAATACTAAAAGTAGTTTATAGCCAGAACAAACTTGTTTGAGCGAATGACAACAGGCCATGCATTAAACTTTCCTGGTCAAAAGCCTGCAGAGCCGAACATCATGCAGAAAAATCAACACAAGTGTAAATATCGTTTACCATATTTTGAAGCAATCCCTTTATTTCTTCATCAAATCACACTTATATTCAGAATATCTTCAGCTCCTTAACAGACCATGCACATATTGTCAAGTGCCTTCAGATCTGTTACATCTTTTTCACTTTTTGACCTTTATGGACTGCCAACAAATGCAAGTCTTCTTAAAACAAACAAATTACAGTTAACAAGTTACTCTTTGTAGCAAAACCTGCCAATCCCAACATGACTTCAGTAAGGCAGTCTATTTATTTTGATATGTTAGACCAATTTTCAGAAAGGTATAACAAAATATCCTGTACTGCTATTGTAAAGTTGGAAAACATGCATTTGAAAAGTTCAGAAATGTGCTCAGACACTGAAGCAGCAACAAGAAATAATATATGCAACTAAAAAATTTGTAAATTATACCGAGACTTAATTAAACTCCAGTACAGTCATGAACTCAACTTCCAAATACTACAGAGCTCAATGTCTTCTTGCTATATATCAACCTGACAAAATCCTTTTTGTTTATTGTCATGTGGCAATGGCAATCTCTCCATTACACATACTCACATCTGAAATAAACACTTGTCCCAAAATGCAATTGCTGCCCTCCATGATTTTCTTCTCAAGAATCTGCAAATCATTTTTATTGTGCTGTGCTGACTAGATAAACTGTTAAGGAGATTTATTTTCCTTTTCATCTTTAACATTATCATTATTTTGATGCCATTTTTAAGAAAATTCTACAAACAACAGCTTGATCATGCAAATGTTTTATATGAAAAAGATATGTCCAGCCTAAATTGTCCAAATGTACTTCTGTAATGCAAGTATGATTCAATAAAAAATCTTAATATGAAACCCAGGTATGAATCAAACATGAGCATGCCATTATTGGGATTTTGATGCAGTAATTTTTTTTTTTCATAATTTTTGCTAGCAATCCATTCTTTTTTTCAAGGGTCATTTCTTTAATACAGGAGGTTAACTTGTAAGGGTTGACAGGCCAGTTGTAGAGGCAATCTGGAAGAAACAGTCCTTGATAAATTCCCCAGTTGGTACAAATTTACCTGCATCAAAAGATGACCTGCTATGAAAGGCCACTCCATACACACAAAGGCAACCTTTTAAGACCAACTCTGCAGTGGTCCCCTTCTTAGACATTAATTTTAAGGGCTGGTAGTTCTGAATTATTATATGTAACTGAATGCGTACCAGCAATTTAAAGTCGATCTCATGACAAGCCCACTTGCTTTGTAAACACAGTACATCTCATGTAATAACTACAAAATGTAAATGAGGAAATCAGTTGCTGCAAAATGTACAGAATTTCATTAGTCATTCAAAGTTAAAAAGCAAAAGTGAAAGCAATTAGAATAAACATGCAGTGAGTTCTTTGACAACTCCTGTAAAATTTTGTCTGAAAGATTTAAATGAACATCAATATACATGCTACTTTCAAACTGAATTGACAGAATAGTTACATCTAGATGACTGCGCCTGATTTTACTGACAAGGTGGCTTTCTATGATTGGTTAATATTTTCAAAATTATTTAAAATAATGTTAATACTAGCTTAACCCTTACCCTCATAAAGTGTATGTTTTTTTAGCCCTTTGATACACATGTAGCAAAGTTACACAGTGCAGTCCGCTACACATAGGCCTATTAAGCAGTGAAGTGTATGTTACAAATTTTAACCATTTTACGTTTTTGGTACACATATATTATGTATAGAAAGATTTACGAGTAAAATAAGGTCGTTATAGCTGTATATTTTTAACAAAAGAATTTTGTATGTACTTTAAAATCTTGAGAGAGAACTCATTCACTATCAAATCAGTCAAGCCACATGATAAACGGCAGTGGCAAATTTTCATATTAAAAATTTACAAGTTCTTTGTCTGCGTCTACATCACAAAATCAGTGTAATTTGATAATTTATAAAATCTAAGGGATTCAAGTACTGAACGATATCAGAGACCGCCATTTTGTCGAATGGAGAATACGACTCAGTTACGACATACTTTAAATAGCAGATTGCAACCAGAGCATCAACAGTGACCACATGATCTGATGTAATGGTCATTCTCACCAATGAATGTAGTATCTAACAGGGGTTTTCCTCCAAAAGTATTTTGGGAGTTAAACTCTTACACGCCAGCCATTATGCTTTTATCATAATCATTACGCCTTTTTTCAGCAAATTACATTTTATACAGTATATAGATAACACTGTTTTGGTAAATCAAAAGATAAAATAAATAAAAATCAGTAAAAAGTTGTGTTTGTCATATTTGGTATCATCTCTTTAATTACACTCATATAAATTTCAGAATCTGCTTTAAAAAACATCACTGCTGTGTAAGAATTTTCCTAGTTTTATTTTTATAGCAACTGTATATGACCCATTTAATTTCAAAGAAAACAGATGGGAATCATCAATTTGAACTTCGCATCAGATTCATTATATTCATAACAAAATAGGCAGCAGATCAGTCTATGGTTTTATAAACAATGGTTCCAGATTATAAGCAAGGCGCTTTATGGTGTGACTTATTGTAAACCTCAAAACATGTCAAATTAGCAAAAAAGGACGAATCAACACCAGTTTACCAACTTAAAAAAAAGAACATGAGAGTAATGTATTACAGCACTCAGGACCAAGCACATGAATGCTCATTGCAAAATTTAAAAGTACATTCACAATCATCTAGTTCTGTAATTAAGATGCCTTGCCAATATTTTTGTTTTGGAGGCAGCAACATATTTCTCTCTAAATAACAACCTCATGTAGCATGTTCCCAAGTCAACTGACAGGATATCAACTTTAATATACAAATATTTAAAAAATTACAAGTAAAACAAAATGTTTTCTGTCTCTTTATTCCTGGGATTACAATGAACATTTATGCTTCATGTATGCCCAATATGCTTCTAAGAGGCTACTTTTTCTGGTGGAAGTATTATTTTTATCAAAATTCTAGCAAGACCTCTCTCTCCTCTCATACACAACTTACTGTAGAAACTATTAAGTGCAACCCTTTAACTTCTTGTAAGGACCCTATAAAATTCAAATGTAGGGATCCTCAGGATTCAATAGAATATCAATTTAATGAAAACCCCTCAGTTATATCATCTGTTTTATTATTTGCAGTTATTACATGTGATCCCCCTCATGAAATTAGCCCTCTTAAGAGGACACTGTCCTCGGCTGTAGGTGCAACCATGAGAGGCAGACCACAGTATATTACTTTTACCTTTAATTTTTGCCTCTATTCTGGCATCCAACTCTGCTTCTTTCTTAATGGCTTCCTCTGATGGCTGTGGCGCCCCTCTGAAAGCTACTATTACAATGCTCATGTTATCTCTGCTACCCTGAAATAAATGAGAACCATAAGAAAATGAGAAGCACCTAAGGCAAAATGAAATACTAAAATTGTACTCATGGAACAAAGATGCCCAATCACTGTGAGTGAAATTGGTTTAATGCAAACTTAGCCAAGGTGTGATGGGCAAATGGATGAATGGACAAATGATGTGATGTGATTATGATTTTAACATAGCTTTAAAAAAATTTCAGTCATATTGCTACAATGTCTGCAGTGTGGCACTTTATAGTGATGTCTAGCACTGGGGCAACATGCTGCAGACATGTAGCATGATGTCCCACCCAGTCACATTATCCTGACACCAGGCTGACCAGTCCTGACACTAGCCTCTTAATGCCGAGTGTCAAGTGAGGCAGCTGTTAGTACCATTTTTGTAAGTCTTTGGATGGACAAGAGTAACAATACAAATATATATATATATATATATATATATATATATATATATATATATATATATATATATATATATATATACACCTCTACCACTATCATGGTGGGATATAAAGTGAGGTTTATTTCTAATGCGGTTCACAAAAAATTTCATAAAATTAAATAAACTTTTCAAGAGCTTTTTATAATTTTTAAATGAACTTGCCCTTCTTTTTAAAAAAGTCTAATTCTGAAACCTCTTTCACTGTATTTGTCAGGTCCATCTTCCAAATTAAATAATAAAACAAGAAAAATTTAATTTTTAGAATATAAATATCAAGATATATTGAATAATGGGAGCAACAAAAAGTTACTGTCATCATATTCCAACTGCATATGTATACTGTTAATCCACTGTATTCTATCTTCCAAGCTATGTTCTATCTCTGGTTTTATCATCTTTATTGATTCTACCCTATCTTTGAATATTTAGTCCAGATTATTTAATTCCTGGCCCCTTTCTTTAGATCTATTCCTAAAGCACTTTAATTCATTGGCAATGTTAGTTACACATTGGCTTCTGGTTTCTCAATGAGATTAGGATTAGTCACTAACAAGGAACATCTGGACCAAAATGAGTTATTTTCTTTTCAGAAGTTTTCTTCAAGGTTATCACTGTTCAGGGAAGTCTAATGAGAGAAGAGTGGAATAAGAGAAAATCTGAATCTTATAAATCAGGACATGTATTTAAATTTCTTCCAAATGAAAATTTAAATAAGATAAAAATGCTATCAGCGAAATATGCTCCAATATGGAGTTGCTGGTGTCTCAAGGAGAATATCTCTGCACACCAAACTCTTATTGCATCTGACCACCATCATGGAGTTGACATGGTGTCAATAATGCACCTGATTTCCTCTGGAAAAATATGCTGAAGAGTTTCATTAAGAGAGATTTTATGTAACAGTAATGCTATCAGTGAAATGTCAACTAATAAAACAATGTATCAAATTCCTTGCAAAAGTGAGATTGGTGATGTACTCGTGGGCTCAAAACGAAAACCTCTCTTCATACTTACACAATGTATTCATTACCCCAACTCCCAAACTATATAAACAGTTCCAAATATTTGATTAGGAATGTTCAAGTACTACTTTTTAATTTGATTCACAAGTTTTCTACCCATGCACCTTGGTCTAAAGCAGGCACATTCACATTCAAGTCCTATTTTATTGGCAATAACGTTCTAACGCACAAAAATAATGTACAAAAATGGGCATCATTCTAAATTTTAAAAAAAAAGACGAAAAGAAATGTCGGCTCAATTTATAAACATATTAAGAGATTTTGGAAACATGAGATATAGTAATGAATGTTGTATAACTGATACCAAACCTAGAAAATTCCATTTTGTGAGCAGCCACTGAAAAATGTACTGCTGGATACAGATTTGCATCTAAAAGTGAAAGTCATTATTTTAAATAAACCATGATTGGTAGAAATAGTAAAATTAAACCTAAAGAGTCAGATGATAAAGAGCTATGTGCATATGTTTCAACATTATAAAAATAAAGAATAACCAAAATCTATTTCATTCTGAAAATACCATGCGAAGTATCCTCAAATTTCAGAAACACATATGCAGAATTGTCAGACATTACATGAATGTACTAATGTTCACTAAAATTGGACAAAGGCACATAAATCAATCTATTATACTGGAATTTGTTTTCTTTCCATTTTAAATTGCAGAATTGAAAAGCATACATGATTTTATATCCATCTGATTGGTTAACAACTAATGAACTCAAGGCAGGGCTGGACAGGTGGCCTAGACAAATCCGACCAAAATTTCATGGGATGAAACATGTATAAATTTAGATTTTATTATTGATAGTACCATATCTTACATAGGTAGACATTTTTTCTTATAGGTAAGACAACTATTAAATAAACAGATCTATTGACTTCTTAACCCTTTCATCACTAAGTGATTTGTAGGCATAGAGTCCTCAACACTAAGTAACTTTGGAGTTGTAAAGCAAAATGACTTGTGGACTTTGAAACAACATAACTTTGCCAATGTTAAAGATATCTGGCTGGATTAGGTGTCAAAATCAAGGTTAAAAATCAAATTTTATGACTAATTCAATAAAATGTGCATATCTTTTACAACTGTTAAAATGCAGGTACAAACAGGTAACAACAGGTAAAATACAATTATTTTATTACCTCTTAGAAAACTTAGAATGTTCTCAAAACTTGTTCAATTGACCCTAGATGTGCTAGTGAATAATCATAGTAGCAACACAAGTCTTTCTTTCATGGTGTCCATAATATATAAAATTCTATAAAATGAACCAAAATGATCTCCAAGGTGAGATCTGTCCACACACCTAAGTGACCTATATCGCCTCTTCCACGTTTGATCGTCGCATTGAAGTTCGTTAAACGGACAATTTTTCCAAAAACTTGTTTGAATTGAATATTTGAAAATAATCCGAAGCTTCCTGGAGCCATATAACTCTCGGGTGTGCCCAACTCTGTCAGAAAACTGAAACAAATCTCTTTGGTTTTCGGGCTTCGTCCAAAAAAAAAAAAACTATGTGGAGCGTACAATTTCTCTGGTTCAAAACTTTCAGTCATCTTCATCGTCATCACTGTCACCCACAAGTGCATTCCATTGTCTCTCCATACGTCTTCCCTCATTGTCAAACAAATTTATCAGGTCAAAATTATTTAAATCCTCCGAAAACTCTCCTCTAAAAAAAATCCTTCAAACACCGCCATTTTGGATACAAATTTCAGCATTCGGAAAACATGTTAAAAGTTCCTACTTTGTTCGTTATTTCTAGTTGTATACAAGCTAAACTCACGAGATAATCCAAACATAACATCTACATTACCAGATGGAAGTTATTTGAGGTATTCCGAAAGATATTTAGTCGGGTACTATAACATTAACAAAGAACACTGCCCCAGACCGAAAACTCGGTCCACAGTGTTGACAGATCACTTCCCCTGGACCGCATATGCAGTTTGCCGTGATGAAAGGGTTAAGAGACTGAGAGATTTGACATTTGAACTCAGATTTAGTAGTCTTGAACATTGTATAATTCATGACACAAGAAGAAAATTAGAGCAATTTATTTTTGAGGTGAATTTCTTTTTTGTTGGAAAATAAAAATCTAAAATCATTCATTGCAACTATTAAAGCTGGGGGTGGGGGTGGGAGATGGGATTAATCTTGGCATCATGACAATTTCTTAAGAGTTCATTTCTGCAACAAATTTGACTTTAAGTGCAAGCTTCCCCTTGTTGGGTTATAATTGGGGCTGTTAAATGCAATGCTACAAGTCAGATTGCTTCATGCAATATGAATTACACCATCCCAAACCAAAATTTATACATTCATTTGATACTTTTCCTAGCAGTCATTTCTCCCACCATCATACTCAAATGCATGCGATATGATACCCAATAAACCTAAGTGTTGCCTTTCCTTCCTTTTCTATCTTAAAAATCTGAATAATCCTCTTTATGCTTCATTGCTGACTAAACCTTTTAAGAGGCTTAATGTCCCTTTTGTCTTCAAATTGTTTTTGTTTGCTGGATAAGTATTATTGTCAAGGTTAGACTGGTCCAGCAAATCCATCTAGATCAAGCATAGACAAGCCAGTTTTTGCTGCTGATCACATTTGAATAACATTTGCTGTGATTCCTTAAGTCTGCAATTTATGAGTCATTTCAGTAAGACTTGCAGTCAGTGGTTCATGTACATTATATACATATGAAGTGGGTGTCTATAAAGTTTTTTGTGTGACCCAAATTACCTACACTCTATTACACAATTTAATTTTTGATGACAAAAAATGATTCTAAATAACATGGGTAGTGTTGTCTGTGTTGTTATTTATATTACTTACCCATGAGGAATAAACAGCAGTAATGAAACAACATATATGGATTAAATAAACATCACAAACTCTGAATTTGTGGAGTAATATATATATATATACTCTCTACTCCATTGTGGATCACTGCCATCTCACCTGTCTGCGTGGGCTAGAGTCTAAGATACAGCGAATGTGGATATGTGAGAAAGTTTGCCAGTAGCTTCTCGTGGGTCGGTGGTTCTTTCCGAAGATTTGTCAGTTTCTTCCTCCACCATTAATACTGGCTGCCATGTATAGCCAATCGTGTGCTGAAAAATGGTGTTAGCCCCACAACAAAAACTAATATGATTAAGAGATTAATTAAAATGATCATTATTATCAGTTGCTGGTCTGACTCAGCCAAGGTTCGAACCCACAACCTCATATCATGTCTGGATAATGTGACTGGGTGGGACATGATACATATCATGATGCCCTAGTGTTAGACATCACTATAAACTGTCACACTGAGGACACAGTAGCAATATTATTGAAAATTGTTGAAGCTACATTAAAAATTCAAACCACACACAAGTGTTAATACCTCAGATTGCATTAAAGAACAGTAATGAAACTGACACAGAGTCTGTTGTAATACATGTAAATACTAGAAGTGAAAACATTTTTGAATGAGTAATATTCAACTGAATTTTGAGAATTCGCTATAAATTTTGTTTCCTACATCACAATTCCTTAACCCATGTGTGGTATCGGGGACTTGATTGAACCCCACCCACCTCTGAAAATTACCACACTCTACTATCAAAAGAATGTTTTGAACATAATGGACCAATGTGAGATTGAATTTGTACCACCATAGTAAAAGTACCTTGGGGTAGAAATGCTATAATAGTAACTGTACCTACCCTGTGGAACTTGTACCAGAAGTAAGATTAATTCTTTTCTATTTGGTATTCCTAGCTGCCCCAGCTGACAGGTCAATGCACAGCCAGCAGAACCAAAGTAAAAATTTTGCACATTATGAACAATAAATTGTATGCCATTACTATTTATAAAATCAATAAATATATGTATTTGTCATAAGAACTACTTTTCTTCTATGATTTTATCCATAAATCCTTTTGTTTCTCTTTTATTTTCATATTTAAAAATATGTTTGAGGTATGTAAAGGGCATAATTTGTGCAGCGGCAGTTTGTCAGAACATCAAAATTATACATACGTTTATTGTAAGGCATAGGATTATGCGTGATAATTCCCACATTACTATATTTATCACCACTGTAAAGCATAGAGAATGACCTACATTTTTATATCTTTACTATGTAAATTGGTTTCATTTTTGCTTCAAATTTTACACAATGAAAACTTCAAAATTAAATTTTTTCAGGTAAATCTCAATTTTAAAATACAAATATTGTGTCATTTTAAAGCGTGTTCATTTCACTGTCCATAATGTCATGTGAGATCACAGCACTTTTTAAAGTACACTGGGAATATGTTATAGGTAATGGCATACTACCTGACTCAATGTAAATCCAAGACTTTTTATGGTCTCCGATATTTCATCCATGGACCATTTATAACTTGTTTGCAAGTAAAATGATTCATTTTTATTGTTTTATATTTATTTTTGTCTTTATATCTGTATTAGATACTCAAAGTCATTTTTTAGAGGTCCTATTTCTAAGGTCCAAGGAAAATGTTTAAAGTCCGATTTCCTCAGCTAAGTCATTTCTACACATAAAATATGCATGCAAAAATGGCCTCGGATAAAGCTTGGTATGTTATTTTACGTATTTAAAGTAAGTTTGTTGACATAATTGTTTTTTCTTCTTGTATGTGACTGAGCAAGTAGCAATAGCAATTGGGAAACAATGACCTTTGACCTTCCTGTTTATAGACATGATTTACCTAAAGGAAAATGGGCTCTGTAACCCTTCTTGATTTCTTTTTACTTTTGTTTCTTTTGGTTTTTAATTTTGAGCAAGGTCCATAATTTGGAATTAAGTATTTACTAATCATAAAATAATACTGTAAATCTAGCTTGCTATAGACTGGCATTTTATTATGTTATAACTACAAGATCTATTGTCAATTTCCAATTTTATATATCTAAATGGCATTTTTAATTTTTCCAGTCTGTAACAACTTGGTAACCTTTCATGTCAGCATTGTTAAATAGAGCTACAAGTACCTAATTTGTTTTAAATTCATTTTAAATACTTTGTGTGAAATGAATTAATTTGGCTTCATTTAGGAAATCAAAGAACAATCAGTGCTCAACCATAAAACAGGACAATTTTTAACAACAAAAAACTATTTTGGGCTGAACAAATAATCAACATGAATTTATTTAAATTCTTTTAATTCTTAATATTTTTCTTTTGCTATGTTACATTAATCAGTTCAAGTGCACCAGACTTAAACTTTTTCTAATCTTACACATTTCAGTTTTATCATTGGTTTAAGAAACTATCCTGAGGCATCCTATCCTCATACTGCTTCACATGGACAAGTGTTCAAAGTACACCAACCTGATCTAGCACTCGTATGGTTTTTATGCCAGACGAAAACCCAAACCAATCATTTCAAACGGCCAGCCAGTGATGACATTGCCAAGGTTCAGTCATATTTTGTGTTTGATTGGAACTTCAATGTACAACCAGTTTTAAGTGATGGCTGAACTCTAAAAGTTAAAATTATTGGACACATTGACCAGCATTACAGAAGAATAAAGTTCTCAAGCTAAAACTTTGTTAAAGCTGTTACTTTTCTAATTATTTTAAACAAAGCAGTCCTTTATGACATTTACCATTGTATCTACTGTTTGAAGCGTACATTATCTTCCAAAAAAATTGTCATAGTTTAAGATTTTATTACTTTGTCAAAGGTTTTTACTTTGTACCTATCTTTGCCTTATCACAATTATATTTGCTTTATTAATATGTATGCATTAAGGTTTTAATATGCTCCATTTTGGTGCAAAACCTAACCAAATCAGATACTAATTGATAAAATTGTAAACTTTTGTGAAAATTGTTTTTGCCATTTTTTTTAGATATTGCTACTTCTTTAAAACCTACTTTCGGGGCCCCGAGTGGTCTAAAGCACTCTCCGTTATGGATCTCTCCCATTTCACCTCTGTCTGCGTGGGTTTGAGTCTAAGATTCGGCAAATGTAGATATGTGAGAAAGCTTGCCAGTAGCTTCTTATGGGTCGGTGGTTCTTTCCACGGATTTCCCAGTTTCTTCCTCCACCATTAATACTGACCGACATGTATAGCCTATCGTGTGCTGAAAAATGGCGTTAAGCCTCAAAACAACAACATAAAACCTACTTTCACGCTAATGTTGACACTATTTGTATATTGCATTTATTTTTTATATATAATATCCTGCATTTTAGTACAGGTATCTTGTGAACATGTGAATTGAAACATCAGAAAAAAGAGTTTTTTACAAAGTTTGATATGTTAGCCAAAGTGGTTTCAGTTTTCAGGACTTAGAGGGAATGGACTTACCTAGGATTGCTGGGATTCTATTAACCCTTTCATCACTAAGTAACTTTGTAGGCATAGAGTCCTCAACGCTAAGTAACTTTGGAGTTGTAAAGCAAAATGACTTGTGGACTTTGAAACAACATAACTTTGCCAATGTTAACCCTTTCATCACTAAGTGATTTGTAGGCATAGAGTCCTCAACACTAAGTAACTTTGGAGTTGTAAAGCAAAATGACTTGTGGACTTTGAAACAACATAACTTTGCCAATGTTAAAGATATCTGGCTGGATTAAATGTCAAAATCAAGGTTAAAACTCAAATTTTATGACTAATTCAATAAAATGTGCATATCTATTACAACTGTTAAAATGCAGGTGCAAACAGGTAACACAACAGGTAAAATACAAGTAATTATTTTATTACCTCTTAGAAAACATAGAATGTTCTCAAAACTTGTTCAATTGACCCTAGATGTACTAGTGAATAATCATAGTAGCAACACAAGTCTTTTTTTCATGGTGTCCATAATATATAAAATTCTATAAAATTAACCAAAATGATCTCCAAGGTGAGATCTGTCCACACACCTAAGTGACCTATATCGCCTCTGCAACGTTTGATTGTCGCATTGAAGTTCGTTAAACGGACAATTTTTCCAAAAGCTTCATCTGAATAGAATATTTGAAAATAATCCAAAGCTTCCTGGAGCCATATAACTCTAGGGTGTGCCCAACTCTGTCAGAAAACTGAAACAAATCTCTTTGGTTTTCGGGCTTCGTCCAAAAAAAAAAAACCACGTGGAGCGTACAATTCCTCTGGTTCAAAACCTTCAAAGTCATCTTCATTGTCATCACTGTCACCCACAAGTGCATTCCATTGTCTCTCCATACGTCTTCCCTCATTGTCAAACAAATTTATCAAGTCAAAATTATTTAAATCCTCCGAAAACTCTCCTCTAAAAAAAAAATCCTTCAAACGCCGCCATTTTGGATACAAATTTCAGCATTCGGAAAACACGTTAAAAGTTCCTACTTTGTTCGTTATTTCTAGTTGTATACAAGCTAAACTCACGAGATAATCCAAATATAACATCTACATTACCAGATGGAAGTTATTTGAGGTATTCCGAAAGATATTTAGTCGGGTACTATAACGTTAACAAAAAACACTGCCCCAGACCGAAAACTCGGTCCATAGTGTTGACGGACAACTTCCCCTGGACCGCATATGCGGTTTGCCGTGATGAAAGGGTTAAAGATATATGGCTGGATTAAGTGTCAAAATCAAGGTTAAAAATCAAATTTTATGACTAATTCAATAAAAATATGCATATCTATTACATCTGTTAAAATGCAGGTACAAACAGGTAACACAAGAGGTAAAATACAAGTAATTATTTTATTACCTCTTAGAAAACTTAGTAAGTTCTCAAAACTTGTTCAATTGACCCTAGATGTACTAGTGAATAATTACAGTAGCAACACAAGTCTTTCTTTCATGGTGTCCATAATATATAAAATTCTATAAATGATATGTGAGAAAGCTTGCCAGTAGCTTCTCGTGGGTCGGTGGTTCTTTCCGGTGATTTCTCGGTTTCTTCCTCCACCATTAATACTGGCCGCCATGAATAGCCTATCTTGTGCTGAAAATGGCATTAAGCCCAACAACAAAATGAACCAAAATGATCTCCAAGGTGAGATCTGTCCACACACGTAAGTGACCTATATCACCTCTGCCACGTTTGATCGTCGCATTGAAGTTCGTTAAACGGACAATTTTTCCAAACACTTCATCTGAATAGAATATTTGAAAATAATCGGAAGCTTTCCTGGAGCCATTTAACTCTTGGGTGTGCCCAACTCTTTCAGAAAACTAAAATAAATCTCTTTGGTTTTTGGGCTTCGTCCAACAAAAAAAAACCACGTGGATATTGCTTGCACTGAACCCTTAAGTCACAAATATCTGACTAGGAATCCATTTTTGTTTATCTCAACTACACGTGTTTTGTACATTGCCAGAAATTTCCTTCCCGTTTGTCTAAATTTAACTTCTCAGCTTTCCAACTGGTATCAAAATGTTCAGTAACCAGTCTTCTCATTGGTTATGATGATGAAAAATAAGTAAATATCTGTACTTTTAACCAATCAATGTTTAGTTAACATAGCAGTTACGTCCGCATATATGCGACACTGGGGTTTTGAGTACAGCAGAACTACGCGTTCATAAGCGACACTGAGGTTTTAAACAAGGCTTATCGACACTGCATATATGCGTCAGTGGGGTTCAGGAGCTATTTACAGGCGACGCTCAGATGCGGTAGTCGTAGTTGAAGGGTTAAAGCTCAGTTTCTTGCTTTACCAGTAAAACTGTCCTTTGCAGTTCTATAGTTTTAGAGTTAACCTAATAAAAAGGATTTTTTTGTTGATGACCGTAGAGCTTGCATTTCTTGAATAACAAGGAACCTGTCTAACTTTGCAGTAAATGCCAGTGTTGTAAGGATGCAAATTTTTTTTTTTTGGCTCATCCAAAGTTGATGGTAACTGCATTTTCAGTTGGGATCACAAATTTCTTTAAAAGGTCATACCTTAAAGATTTGACTGATTTACATGATTTTTTTTTTCAACATTTTATTTTCATATTAAGGTCTTAAGGATGGTAACAACAGCTTGTATTTGCTGATATCCTAAAAGTGCTTGGAATACCTACTTATATTTTCGTTTTTATGTCCCATTAAAAGAATTACAGAATATTAGTAATCAACTATGCAATATTTTCAGAGCAGAATATGATAACATTATGAAATTTAAGTCATGCTAGGTTCATGGTGACAATGTTCATAATAGAATATGGTAGGTACAAATTTCACGACATCAAAAAGGCACTTTTTTCCTAAGGTCTTAAATAAAATATCCTAGGTCAGAGATCTCGGAAATGCTTAATCAATCGTATTTGGGTGCAAATATTTTCTGGAATGCAGAAATAACTTACTCAGGAGTCTTCCATACACACAAAATAGTTAGGTGGCAAATTCAAAAGTTTATCAGCCCTGTTGCAACCAGCTGTGAAAATGTGATTAATTGATCATTTTAGCTGTGTTAATATTTACAATGATAGAATTCAGTGGCTGAACAGCCCCCAGATATACATGTTGGCATTATAAGAGTATATAAATAAACATGATGCAGTAGCTGGGCAGCAAGTTCAAAGACTAGCTTATGAGTGGCGTGAAAATGTGCCAATTGCCAATATTTACAACAACTCAATTCAGAAGCATAAAGGCCCAGTGATGTCATCTGGTTTTTGTAAGAGTACACGAAATGAACAAATCAGCTTTCATTATTTTGTTTGTTTCTGAGAAAAGTAGAATAAGTAGCACTTGTGACCTTGAAAATATGAATAGTCGCGACTTAGTCAAAATGCCACTTGCAAAATTTTACAAGTACTTTGGGGCTAGATGGCAAATTGACAAAATTCAAAGAGTGTTAAAGTTGCTAGAACTGATCGTTAGGAAGGACAATAGCCAAGCAAAAAAAAAAGAGTGCAATGCCCCCTTTGTGTTCGGAATTAGGCCCTTTCTTGGATTGACAAACTTCATTCTCACTTTAACGGACAAATAAGAGCGTTTTTGTCAGTGGTGTAAATAATTTGAAAAATAATTCAATGACAACCACTGGTTCTTTTCATTTTGACATTCAGACACTTCAGGTACACCAATATACTTATGGGAGGGGGCTGCAACTTTTGTCTTCAATAAAATATCACAGGTATATACGATTAAAATAACATTACCTCCTGCAAAATTAAATACCCTAGGTTTGAAAATTATAACTATAGTAAAAGTACTCACCAGTCTAGATCTTCAAAACTGTACATTTATAACTTTCATGGTATATATTTGCTCATATTATAATTTATAATATTACATTGTATTTTATATCATTCTGCACAATTTTATCATTTCATTAAATATCTGACAATATGATGTTAGATTTATATTAAATGGAGTAATCTATCATGTTGATATAAATGGGGGGGAGTTTTAGAAATTCCATATAATAGCCAAACTAACCCTAGTATTTTCATTATAAAGTAATGTTACCAAGGGGTAGTTTTACCAGAGTACAAATACTGTAACACAACCGTGAGTAAAAGTTCACTAATCGTGCAGAATAAAAATACAAGGCCATAAATATGTCTAATAAAGAATGTTGATACAATATAGCAATGGCATGGTGTTTAAATGGTTTGATGCATGTGCATTAATACCTAGAAGACAATGGTGTTTCTGGCATAGATCAGGGTTTTTCCATTACTGAAAGGATAACCTAAATAACAGTAAAAGGTACCGATATTAAACTTTCACCATAAAGCCTGTTGTGTGCTGATATGGCTGTACACTCATACACACTTTAGGATACGTACACGAGGTATACGCCTTAAAATCACTTTAGATCAACAATCAGCATTATCATGATTACTTGAGACTGAAATCTATTTTCAAAAATATATGTGCGGCATATTACTAAAGCGATTTGTTATGTGCAACAAATTTTAATCCACTAAAATAAATAATAAATAAATGAGAACTCAACAACAACAAAAGTCTCATGTTTCATAATTATTTAGTACCCATGTTAGTATCTGACTTCAATACCTTATATAAACAAGTATCCACCACTTGATTGCAAATACTTTCTAAGCTGCCAGTGATCTGCATTCTACTTCGAATAAAGTCACAAAGTTCGTCGTTGGACATAACATCCCAGATACCGTCACAAGCCAATACAAGAAACTCATCATCCTCTACTCGTGCCTCACAGAAAATCTCTGGTTCAGGTGACACAAGCTGAGCACAAGGTCCCACACCTTCCACATTTTTATACTCATAGTCCCCAAGAGCCCTAGACACTGCCAGAGAACCATTTACCCGTTGAATCATAACACTACCTCCTGCTCTTTGGATTCTTTCCTTCTCTGTTGGGTTGACTGGCTTATGGTCTGTGGTAGAGAAAACACATTTCCCACCTCGTGAGAGAACTGCTCTAGAATCACCACAATTAGCAAAAAAAATGTGCGAGAGAGACACAATAGCACAAACAGCAGTTGAACCACTTTTATCCTCTCCACTTGCAACTTCAGGCATGTTTCTCATTTTTTCATCAAGATTTAAAAAGCCAGTCTTGATACCCTTCAAAACATCATCTAGTGATGGCTGGATTTCTGTACCTTCCTTCAAATCAAGCTTTCCTCTAAAATCTTCATTTATTATTATGTGTTCCATCAATTGTTCTGCACAGATAGCAGACACTCTTGCACCTGCATGCCCATCAAAAACTGCAAAAAAAGACCATTCTCTTAGTCCATATGGAAGTCCAATCACTGCACAGTGAGCATCCTCCATTTCCACCCGCCATCCCTGCATGCTGCTAAGACCAAATCGTAGTCCATTACCAACACCACCTTCATTGTGTTTCTCAACCTTTGGCTTATCTAGAAATGCTCCCATTTTGAAAAGTCTGAAAAAGGAAAATAAACATGTATAGATAGTAATAGCCAACTTATCTTTTATCAATAACTTACGAGTAGAATCTACAATATGTATTTTTGTAATGAGGAATGATATCAATGAATTTTTACATTTTCTCCCATTTAAGGTCATGATGTCAGCCTAACATATTTGCTCCCCAACCCCCATGACATATATAGCCTGTATAACAACTGTTACTACCCCTGAAAATAGACTCCCCTGGAAATCACTTCTACATGCTGAATTCAGAAACCATGTGAGCAAATTTACAAATCCCTATTTCCAGCAAAAAATGTCCTTCATGGATGAATGCAGCAACACCAGTGCCTAAATCAAATGAGAATAATGTCTATTTCAACAATTTTGGAAAATCTGTTGACAAAAATATAATTTCCAACAGGTAAAACTTCCTGTCATGGTGCCTTGGCATTTCTCCACTCCAAACTCAATATTGTATATACCGTTATTATCAGCCAAAAATGTTGTAGACAAAAATATCGTCAGATGGTATATCTGGTTGCCAATATGTAAAACATAATTGCAGTTTGCAACATTGGCAAAGCCCAGTGAGATGACTTATTGATTTCGTTTCCTGTTGTTGCAGTATATATATTTCCTGTGAACTCAAAATCAAGGGACTTAGACAACATGTCATTTGCAAATTTAAACAAGTGTTTTGTAGTTTAACAGAAATGAAGATTTCAATGAGATTCAGAACTGTGCTAATGTTGCTATAATTCATAGTTCCGATGCAACCGTAGCCAAGTAAGTATGTGATTTCAGTTCAGGTTTAGTGATGACTGCAACTTTTGCTGGTGAAACTGCACCTTTTGCTGGTGGGACTCTATTTTTACCAAATTAGGAATCCTGGACTCCTAGTTTTAAAATTATAGCGAGACCTGTGTGTGTTTGTGTATGTGTATATATATATATATATATATATATATATATATATATATATATATATATATATATATATATATATATACCACTTCCTCGATAACTCGCGGACATTGGGGTCCAAAAACATCGACCGCGATATAAGCGAGGGCACGAGTTATCGAGGGACCTATAACAAACAACAAATATAATAATGGGATCGACGCATAGAGAAAAGGGGGTGGGGTGGCTTGGCATGTTGAATACTCAATTAATAATCGCGCTAAGATTAACAATGTAACATTAATTTCAGGATAACTTATAGTATATTGAGGAAATCATCTAAACATTATTCCTCCTGGTTTCCGTTTGCTTAGCACATGTACTTCACACGTTGTGTATTACGTAACTTATTTTTGTGGTGAATGGTATACATTGTAATTTTATTGTTTGATCCAAAGTAGACGGTTTTTTTTCAAATACGAAAGATTGACACACTTGAAAGATTGACACACTTCGAAAAAACAATGTCGATCGAACGATGTGTAGATTTTTATTGCGGTAGAAGTAAAATTGAAAAAAAAAATTCACAAGGTTTACCAATTACCAAAATGAATTTAATGGGTTTAAAAATTTAAAACGACATAAATTAGAACACGATAACACTTGCGATTTGTGACACGTTTGAGAAATATCACTTCACATTTTGAAAAAATGCAAATTTCACAATATGGATTCTATCTTAACAGGCAATATCCTATTTTCCGCCGTATAAGTCGCTCCTGCGTATATAAGTCGCTCGTCCGTACTTACCATAATCACGTCTTTGATACCGCCGGCCATTGCATGCGACTTAAGAGTTATATAAAACTCAGTATTACAATAGACTTTAACTTTGCCTTGAGTCATATTTGAAATGTTGAAAGTCTATGACCTGCAGCACGCTGTTCCACAATCCATTTTCGTAGATTCTCCTCGAGAACTAGCCAACTTGCTTTGCCACTACGATTTCCCTTCTTGTTTTTTTTTTTTGTTGACCTTAACTCGTCTTCTTTTTTACGCCAGTCACGCACAATCTTCTCGCTTACGTTGAATTTTCTTTCTGCTGCACAATTTCCATTTTTTTCGCAAATGCTACGACGTTTAACTTAAATTCTGCATCATATTTTTTCTAGTTGTTGGTGCCATGATAAAACTTATTGACTTAAGCTAATATAACAATTTTAAATCATACAACATTATTGTGAAACTATATTTTATTAATGCTTTATTAATCCGTTGATTGAACTTTACGTATTTATATATCGGCCATTTCCACAACCCAAGCAAACTTCAAAAGCACTTTATACGCTACAGTGATTTTAATACATTAACAAAGACCTTGTGAATTCACCTAACAACTGAAACTGTTCGACAGCCTTCCAGTTATTTTTTTATTTATTAATTACCGGTACTTTGAAGTTCTCTCCATGAAGCCAGTCTTGGCTTAATCCAGAGTTTAAAACTAGAGCAATTATCAGAGGAAATATTCCCCGTATACCGGCAGATGCATTTCGCTAAAGCACAACATCACTGCGTAACAGTCACAGTCGTTAAAAAAAATTATTTATCGTATAAGCCGCTCCTGCTTATAAGTAGCACACATCATTTTTAAGAAAAAAAAAAACGAAAAAAAGTAGCGACTTATACCCCGGAAAATACGGTAATCACCATTTTTGATGATAAAAACGAACTATGTATCAAGAATAAATTTGCCAATTTACAATTTGTTATCACGACTTTTTTCATGTTTAACACATTTTAAAATAGATTTTTCTTGAAAAAAAAAATCGGGAGCCATGCAGGACACTGCGTTATAAGAGGGTTCGCGAGTTTTATCACAGCGCGAGTTATCCAGGGAGTGGTGTGTGTGTGTGTGTGTGTATATATATATATATATATATATATATATATATATATATATATGCTGATTCATGTAATGGCTGAATGCATTTAAAAAATGAAATTGTTGGCAAGTGTCACAGGAGCCGAGCATATGTAAGAAAACAGAAGTGTTTTTGAATCATTTGTTACAAATCAGTATCGGAGTGACAAATGACCCATATTACTAAAAAGTATAATGCAGTGCAGATTATGTTTATAAATCCTAGATTTTGAAAATATTGCTGACATGTTTGGCTATTTTGTCATAAAATGCTATAAAATAAATCATCATATTACGTGCATATGGAACAATTTGATTACTTTTGAAAATTCAACCAATCAGCAATTTTCCGTTTGCACATTAATTCAATTACTTGCATCTCGTTAACCATGGTTTCTTTTATACATGTATCTTAAATGTTCCTTAAAAAACAAAAGGGAAATGATAAAATACACATGTAGCTGACGTCTCAGTTTCCATAAAAAAAATTTACATTGTAATTTGTGCATACTTTTGTTTTTGTAAACCCCTGAATATTTTATGAAGTGAACATGATATATTCTTAATAAACTAATCAATTAAAGCTACCACCATAACTGTGCATAAAAATCGATCGATTTTACTGACCATTTCTTGAATAATTTATGAGATTGATGTTAAAAAGTTGCATTTTGTCAAATTAAGCGGGTCCACGTCATTTTGGACCGAAAATTATGCCCAACATAACCAGGTTATCAATTTAACAGAGGTCGAGATAAGCGGGCAAAATAGCATAATAAAGGAGGATTTTTGGGGGACCAGACCAAAACGGGTTGTCAAAATAACTGGGGTCAAGATAAGTGGGTTCTATCGTAGGTGAACCACAATTAATGGGACCATAGAGTGGCTATCCAAATGAGTTCTGCAGTGTAAGTCCTGCCATATTTTGAAAACTCAAGGATTCATTCTGAAGGGTGGAAATACATCTACTACCCAAACCCTGTAATATGGTACTATCGGACATAAATGGAGAGCTTGTCAAGACTCATCATAATCAAGTCCATCACTTGAAGATCAAGAGAAAATTTCTCAAGCACTCATCCCTGGAACAAATGAACTTCAAGACTTTCTCATCCCTGTACTCATCATATGCAACATAGTACACTTTCCCACTATACTGTTTAGACTTTTACAAAAGAACCACAAGTACCTACATGATCAAAGCTTGACACTAAAATGGGTGAAAATCATGTTCTCCCTCAATAACTTGCGGACATTGGAGTCCAAAAATATAGACCGTACTATAAGCAAGGGTACAGGTTACCGAGGGACCTCTATAAAATATGCTAAACATCCAGAGAACCAGGAGGTTGAGGAAAAGAAGGTAGGTGGGGATCTGGGTTTTTTTAATACTGAATCCTCATTTTATAATCGTACCAGGAATTGTAAAGAGCTTTTACTGTAGAAGTTGTTCTTTAATCTGTATAAATTACATTTATTTTAAAAATGTCCATCATCTGAAAGATCAATAACACGATTCAACCTGGATTCAACAGCCAACACAGTACCCAAATGTTTTTGTATATTACGTCACAGCTTTTTTTGTTTTGTTAAAGACTGGATCCCAGAGTGGTGTGTTATGTTTTTTTAAACAAGGAATCTACTAAGCACTGCACCAGATTAACTGTTGATACACTACCAAACAATATTCCTTTTCATAAAAAACACGCAACATTTATTTTGTGAGACAATCGTCTATTTTGAAACTCAATTTCTGTATTGTTCAATTAGTAAATTATGATGCTGCAATTTCATTACAAGTAATAGTGAAAATTCTTGTCATCCTTGAAGATATCTCTAAGTGCAAATTCAGGAATTATCAGAAACTCTTTTACCCCACAATAGTCAGTAACTGTGAAACGAAGTCCTTTATTTTACGAAGTTCTCAGTTTGCTTGGTTGCCTTGCTTCCTCTGATCAGTTATGAATAAGTCATTTTAAGGTAGTTTAATTAGATTATATACACAATAACAATTATATAAGTGTTCGACTGATTAACTGAATAAGGTAACTGACATACAGCTGAAGCCGTTGGTTCATAAGCATATAGGATTTGTATATCTTTTAAAGTTTTTTTTTATTCCACCTCCTTTATTGATTCAAAGATGTAATTAACATGGTAATTGAAAAGTATCCCAGCTTTTTTTTAGTGCAACAATACAACAAATGCTCCTGGATATCAAAACATGATTAATTAGGTTCTCAAAGAAATGCTCATAGACATAGCTGTCAAGGTAGATTGACAGTTTACATTTAATTACAAGAGGGCACACTGCATTTATGATGATTACATACATGCCAACCCCTGGCAAGGAAAAAAGTATAATCCGAGTGGACAAAAGGTGTAATCTGAGCAGAAAAAGCATAATCCACATAAAATAACATAAAATTCAATGCGCATATGTACAAAACATATGTAAATTTTCTGCAATTTTGGTGTCAAGATGTATCTGTTTAAACAAACGACCAAAGTTGTATTCTACCACTAATTGTAGTCAGTGTTCTATTAAAAGCTTGGTAAATAATGCCCTTGCATTATAAAATTTGTTTCCACAATTTAGTTAAGCTGTAACAAAAGAAGTTATTTTAGTATTGGAGTTAGCAAAACGAGCTAATTTAAGGCATCTTTGTTTTACACTAATGACCAATTTTAAAATCCTTTCCACACAGCCTGCAACGGGTATGAAGCTACCCTAGAATGGCACTGTATTGTTATTCATGTATTCATCTCAGAGTCGTTTTCTTCCAGGCTTTTTTCCTCTTTCTAATCCATCTGTGAAATCATTTGAGAAACATTTTTGCATGTAACATACGCATCAACTAGAATAAACAGGATGACTTTTACTGCCAAATTCCTACAAAATGGTTCTGTACCTCACGTCATTTTTAACAAAGAATATGTAAGCAAAGATTAAAAATTGCAAAACAAGTCTGTTCTAACTGGTGACAAAATATGTATTAAAATTTTTTTGGCAACAAAGATGGCTCTTTAAACTTGTACATATAATTTGGGGTTTGGAATGGAGAATTTCAAAGACACCCTGAAAAGAAGCTGCAAACTTGGATATAAAATGCACTGTTATCTATCTATTGTCACAAATCCCACATTCACACTGACAAACCATCTTATCAGTGCATTGTTATATAAATCATCTTATGCTAACATCAAGCCTGAGTGCTGTACGCTCTGATAAACTTGAATAATGCTAAAGAACTAGTTCCAGTTAACAAACCTTTGAAGAACTGGAATTGCTACATTCAACATGACAGCTGATCTATTTTTAGATTGTACCAATGGTTCAGTATAACAAAGCAAATAAAAAATTTAGTCTCACTCAGAAGTATATTATTGATGTACTTGTTTTGAAAAACATTATCAATAAAGAGGTTAGGCAGATCACAAAGTGGAACAACCTAGTACAAGTAAATCAAAGATGAGCATTAGAACAAAAATTGAATGAGACTATTTAAGTCTGTATTAAAGATTATTTACAAGTTGTGAACAGCAGCAGCACTTCTTTTAAACTGAATTTTATAGATATATAAAACAAAGCATGATCATTTCAGGTGTCCGAATAAAATCCAAGTGTGATTCTGAAGCTTGTTTAGGAAGCAATTGGCCATCAGCAATTCAAGCAAAGCCCAGCTAAAATAACTGTCAGAACTTATGGCTGATGGAGTTGTACTTTGATAATCATACCAGCAAATTGGGGTGAGAGCAAAAAGCATGCAATTCCTGAATAAATTAAATTGATGTATGCATTATAACTGACTTGGCTTAAACTGCAAATTATGATATGATTTTAGTATCAAACTGTCATTAGCTGATGACCTTTACAAAACTATTATGGTGACAATAATACCTAACAGATATACCTAACAGTCACCCCAAGGTATTAGAAATGCTTAATCATGTGTATTTGGACACAAAGTTTTTAATCTGGGATGCAGACAATCACATATACAGATGTCCTCCATTTGCTCACAATAGCTAGATGGCAAATTGAATGGCTTCCCAGTCCTGCTGATATCCTGTGCTGAATGCAAAAATTAAGTAGCTGAATCAATTCCAATGTACATGGCATCACTGTACATTAGCAGAACACGATGCAATAGCTGGGCAGCAAGTTCCAAGACTTCAATAGCTGTTGAGTGATAGGAAAATGTGCAGGTATTTAGAATGACTGAATTCAGAGGCAGAAAGACAGTGATGTACATGTGTATAAGAGCACATCAAATGAACAACTTTAGCTTTCATTATTATGTTTGATTCCAAGTGTAACCAAATAAGTAGTGCATGTGGCCTCAAAATCAAGACATGTTGAAAGTTCAACAAAATGCTATTGGCAAATATTTAAGCATTTTGGGGTTAAATGGCAAGCTGATGAAGCTGTAATAAAATTAAGAAGAGTGCACAAGGTGCAAGAGCTAGTTCTTGGAGTATGACCTTTCTTTGGCCTGATATAATTCAGTTTCACTCCAATGGACAAACAGGAGCTATATATCAGTGGTGTAAATAAATTAGAAAATTAAACTCAGTGGCAACTACTTTTTCCTCTCATCTGGAAATTTAGCCATTTCAGGTATGCCGAATAAACTTGTTAGAGGAGTGCAACTTTATGGCGTTCTCATTTTTCCAAAAATAGGTGTCTTGGACTCCTAATTTTATAATCCTAGCGAGATTTGCAAGTCCATCAGTAACATCTAATATTTCTGTAATAGATACAGAAAATATTGACTCCTTGCTTGGCAAACTTTTTTTTGGAAACTGATGAAGTTCACAATTTATTTGGTGGCAGATTTTTTAAAATCGGTACCATCCTTGTAAATCTCTAATGCTAGAAAAAGCAAAACTGAATAGTGTATTTTTGAGAACAAGCTATTGCTTTCATCTTACACTTTGGACTGCTAAACATATGGGTACCATTATTCTTTCAGAGTCCAGACTTGGCTAATGTGGGTAAGTGAGAAAGCCTGCAAATAGCTGCTCATAGGTCGGTGGTTCTTCCCGGGGTTTTTCATGGTTCTTCCTCCACCATTAATACTGGCCGCCATATATAGCTTATCTTGTGCTGAAAAATGGCATTAAACCCTATAACAACAAAAACTTTCAGAGTCCTGATGGCCACATACATGATCTTCTGGTAGAATGCAACTGGAAGCCTCCAAACCTGAATCAGACTGGTTGGCTTAATTTCATTTTTTTTCATGGTACCTAACTTTTTATTTACCAATGTGTCAGTCAATTTCTAATCCAACAAGATCACTTTCACATGTATTATCACAAATGCTAACTTGGACAGTTTGAATTCAGGGAGGGGATGTTGTTGTTGTTATAGGCTTTAATGCCATTTTCAGCACAAGATAGGCTATATATCGAGTCCAGTATTTAATGGTGGAAGAACTCTGGAAAACCCAGGAAGAACCACCAACCCATGAGAAGCTACTGGCAGGCTTTCTCACTTACCCACGTTAGCCAAGTCTGGACTCAAACTCACGCTGGGTAAGAGATGATGGTTGTTGTCTCCGGGTATTTCCCCAAGCCCCAGTCACTGGGTACTTTGCTCAACACAAAAATGTGCCAGTGTGTGTTTTTGCTATCCAGAGACCACGCAAAATCCTGGTTACTTTAGCACATGTATCTACTTCTTTTACTTTTACCCACAACCAAGTTAGTACTACAATATTAGACGCATCACATTATTCATGTTTTAGTGCTACAACTGCCCAAATAACAGTTTTGTGTAACATGCTTCAGTGTCGGCTTTGTTTCGTTAAAGAAATATACTTCAATTAACCTGATTTTGGCATTCACAGCTTCAATTTCTTTAAAATCATATGAAATGTTGGCCAACAAAACTTGAAAACAGGTACATCGTTATGTCAGTCGACATCAAAACATGCTACACTGCACTAACATTTAGGCAGCAAGACCTCAAAAATCACAATATAAATATCAAGGCTGAAATCTTACATTGTAAGATTAGTACAGAGTGGAAATCAGTTTCTTATGAAGTCTTAAGATGATTTCATGCTGTCAGATGTTTCATCATTTTATATTAAATAAAACACAACCTATTTAAGTAGTCCTACAATGTACGACATATTGTCACATTTTTGTTTAGGTGCTCTGTCTTATAACCTTACATAGCCAGTTGAGTTTTAGGAATATTTCACACAATTGGCAGCCAGTATTGACACTCTTCCACTAATGTATGTGTAATTAATATGTTTACTTTGTCTTTATCCTGGTGGAATCAAAATATGACACTAGCAAATAAACACATTTTCATGTTCCGTTGACATACATTTGAATTTGTTGCAATGCAATGGTAGTCAAGGTATGCCATGATCATGTAGGTTCATGGGAAGGATATGTTGAACAAAACAAAACATTGCTTATAGTTCCAATAGGCATACATTTTTTATTTGCTTTGTTAAAGAATTATATTTGAACCTAATCCAATTTCTGCATTCACAGCTTTCATCGCTTTCCAGCCAACTGAAATGTAGGCCAACAAAACTTGAAAACAGGACCATTTCGTTTGTGAGAATTTGATTAGAGAAAAAACATCAGGGTAAGTAAGTCTGACAAAAAAATTACTTTGTAGAAGGAGTCATTATTGGTTGCCAATTGTGTGATATTACTGAAAATTTGACTTTCATTACACTGTTAATCGTCATAAAAAAAAACACGCTTAACAGCGCCATTAGTAAGGCAGTAAGACCCATCACCAACCCAGTAGAAAAATATCGGGGTGATGGGGCTTATGTTATAGGCCTACTGTGCAAACAGTAATCCAGTCTCTGGCCACGATATCGAAAATAGGGTGTAGACATCAAAACTCAGCAGGAACTTTCACGCTCACCTTTCTTTTACCTTCTGTTACAAAATCTTGCGCTTAAATATGCGAAAATTATGGGTGGACACTTTTATCTTTTCCGGAAGAAACCACTCTTAGGTCAATCTCAGCGAGGATGCCATAAAGTGTGTAGCGAAATCTGCCACCTACAATCAATCATTTCAGCAACAGCGAAGCGATCGTGCTTCCAAATATGTGACAGCTGTAAGGTCTAAACCCCATACAGATTTACTGCAAAACTTCTGTCTTAATGTAATTAAAGATAGCTGAATTATGACCTAAAATCTAAAACCAAATCGCAAGTATATGAAGGTCAGTATGGCGTTTCTGAATGAGCATGCTTGAGGTACCCGGATGGAGCTCGCTGCGGACTTCCGGTATCACTCTAGTAAACGAAGTACATAATTTTTATTCAAAGAATGTGAAAGTTCGATGAAACCATGAAAAGTGGATTTTTCAAAACGTCACCAGTACCGACATATTCAGTTCCGATATATAATCATGCAAAATCTGCTGTTTCAAAAATTAACTCATAAAAGTGTTATTCCCAGTTGATCAAAGTTTTTTTTTTGGTTTATCTTCTCCACAAAAATATATTGTCCATTGGGCTACTATGATGACCAGGCTTGCTCTTTACATACTTGAGAGCGTCAAAGGTCGGGGAGGGGGCAATCTGTATAAATATTATCGTTTTAAAGTTACTATAAAAATTTAAAATGGACCTCCACTAGTCCAGGTTCAGCAATTTAAAAAATATAGTGGTCACTCGTATTTGAACTGCAATCACATTACACAACAACGTTTCGAGGAGAGGGATGACTCATTCAGAAGTAACCCATTCGGAGCTCGGGGGTCATAATTTCACACCTCAATTTACAATGTATAATTTCTTGTATCCTTGAGCATTGTAACTGCTCTGCTTGCTTGGCCTGGTAAAAAATTACATATAAAGGCTTCTGTTATCTTTGCAGTTGGATGATGGTCCATTACAACATAGTGTATACGACTATGTTTTACAATCTTTCTAACTTAAACATTAATAGGTATTTATAACTCAATTCTAATTCTGGTCTTAGGCATTTAATAGAAATTAGAAATGGTTCAGCTGGTATGGATTCCATAGGCAAACATTCTATTGTAGAACGGAATTAACAATGACAATATATGCTGAACGCATTTCTCTGGACTGAAGCGGATGTTTTTACGCGGAAAAACCATTGACAGGTTGGCTCTTTTAGTGATTTTAGAATGTGAGATTTTAGCACTTCTTTGCACTAAATGTTAATTAATCCATTTGCAACTGGATAATATCTTCCGGAGAATTAATTTTCCACTGAAAGAGGCATTGATCTACCAAAAGACTGGCGTTTGGGGTAAATGTTAGAAGTAAGTAGCAATAATAATAATAATAATAATAATAATAATAATAATAATAATAATAATAATAATAATAATAATAATAATAATAATAATAATAATAACGGGGACTTTATATAGTGCCTAATCTTTAGAAGCTCTATACGCTTTACAACATTTGACAACGCTTAAAAAAGAATATGAAAAACAACTCATATATAATGAAATGATTACAAAAATTAAAAACAAACACCACAAAATTAGAAACAGAAAACATCCTGTAAATTTTATGGTAAGGATACGTTAAAAGGATTTAGACATAATAATCTAAACAGGCTTCAGTTTAGAGCCTCGCAGTCTGAACTCACAGTCTGAAGGGGCATCTCAAATTTATTTTATACCAAAGAGGGCCTCTACAGTTTCTCATAACGTATGGACATCACTGTCTTAATCCGGCACTGGAGGCGAGTAATTTAAGTTGCCTAAAAGTTGCAGTATTTCTCCTGGCTTGTAGATGTGCTTCTTTAATGCAGTGTTCACCGGTCTAGCTATGTGAGCCATCTTACTAACAAGCTAGTATAGTCCATGCCCTTTAGTCTGGTGGTATGTGGGGCAGACTACGAGACGGACAAATCGGGTTCGATTCACAACCTCGACAGCAAATTGAAACAATATATACAAGCATGGTTTACTGGTTTGTTCTTGTTCTTAGTATTAGTGCGAGATGAACCTCCAGGACATTGTTCTCGTTTCTTGCCCGAATACAGCATTAGCATTTGAAACCAATCGCCAGTCACATTCGGTATGAATTTTAGGTTAGGCTCTCTCACAATACCTATTAAACTCAGACAAGAAAGAGTAGAAAATGTCATTTGTCTATCCTGGACTTTAAATTTCCACGTCAGTTATATATCAACACAATTGGTTTAATTCCGCAGATGTTTTATGGTAAAGTTAGCTTCTACATCTAATGGTTAACAAGCCATTGTGAAATAAGCATCGATTGAGAACGTGCACTACTCTGAAAATTTAAATTTGATGTACCTCTATTGAGCACTGTGTATCTTCGTTTTGTTCTTGTTTTCAGAATGACGATACTTTGGCAACTATTTTTTTTACAGGTGTATTTTAAAATCTTTGTCTGAAAAATATGCATTGAAATCTTTTACTTCATACCACTAATAAAAGCAATGATTTATTGTGATTGATGACTCATTCCATGCTTCCAAATGACATTGATTCCATATAATAATAAATACTCTCCATTTAGAGAAAACAACATAAGGTGTAAACCGGTACTATGTTGAGTTGGGTAACTGAAAAACGTACACAGGCTTGGTATGGGATAAGTGTACTACACTCAGTATGATTTTCTTCATTGTTGTTTCTCATCATAAATTATAGATGAAAGCTATTTCAAATGCGTAAACCTAAAACTTGAGATTTGGAAAATTGTTTATTTTACGTATTTTCGATGTCTGTACTTTCAAAATTCGTCTGCTCAAAATTAAGACCAAATTTGCAAAACTAGAAAGTAATCCAATCTATCGCGATCTAATAAATTAATGTAATCAAATGAGTAGTTAGTTGCTGCACGACAATAGTTAGGCGTGCACATATATAAGTTGGGTATTTTTCAACCCATGTGCATTATATCTCACAGCGTTTTTAATATTGTTTTTCCTTTTTTTGCAAGGAGTGTACATTAAAGAGTCAATGAAAAATTGAATGAGTCTTGAGGCACATAACCGTTTATTATCAGGATGGGTGCAAACAATATATGCAGCCTGAGAAAAGCAACAATTTTGTGTTGAAGGCTGATGTCAAGTCATAATGGAGAGTGACAGATAAACCCCATCATTCATGGGTTGCTGTTACCAGTCAAGGAAGGGTCATTATAGCACATTGTGATTCCATGGCAGGATAAGCATTTTGTTAAATAGCTATATAAACATTAGATTAGTCATATTCTAGTTCGTTAATACTTGGGTAGTAATCAAACTGATAGCCATTAAGCTATTATTTTAATATTTTGTCTTATTTTTATGTAAATCTTTAATGCTTTGCAAATATTTACACTGCATATTTCTCATCAGTGCACACAAACAAGAGAGGATTATATATTCTGCTTTGCTATTGTGTCATGGTAGAATACAACCGATGTGTAAATATTTTTAATTTTTAAGGCTGGGAAAGTCATCTTCTTCTGTTGGTGCCCTTCTTTTAATAAAAAGCTGCAGTTCACAATGGATACACACACCAAACATGCACAAAGAAACCATGTAAATGGAATAAGTGTTTTCTTAAGTCTTTGACATCAACACCAGTTCCATCAATTAAATTTTACAAGTATAAAGCCAGCACCTCCAGCACCACTAGTTTCAGAACAGCTGGGATTCATTCAAATCTTTGAGAGCTGCCTACACAAGCCTATAACACTAAGCTCATTCAAAGAAACAGCTCATCACTTTGCTTGTAAAGACAAACAAATATCAGTAAGATGCTTGCCAATGCCAATGATATCTTTAAACAAGAGAGCATTAATCATAGAAGAGAAGTATTAGTAGAAAAGTGTAAACAAGTCATGCCAACTGTGACAGTGAGTGCAAGTGAAAAGGAGTACTTAATGGAGTGCACCAAAAATCAGTCCAATTTATTAGAATGGCTAGAGTAAAGATTGCAAAAGGAGAAATAGCAAACAAATATTGTTTTATGATTTAATGAAACAAATGCATTATTTGTCATCTTTATGCCCTAATAAAATGAATTTTTATAATCAACATTCCAATTTATATGTGAAAACAAAATATATATAAAAGTCACTTTTCATGATTGCAGTTATGGAAATAGGCTTATTACACATTATTAATAAAGTAGCTCAGCTTGACCATTTACATATATCATTATGTACATGAAAATTGAAACTTATTCTGCATACTAAAACACAATTGTGACATTGCCTCAAAAGGTGTCCATTTAAAAAAAAAAATAGGAATGGGACATGTTCTGACAATTATAACAACACTGACTTAATTGAATTCACAAATCTTGACTTCATGAATCTCTCTCTCTCTCTCTCTCTCTCTCTCTCTCTCTCTCTCTCTCTCTCTCTCTCTCAATTCGATTCGAACTGATGATAGTTTCAAGATTGTTATACTCCATGGGCAGAAAGTTTTTCTTTCTCCTTTGTAAATGCTGGCAAGATCAACTCGGCAGAACATTCAGTTGCTATGTCTTCTTGAAGAATAAAACCTTGTCTGCCAAAATCTGATCCCCAGGGTAATTAAATGCTCTACTGATATTGATATATCTTGATTTAAGTGATATTTCAATATCAGAAACACGTCCTTCCCAGACCTTGGATAAAACACACCACTGATCCCAAGGGATTACATGCAACAAAAAACTTCACTGTTGTGTGTGTGTGGTTTTTTCTTCTTTTCTTGTTTTGTTTTTTGTTTGTTTTCATTTTTTGTTTCTGTTTTTTTTTTTTGTATCCACTGTAGTACTCGGCTTTAGCTTTGTAAACCTTTTGGGATTTCAATGAAGATTTCAAAGCAGTTAATTATATTCGTCAAACACAGAAAGTGCATCTTGAAAACATCGGAAAAAGTTGTAAAAATATTATATTGATCTGACCAGTGAATCATAAACATGAAAAACGACAAATTTTCCTTTTGCAAATGATGGTTTGTGCACCCACAAACACTGCAAATCTTAGGCATATCTTAAAATGTTGTTAAACTGTCTCACACACGTTACTCAAGTCACTAGAACAATATGGCGGTTGTTTTCACCTCGGCGGTCGTAACTAAGCACTGACGTGGAAAAGTGCCCGGATTCCCGACCCAACCAATACAGTTCTACATCCTCGATTTCCTCAAAAATGTACTTTCTTATGCAAAGTTGTAATGTAATTTTGACTACATTCCAAGTGCAATTAGTTCCTCCTTTCAGCACTCAAAATGAAATAAACATTATATTCCTAAAAAACTTTTTGATAATTGCAATTGAAATACATATTTTTCCGACATTATGATTTCAAACATTCAATGACAGAACAGAAACACACTTACAGATGTCAACACGCTGCTCCATGCTGCTGCAATTTGATGTACCATACATGTATTTTCCCGCATATATCCTGCGGGTTATACCAAATTTTACAAACCCCACAAGGGGGGTGCGGGATATATAAGGGCGCAGGCTATATCACAAATTTTTTACATGTATGGTAATAATATTTAAATACATTGTTTGAAAAACATGAGTAATAACTTGAACACAGAATTTGTCCACCGACCTTGTTGCCGGAATGTCAAAACACATCGGTACTTTGTCCATATTAATAATGGCAGAATGGGGAAGGTCAAGTTTCTGAATTTCCCATGCAACAAATTCAAAAAAATCCATCTTCCTCTCCCAATTCTCTGGTAGACATCACATTGGCCGACGGTCGTTCGTGTTCTGGTTGACAATTGGTTCATCTTCACAAATTTATATACCCAATGCACTCCTCCTTTAAAATCATCAATGTGCTTCTATACCGCCATGAGTTTGGCCTTCATTTTGATAGCAACTGTTGAGATTGGTCAGTTGTTTTCCCGCTTGGCTACGATCCACTGCTTCAGGTCATCTTCAAGATGTGGCCATTTTGCTTTAAGTCTGAGACAAACACATTTTCATGGATTCATCTTCTCCAATGCTCCTTTTCTTTTCTCTAACCTCGGATTACACTCTCATCAATATCAAATTTTCTGCCTGTGGCTCTATTGCCATGCACTTCAGCATACACAATGGCAGTTAGCTTGAAGTCAGCTGCATATGAATTATGTTTTGACATTTTTTAAATTTAACAGAAAGAAATTATTTAAACTCAAATCAACACTTCACAAGATTATTTAGCCTATATCCATCTGTTGCACTGAGCAATTTATATCTAGTGGTTTCCTTTCATTTATTATAAATGAAAATTTGTTAAATGTTTCATCACCCATTGGATGTAAACAAGTTTTCATTACCATTTTTAGTTTAGATCAAAGAAATGTCTGAGGCAGGAACACAACCATAATCGTTTATTCTTATCTGCTGCCGGACCAATAGCAGATGGGTTGAGTACCTGGTATCTAGATTCTAGAAACAATAAATGCCAGATGTAAAGACGGTTTTATTAATCTGTTAAGTCAAGTCTTCATCGAGTACATAGACCAATAAATGTCTGATGGCTTCAAAATTCAAATCTGCTGGTGGCTAGCCAGAATATAGTTCGGGTTATACAAAGGTGCGGGTTATGCCCAGAGTAACATGTACATGTACAAGTGAGTTTTGACCAGATTTTATGATTAGTTGCATTTCAGTGAACATGTTTATGGCACTTGGTCATTGAGTTTAAGGTCACAGGTCTTGATTCTGGTTTTTAGTAGCTCTGTTTCCTGATTATGATAAAAATTTATCAAAGTATCTTTTTGTTATAAATCCCCATCAGTGGACATATCTGAAGAATGCTTTGAATGGTACCACTTTTATAACTTTCTTTATTTTCAACAAACAATAATTATATATTTAACCAAACTTAGCATATGGGTATTAATTATTCCTGGAAATTTTATTTTTTCAGTCCGTAGAGCATTAGCACCTTTGATGGAATCATGTTTAGACATTAGTATAAATCCTGCAATCATAGAAAAGACCCTGCATTATTGTTATTGTTATTTTTTATTTTTCAGGCTTAGGAGAAGAGAAACTGAAATGATACAGAAGTGCTGAAGATGACTTATGCAAAAGATGCCCTTACGTCTACATAAATTAATATGGCTTTTTTTTGCTGCATCCCTTCTGGCCTTCTTGTGGCTATTTCTCAACTTTGGTATCAGCAGCTTCATTACATATGATCAGGTTTTAGTCTTGTACGCACTGGCAGAGATTGGGACATATCATATATACTCATTTATAAGTTGAGTCCAACTGGAAACTGCACAGACTAAGATCTGCCATTGCATAATGCACCAGCAGATCTGGGTCTATGCAGTTTTTTTAGGAATAATAATCACTAGAACAAACAAAATACAAGATATGCAGGTGTATTGTGTTGGGGCAGGTCATGACCTTGGTTATTTGCAGTTTGTCTAGACTTGTAAGCAAGTACAAATAATAGGTATGCCTTTTCAGTAGTGATAATATCATACATATCTGCAGTCTTAAGATTTAAGATCATACAGTATACCAAAAATCATATTGGACTTTGCTAGAAAGACATTTACCTATACATCATAGCTCCCATTGCTTCACAGAAAAGACACATTATATATCATGATTTGATTTGCTTTGAAGACATAATGTCATACATCATAGCAGACTTGCTGGAAAGTGCTCTTTGCTGAAAAATCATGTACCATAAAGCATAGCTAACTTTTGCTGGAAAATCCTATACCATTTATCATAGCTAAAATTTGCTGGAAAGTCCTGAATAATACATCATAGCTGACTTTTGCCAGATAAACCACAGCCATACATCTTAGCTCAGTTTTGATGGAAAGTCCTATACAGTACATTGTAGCAGACTTTTGCTGTAAAGTCCTATACCATTCATCATAGCAAAATTTTGCTGGAAAGTCCTGTACAATACATTGTAGCTAACTTTTTCTGGGAAGTCGTATACCATACATCAGAGTACACTTTGCTTGAAAGACATAATGCTTTTTTACAACAGTGATTTATCCATCGCATACATCCTGCATCTCATTAAGAAATAAACTGCTACCTTCCAGTCCACCGAGAAAAACAAAGGGAAGAAACTGTTCCAAATGACCTCCCCTTTCCACCACTTTGTAGTGATGCATACAGTACATGTTGACCAGCTTACATTTTTCACTGGGATGCAGTTAACATTATATCACATTTCCTCTTGAAATCCGTTATTAATTAATAATTTTAATTCTCACTATTAGTCAAAAATTGTGGTATGGTATTGTTAATTAGGGTTTCTGCAAGGTCTTGTTAATTAAGGTTTCCGCGAAGTATTGGTCATTCCCTTGCGAAATTACATTGACTTGGGGAGTTTTTTTTGCAGTTTGTGGATTTAAACATTTTGACCTGTCACAAATGATATCTTTGATATTTGCAGTTAGTACTTTGTTAGTTATGGTAAAAAAATCATATGATAAATTCCACCAACTAAACCAAATCAAATCAAGTACAGCACTTTTGATGGAAAGTTTTCAATTGATTGATGTTCAAATATATATATATATATATATATATATATATATATATATATATATATATATATATATATATATATATATATATATATATTGCATGCATGCATGCATGCATGCATGCATGCATGCATGCATGCATGCATGCATACATACATACATACATACATACATACATACATACATACATACATACATACACACAAAGTCATTTCATTATTTATGATTTTGATGATAGGGTTCATAACATTACTGTGTTATATGAATTGCATTATAATGGTTGAAAATTGTATGTCCGGTATAACTGGTACAATTCAGAGTAGATATTTTAAAAACATACATATGGCTTATCATAATAAAATTTACCAAACTGTACACTTCACAATTATACAGAATCAGAAACATTGACAGGTAGATTTGATGTTTACAATTTTTCTGTGTTGACTTGTGTGTCCCATCTTGATGTTATTAGCAAAGTCAAGCAGATTAGTTGATGTAAATTCACGAATTAGATTTTTTTAATTTAGTTATATATTTGTTTTTTTTATATACAGGATGGTGTACAGATGAAATCAGAGAGTTGGAGCTGAAAGATAGACATATAAGAGTGATAGAGGGGCAACTTGCAAGGCTACAAAAACAGCAGGATAAGCTATTAAAAGATCTTGAGAATGAAAAACAAAAACATGCAAATCCAGATACCTCAAATTTGCCCAATATCTATGTTATCACACCAACATATGCCCGCTTAGAACAAAAAGCAGAACTAACTCGTCTGTCCTACACTCTTCAGCATGTGATAAATCTACATTGGATCCTGGTGGAAGATTCATATACAAAGACCCCACTTGTTACCAGGTTTCTTCAGAAGAGCAGGCTGAGCTATACACACTTGAATGTTCCCACACCAGAGGAATACAAACTCTCAGATACTGATCCCAACTGGCTTAAGCCTCGAGGAGTTCTGCAGAGAAATGCCGGTTTAAAATGGTTGCGTGACAATTTCAACCCTTCCTCTGGAAAAGGTGTTGTGTATTTTGCTGATGATGACAACACGTATGATCTGCATTTGTTTGAGGAGGTAAAATTTATAAGTTAAAAAACCAATGCTGTTGTTTTGTTTCTGGACTAAGTTATTGTGATCAGTATGCTTGCACTAGACAAAACTTTGTGAGGTTGTACTGATGTGAATTAGCTTACACAACCACTTTATTGATAGACACTTCAGACATCTCAAAGGCAGGGGACATGTAAATAAGGAATAAAGCACATGTTCATAATTTGCATGTTAATGGCAAATCCGATCTTGTAAAAGTGATTAAGCATTTTCTGAATTAAATATTATAAAGTCTGTTCAGTTTAACTGTCATTTATTAATTATTATCTTATTTTTTCACTTATAAATTGAGTCACACTGCAAACAAGAAAGATACTGATCGGCCATAATATTATGTACATGAAGGTCAGAGTCTATATTTTTTGTTTTAGTGATTATGTGATGGCAAATCTGGGTCTGCACATTTTGCAGTTGGACTTGTCTTATAAGTGTGTATATATGATAATTAGCCAAACCTGTCCTAACAGTCACCTTTACTCAGTAGTCACCTGTTCACAACAGCCATTCTAATTTCCTCTGGAACATCTCAGCAGGGACCACTCTTAAGTATTCAGATTAAACTTTTTCTGATAGATAAAGATAAAAAAAAGATAGATAAACTTGCTTAGATCAATGCTTATCATGTGAATCAATGAAATATTTCATATCTTATGCTTACGGTACTCCAGTCACACTGTCAGCCTTACTCAGAGGTTTCAATATGTCTGACATGAAAGCAAGGCCTTGTTTATTCTTAGAGAAGAGGATAAAAGCAATTGGTTTTCTGGATAGTGGAAAAAGCAGTTGGATAGTTATATCAGAAATGGGAGTTGGGTTATCTCAAATCTAATATTATCAATTATATTATGGCTGATTTTGAGAACACCGGTAATCCAGAGTGTAAGAGATCATACAAAATCACCCACTTGATCAAATTAATGAACTATACTGGAAATAGTTACAGGATGCAATCTTGAAAAATTTGTGTGTAAAGACCATTAATAAAAGAAAAGAACTGAAATTTGCAATTATTGATAATATGTCATTTAAAAAATTTATTTAGGGTCTGTTTCTATTGATAATGAGATAAAAGTGTGTGTAAAAGAGAATTTTATAAATGAGTGCATGTTCCTAGTTGCTTTGAAATTTGTTAATTTGTTGGAAGTGTATTTAAATTGTCAAATTGGTTTTATAAGATATTAAATGACAAGAGTCAGGTACTGATAATTTACACTTATTACTTAACATGAAAGATGACAACACATCTTGAAATCAAGATGCTTTAGTATGATCAGGCCATAGTATCTTCAGGAACGACAGAAAGTCATGGATGACTGTTATTCTGTTTGAGAAGTTGCTCACGTGGTTTGATTGCAGGATAAATCAGCAAAATGGGAAGGTTGTCATGTTTTATGACAAAACCATGGCTATACAAAAAAATCAAGGTGCAGACTGTGAAACTGCAATTTCTTCCAGGTATAATAACTTTTATGTGTCTGTCAATGCAGCAGAGGATAATTTAGGTAGCAAAGCTCAATTATTGGAAGCATCAGCTCCAGCATGTCATCACAAACGATGAAAGAGTGGGTCAGAGCTTCTGAAAGATATATCACTGCTTTTTATCCAAAAATCCTGGAAAAAAGTAGCAGAACTCACTATCCAGAAATATTTCATAATGTCTGGGTTTGTTAATCCACCTGAAAATACTGCTGGTCTCACTGGTGATTGAAAAGGATTCTGACGAGGACAAGATCCTACTGGTAATTAATGAAATGACCAGGGAAACATTCTGATGCTGATTAGAGATCAAACTTTGGCTCATGTGACTGATAAACCAAGAGAGGAACTGCTTGGTGATGAAGGGGAGTTGCAGTGTGCACATTATATGAAGTACAGGAATTAAACTGAAATATGGATAGAGATAAAACAGACTATGATCTTTGACTTTTTAAAAGTGCTTGGTCAAAACTTTGACACATGTTACATTGATATGATTGGCTAGGACAAACTAGCAGATGAATTGCATCATGAGGTGGAGGAGGATTGCTGATTCCACTACTGAACATGCAGTGTGATTAACACAAAGTACAGGAATTAATACTAAAATTAAAAGGGTTTGCAATTCATCATGGACATTCAAGCATGCTGGTATTACTGATGAAATTTTCAAACATTGCAACTGAAATGGGGATGAAATTGTACATAAGCAACCTAATGTCAGTGATGATTTAATGTATATAGTGGACTAAAGTGATGATACAGAAATACAAGGTGGATTAGGTGATGATACAGTGATATGATAGATTAAAGTGATAATACAGTAATATGATAGATTAAAGTGAAGATACAGTAATATGATAGATTAAAGTGATGATACAGTGTGTATAATGGATTAAAGTGATGATACAGTAATATGATAGATTAAAGTGATGATACAGTGTATATAATGGATTAAAGTGATGATACAGTAATATGATAGATTAAAGTGATAATACAGTGTGTATAATGGATTAAAGTGATGATACAGTGTGTATAGTGGAATAAAGTGATGATACAGTAATATGATAGATTAAAGTGATGATACAGTGTGAATAATGGATTAAAGTGATGATACAGTAATTCGATAGATTAAAGTGATGATACAGTGTATATAATGGATTAAAGTGGTGATACAGTAATATGATAGATTAAAGTGATGATACAGTGTGTATAATGGATTAAAGTGATGATAAAGTAATATGATAGATTAAAGTGATGATACAGTAATATGATATATTAAAGTGATGCTACAGTGTGTATAATGGATTAAAGTGATGATACAGTGTGTATAATGGATTAAAGTGATGATACAGTAATATGATAGATTAAAGTGATGATACAGTGTATATAATGGAATAAAGTGATGATACAGTAATATGATAGATTAAAGTGATGATACAGTGTGTATAATGGATTAAAGTGATGATACAGTAATATGATAGATTAAAGTGATGATACAGTAATAGGATAGATTAAAGTGATGATCCAGTAATATGATAAATTAAAGTGATGATACAGTAATAGGATAGATTAAAGTGATGATACAGTAATATGATAAATTAAAGTGATGATACAGTAATAGGATAGATTAAAGTGATGATACAGTAATATGATAAATTAAAGTGATGATACAGTAATATGATAAATTAAAGTGATGATACAGTAATATGATAGATTAAAGTGATGATACAGTGTGTATAATGGATTAAAGTGATGATACAGTGTGTATAATGGATTAAAGTGATGATACAGTAATATGATAGATTAAAGTGATGATACAGTGTATATAATGGAATAAAGTGATGATACAGTAATATGATAGATTAAAGTGATGATACAGTAATAGGATAGATTAAAGTGATGATCCAGTAATATGATAAATTAAAGTGATGATACAGTAATAGGATAGATTAAAGTGATGATACAGTAATATGATAAATTAAAGTGATGATACAGTAATAGGATAGATTAAAGTGATGATACAGTAATATGATAAATTAAAGTGATGATACAGTAATATGATAAATTAAAGTGATGATACAGTAATATGATAGATTAAAGTGATGATACAGTGTGTATAATGGATTAAAGTGATGATACAGTGTGTATAATGGATTAAAGTGATGATACAGTAATATGATAGATTAAAGTGATGATACAGTGTATATAATGGAATAAAGTGATGATACAGTAATATGATAGATTAAAGTGATGATACAGTGTGTATAATGGATTAAAGTGATGATACAGTAATATGATAGATTAAAGTGATGATACAGTAATAGGATAGATTAAAGTGATGATCCAGTAATATGATAAATTAAAGTGATGATACAGTAATAGGATAGATTAAAGTGATGATACAGTAATATGATAAATTAAAGTGATGATACAGTAATAGGATAGATTAAAGTGATGATACAGTAATATGATAAATTAAAGTGATGATACAGTAATATGATAAATTAAAGTGATTATACAGTAATATGATCTTGTGTATATAGTGGATTAAAGTTATGATACTGTAATCTTGTGTAAATCTTTGGTTGTTGCTACATAGGTAAATTATATACATATATATATATATATATAAAAAAAAAAAAAAATATATATATATATATATATATATATATATATATATTGATAACATACTACAACTAAAACAAATATTGCATGCAAAATAATAATGATACTACTAATACTACCATTAATGATAAAGATATTCAACAAAAAAGTACATGTATTTGTTATAAACCAAGTTTGAGACCTCAATCTGCCTTCATTAGTAACCTCTCTAAAAAGGACATTGTGGTCTTTCCCCATGGGTTGTTGCTGTAGACAGGTTTGACTGTATGTATTGCACAGCTGTATGCTTTATGATGAAACTGTGTCAGAACACTTAAGTTTTTATTCCCAGTCATAATGTTATTGTAATATTCTTTTCCAGATGCGTTTTACAAGAAAGGTGACAGTTTGGCCTGTTGGATTGGTGGGCTCTTTGCGGTATGAGAAACCCATTGTGCAAGATGGTAAAGTAAGTTGTAAACAAAACTCAGAGGGCTGTTATCAACCATGGCTCACATGCCATTTTTTTAGTCACAGAAAAAAAGGATGGATTTCTGTCACAGAATTTATGATGTGTTATATCTAAGTAGTATTTGGTGATATATTAGTTAATTTGTACATAGAGATCAGCAATTACAATGACTTAAGTCAGTCCTATGCTTATCAAGATTTTTGACTGATGATCTGTTGTTGTATGGCACAAACAATTGTTTTGTTTCCTAGAGGGTATAGCAAATTGATCAGCTATGGGGGAAATATGTAAAGTGCAACAGCAGTAAGTCATGTTGAAACAAAATATATAACTGATTTCTTTAGGAAAGTCAACAAGACAGAAAGATCTTCTAAGGATGAAAAAGGGAGAAAAACAGATCTGAAAGTGGTGATACATTATCAGCCAGTACCTTATCATTTAGGTCTTGCAGAAAATCTGATACATGGACAGAAATATCTTTACACTTGGCAATTCATTTTGGGTGTGTTTTTGGGTATTTGTTTTTCTTAAAAGCTTACAGTACAAGATGTAAATTTAAAATGAATTATTAGAACTGGCATTAATTAAATGGAATTTCATCTTATAACATGACAATGATAAATGTTTCAGGCACTAAATCATTGCAGTACTAGCAGCTATTCAACTCAATATCAGCAAACATATCAACATTTTGTCTAAATATTTAAAAATGTGAAATGTTTGACTAAGTTTTTCAAATAATTTTCAACAAATATATGTGGAAAAGTACAAATGGTTTTTTACATATGTTTTTCTAATTGGAGACCAGTCAGTATGAGAAAGAAAACAACTGATTGTTAACAGATATTTATAATTGCAAGAACAGATTATGATTCTTAATTAGAACACTACACATAGTTTATTCTAGCCTGCAATCTTATATTTTTTTCTAACAGTGTTTTCATACTTTTTCTTCAATTATAAATTGCAAATTAAATTATTCATTTTAGTCCCTAAGGTATATTTATGTAATTTGTGCCAGTTCATTTATCAAAAAGAAACAAATTTTGCAAGGGCAAGTAGTTTTTGTTACTCCAAGCCTGTTGCTCTCAATGGATCAATAAAGAGTTGCTATTTTCAATTTGTATGAGTCCACTCCAGTTCAAGTGGCTTAGTGGTTAGAGTATCTGCCTTGGATGTGGGAGGTCAAAGACATTTAAAAATTGTACTAACATTTGCCTCACTTAGAGCACTGCAGTAAGAGGTTAGTTTTAGGACAGGTCGGCCTGGTGTCAGGATAATGTGACTGGGTAGGACATCATGCTACATGTCTGTGGCATCATGCCTCAGTACTAGACATCACTTTAAACTGCCACACTGCAGACATTGTATCGATACGATTGAAAAAATGTTAAAGCTTCATTAAAAATACAAATCACATGCACACAATTTGTAAGAAACCACTGAAGCAATTTTGATTTGACATAGAACATCCTGTCTTAACGTGCTTTCAGATTTATACAGATGATACCAACACATAATATAAAGATGGCTGCCATTACTGTAAATAATAACAAAACAAAGCGAACTACTTCTCAGAATAAGCTGAACAGTTTGGCAGAAAGCATCCTGGCTAGAAGACTTTTCAGATTTGTACAAATTTGAAAATTCACCATGAAATTGTTACTAAATATTATAAGGCAATTGTTATAGCATATACATAACCCTTTAAAAGACTTCAACAGAGCTGCTGACTAAAATTTAACCACGCTTAATATAAAGAAATTTAGAATGAAGACCTTTTGAAATTAGGCAAATGTTACTGATCAGCAATCAAATGTGGCCACCATTCTTAAAAATACAAAAACAATTAAATGACCTCAAAAATTGCTCAGTAGAATTTGACCAAATTTAACAGAAAGCATACCATCTTAGAAGGCTTTCATGTTGGTATAAATGATGCTGCCATTTGGTATGGCCATCTTTATTGAAAATAAAAAGGTACTGTAGATGGCCAATCAAGTTAAACCCATGTTGAGGACTCTTGAGAATCACATTTTTGGGGTTATTCTGAAATTTTTCCTTTGTAGAAAAATGTAATATGGATTGTAAAAAAGTATTTTTATAAGAGATTATTTAAAATATAGCATTAAAACAAGTTATTTCTTTTATCAAAATAATCTAAAACTTAAATTAAATTAAATCTGTAGTTTAAAGCTGAAGAAAAGTTTAAAGTAGAAATACAACAAGTAGCACTCAAAGTAGATGAAATAAATTGTATACAAGATTAACTTGAAAGATAAGAAAGTGGCAGTGAACTTGCTTTATTATGTCCTTTGGTAAAACACATTATATATTTCCCTACAACCACCAAATAAATCCACTAAAACATTAAAATCATACTGCATTATTAAATGTCTGAAATATTTATTGTATTTGTTTAGTTATATATATATATATATATATATATATATATATATATATATATATATATATATATATATATATATATATATATATATATATAGTTGTAGTTTATATTTATCTATTATATTATGGATTTTCAGATTGTGATCAGATTTTGGGGGAAAAAAATACTCATTAATGTTTTAATATAGCTGTTTCAAACTTAGTTTTAAATCTTCCAATCCTGAAATTGACGCATTCATTGTTGTAATAAATTTCTGTTGTTTGTGAATAATTGCATTTAATATTTAGACTATGAAAACAAATTGTTTTGGGTATTACATGCCCAGTGTTTATGTAAAATGGGCTTATTACTAAAATGAAAAACACGCTAATGTAGAGAATATAGAGTTGTGATTTTATATTAGGTTATGAAGAAAAAAAAAATAAAAATAAACAAAATGGAAAAAAATTAAAAAAATTGAAGAAAAAAACAAAATAAATCATGGGTGCATTTTCAAACTTATATATTTTTATAAACCACATTGAAGAAGAAAAATCAGATTTATATGTCAAAATTATAGACAGTAACTCTTCAAAAAAAGTATTGTTCCTTGAAATGGTAGTTGGAGGACACTACCCCATCTAAATGTTGCCCCTGATCTCCTAGCATCATATTTTCCCATTTTTGACTTTATATTTTCTGGTCAGATTTTAGCTGTTTAATATAGATACATGTGTGCAGTTCAGATTTCTGTACCCTAGATAATGAGATGATTAATTTTAAACTTTTCTTTTACTCTCATCCTTATTTGCTTGATCTGTCATTCCTCTCCCTATAAATTACCTAATTAATGTTTTTAAGTCCTTTCTTAAAGGTTTAGAGGGATTTGTGATGATTTTATCACTTGTATTATGATTGTAAGTAAAACTCATAAAGGTCTTCATAATACTTCCTGCTTTGGCTTAACATATTCTAATCCATAGATCCCCATTTATGGCATCTTTCTTTTTTTTAAATAAAAAAGCAAAATGTTTTGTTTTTAATTACAATTTGTGACTGTCTAATGCATAAGTTATGAATCGTGTGTAAAAGTGTGAATCTTTAGAACAAAACCTTAGCAAAAATTTCATATTTCGCATTATTCTTTTTGTCTAGTTTCTGGAATAAAATGGTATATTAATTTTGATGCCATAATTAAAAAGCAGTCATCACTCCAATGGTTAGAGCATCCTTTTTGGATGCCGGAAGTCACAGGTTTTAAACCTGGCTGAGTCATACCAAAGACATAAAATGCTACTAGCAGCTGCTTTACTTGATGCTCAGCATTAAGAGGTTAGTGCTAGGACTGGTTGGCTTGGTGTCAGGATAATGTGACCAGGTTAAAGGGTTTTTTTTATAAATTCAGTGTTTTTATATGATAAGCCCATGTTACAATTTGTTGATGAATTCAATGTTAAAGTTTTTTATTTTGTAGCTAAAGAAAAGGTGTGTTTGGTATAAGGGGTTCTCTAGTCATTATTTTACTTTTACTGTAACTCTTACTTTTTCTACTACTGCAAATCCATTGTTTTTCAGGTGACAGGGTGGTACACCTTTTGGAGACCAGAAAGAACCTTTGCTATGGACATGGCAGGGTTTGCTATCAATGCCAACCTGCTGTTGGAGCAAAGTGAGGCCAAGTTCAGCCTCCATGTGAAACGTGGGGGACTTGAGTCAGAATTTCTCACTAGTCTTGGAGTAACGCTGGATGACTTGGAGCCAAAAGCTAATGGTTGTACAAAGGTGTGTGTATATACAGTTAGACTCCTTTCAAGGTTCTTCTTCTCCATACTCTACACCAAGACAGCAAAATTTTACCATTTTGTTGCTCTCATCCTGGGACATTCCTTTAATCAGGCCACATTTTCAGTGCAGAACAAACAAACTTTAACAAGAGTGGGATCACTGTATGAAGTATAAATTAGAATTGGTATGAATTTGGTTACAGAGTAAGATACAAAAGGACTATAAACAGAGCTGATTACAGACGTGAGCAGGCTTCTGAATAAATACTTACTGTGCAAGTTACACGATTGATTATTTTGATAGTTAAGAGTTCCCAAAATTTATTAATTAAAGTGCCAGAAGAGATTCAGTTTTTAAGACCAAATCCTGTGATAAAATTAGTGATGTTATCATATATAACCAATATGTGATCACCACAGTGATAATACCGGCAATATCATATAGGTTTGAGATACACAAATGCCACTCACACATATCTGGTGCAAATAAATCTATTTACAGTTTATTGCAAAACAGAGTATTAATACAGAGCTGTGACCTCAGCATTATTACACTTAAGTCAGTTTTAAATGTGATTTTCAGATGTAAAGGGCAAAAGTCTTCAGGCATATTTGGCAGAAGAAAAAACTGGAATATTCCATGTGCTAAAACCTCAATTTTGGCACTTAGTTATTGATCTGAGCTAGTGTACATATTGTGATATCAGAAAAATGTTGTAAAAATAGTATAATACAATTATAATATAATATAATATAATATAATATAATATAATATAATATAATATAATATAATTGACAGAATAATACTTTAGCTACAAGATAACATCAGAAAATAAAACCATTAGCTGTCTCATTGTTCATATGATTCTCATGTACAAATGCAAAAAGTGTCATACATGAGTTTTTCTTTTAACTTTCAGATATTAGTCTGGCACACACGAACAGAAAAGTCTTCATTGAAAAACGAAGAAAAAATGGTCAGGAAATATGGGAAAGGTTCTGATCCAATGATAGAAGTTTGAAAATATATACAATGGAGAATTAGTTGCCATGAAATAAGATTGTATTAAATTGGTGTGTAAATTCTTTCTAAAACAAAAATCATGAAACAGTGGAAGGAAAGCTATAATTGCAAGAGTAAATTATGGCATCTTTTTTATTCATATACATAACTGGTTATTTGAATAATACTTTTTCGCTTATCCAGACATATCATGTATTCAAGAAGAAAATTGAAAATGTACAATCATTACATGCTTTGTTATTTGCTGATTAGTGTGTTCATTGAAACTGTTTGACTGCTAGGCTCTGAAAATGTGCCACAAGGTCTAGTGCAGTCATGAGACATCTAAAAATTCCAGTGATGTAGATTTCTTAAAATTGTTCTTATTAGTTGCTTGGTAAAATTAATTATTTTAACATTTAGCAATCATCTGGCATTTATAATAATAGCATCTGGAATTTTCCTTAAATTTGAGAAATTTCACAGTTCACATTTTTAAAGAATAAATGGCTTCCATGTATTTTTAAAAATTTAAAAGTGATTTTACATCCTTTCCAGAATCACTGCCAGTAACAAAGATATTGATATTTTCTAATGTATCATAAACAAGATAAAGGGAAAATTTTGAGAATTTAGTAAAATCTGACTATCACCATGTGTACTCACTTTTGAGGCCAAATGCAAAGAGCACAGACCCAGAGTTGCCATTGCATAATGAAGTTGCAGATCTGGGTCTGTGAAGTTTGGTAGGAGTAATCAGTAGAACAAACAACACAGACCCTGATCTGCAGGCACATTATGCTACTGCAGATCAGGATCATTTGTTTTTTGCAGTTTGACTTTAGTTTTAAGGAAGTATATACAGTAAGTCACTAAAGAAGATCTGACATCAGTACATGCAGGAGGCTGCCAGAGTTTAAAAATTCCTAATGGATTTTTATATTTGAAAAGAATAGTTCCCATTGTACCTTTTATCTAGTTGTGTAAATAGTATTAAATGGGGTTTTAGAAACGGTCAAACTGTGCAGCGTCAGATTTTGTACAAGTATGAAGCATTGGTTGTTGTTGTTCTGGGGCTTAACACAATTTTTCATAACACTATAGGCTATACATGGCGGCCAGTATTAATGGTGGAGGAAGAAACCATGAAATCCGCGGAAAGAATCAACCCACGAGAAGCTACTGGCAAGCTTTCTCACATATCCACATTCATCAAATCTTAGTCTCAAACCACATGTAGACAGGTGAGATGACAGTGATCAGTAACGGATTAAGGGAGAGCACTTTAGACCACTCGGGGCCCCATGAAGCATTGGCTTATTTTCAGATTGACATGTGACTAACTTTAGACTTACATTTCCTGATGACGATTCAATTTCCTGACATGAAATGTTGAATTTATACCTTTGTGCAGTCTAAGATAGAAATTGTATTGGACAAGTGTGAATAATCATTCCCCATTTAGCACTATCATCTCATATTGAAGCAATAAGTGAAACACACATTTACCCTGGCTAGGTTGGTTAACAAAATATAAATTCATGGAAACAATCAAATTTTTTAGAAAACATCATGACTTAAAATTATTTGTGCCACTTTTGTCTTGTAATAAGTTTAAAGTTTGTACATAGTGCATGTGATATTGTTTGTAACTATTAATTACATTAAATTTTATATGTATTAAGATATTTGTTAATATATATCATTAAATACTAGTTCATTACATTGAATTCCATATAGCCAGTTGAATCTATGATGACATCTGTAATGATATATAATTAAATACTGGGATTTGTTTAATGAAACCAGTGTATTACTTTCATTACAAGACCATGAACTTGACCTCTCTGAAATAAGAACATCTTGAATTACTTTTTGTTATGTTGCTTATTTTTCATCCAGTAGCAATCAGAATTAACACAATAAGAGCATGTAAGAAGAGATAAGGATTTTTGATCAGTCTTATCAGAAATCCTAACAGCAATGATAGATTGAGATTTGGAAGCACTCATTACAAGACTAAATTGCTCTTGACCAAAACACTGCTGAGAGGAATACTTGACATGCAGCATTTTCCAAATTTTTACCTTTTGTTCATCAAGGTAAGATTTGTCATCACTATAGATGTAATTCTTGAACTCTCAAACTAAATGAGCACTCTGAGATTATCATAATTTGATCAGTTTTATTTGCTTAACACCAGCTATCAAATAATTGTTCTTTTTCCACTGCAAATTGAACATGGTTTGTCCAATTTCTTCTCTAAATATTTGTTAATATCCCTCAGGTACCAACTCATAACTCTTCCCTAACCAGATCATAATTCGCACTTTCTTGTACTGACAGTGAAATGTAGACTTAACAAGCTTTGCAAATAAGAACACTCTGCAATTACCAACATTTTAGAAAAATTTAACCATTAATTCTAAAATTTATCAAATCAAAATGCCAACTTGATCATTTCAAGTTTTTCAGCAATTTTATAAGAATGAGGAAAGTATTGATCTACTTTTTCTTTAAAAGGGGAGTACTAACATAATATTTTTGGTAACATCAAAACCTTAACTTGGGTGTAAATAAGAGTGTGCTCCACCTGTCAGTTCTGATTCTCTTAGCTTCGATTGCATTTGTCTTTTTTCCCTCTGCATCTGCCTCTCCTCTCTGAATTGTATTAGTCTCATTTTTGTCTTTTCTTTCTCTCTCTCTGTCACTCTCTCTCTCTCTCTTGTCACAGAATCCAGATCAATGCCCATAGCATGCAAAGACAATGTCTTTGTTCATCTGATAGTAACACCAGCAGACAAACTAGCCTACACAGAGGGAGATAGAATAAAAACAATTCTATGGTCAGTTTCAATGTAAATTAAAGCATAGCAATGACTTAGATCAACTGTAAATAATTTTAAATGTTTTAATTACCTCTTTTTTGGCTCATCATTTCGCTTAAACCATTCCCCAGTTGTTTCTTTTTTAGATGTACTCATCTGTGATCAAATGGCTGCACTATGAATATTTGGGATGCAAGCCATGCAAAGTAGTGCTCTACTTTCTACATTGAAATCATCAGGCATCTCTTTTCTTGATTTACTCAATATGAATGAAAATAGAAGACCCACTCCCCCATCAAAGATGCAAATTAACAATTTTTAAAAGGACCATGAATAGCTAAAATAGATTCAGAATCATATTTTGTAGCAGTCCTACTGGGAAGGGATTAGAAGAGTTGTGAGTATCTATATATTGTGCTTAACTTTTATCTTTGATTGTAAAATGTAAAGGTTGTATACAACAAATTTCATATCTAACTTTTGTCCATGATTATAGATTATACTTTAAGATAACAATCATTTATTAACGTTTACTTGGATTTGAGTTCAGGCACTTGGTTTTCCACTTGGAAATGCCTGATTTTTGTAAACATGTTGACATGACATTTTGACCCACCTCCTGGGAATATTATTCTATCTTAGTTTTATATGTACAGTTGTTTACATCAAAATTCTTCATTCCCATTTTGACAGCAGTCTAGTGCAATCACCTTTAGCTGTATTCAGTTAAAATTTTAAAGGGACATAGAGAGAGAACTGGATTCATTGGTGTAAAGACAGCATGCTGGCTGTCAACACAGAGGGATGGGTGTGGGTGTTTGGATACTGAATGTAAACTTCTCCATCTCTTTTGGTCAGTTTATGTAACTTTTACCAACACAGATCATGAAAAGTGAAGGAGAGAGAGGAATTGAACTTGATTCATTGGGGTCAAGTCAACATGCTGGCTGACAAGCCAATACAGGGTGAGAACTGGGGGTGGTTAGGTACTGAATGCATAATTCTCCATCTCTCTGTTTCTCTTGTGGTCATTTATCTGTCAGTTTTACCAACATAGATCTACAAAATGAGAGAGCAAGAGAGACAGAGAGAGAACTGGATTCATTGGGATTAAGACAACATGCTGGCTGACCAGCTAACACAGAGGGAGGGGGGGTGGGGTTGGTTGGGTAATGAATGTAAAATTTTCCATCTTTCTGTTACTCTTTTGGTTAATAGATGTCACTTTTACCAACATAGACCAACACAGGGAGAGGACATGATTTTGATTAATTGAGGAAAAACTGACATGCAGACTGTACAACCAGTACAAGCTATGAGAGGTAGAGAGAGGAAGATAAACTTTCAGACATTTATATATTTAAAATTGGTCTGTTTAGAACCTTGCTAAAACACATAAAAATAAGTAAATTATAGATTATAGTGTGTGTACACCAAGGAATTTACAGTCCATTGTACTTGTCTTCACAGGCTACTGCAAGTTTGTATCATTGGTGTAATGCAACACTGTAGACAAATCTCATGGAAAGTGTTAATATACATCTATAAGGACTAGAGGATGGGTGCTCTAGGTTGTAAGTTAAAGTTCAAGGTCATCATCCAGATCAAATTCTATTTGCTCTCTCACTCTACAGATTTCCACATTTTTGTCCCTTGGAAAGCAGAGAGGATTTCAATGAGACTGTTTAATTCATTACAAAATGGGAATTATCTTTTCTTCTAATTATTTTCTTATTTTATTATAAATAATTAAAAATTCATCACTGATCTAGAGAGTATATAAATAGTGGTCTACACATATAATTATGTATGTATTTATACTCTATAGGCGAATCAATTAACCTTTACTCATGTATTGTACATTAAATAAATTATAACAGTATAGCCACAAAGGTCATCATCAATAAGCCATTATATGACCACAAAGCTGTTTTCATAAGCCATGAAATAGATGCACTATTTTCATAGCCATGAACTAGCCACAAAAGTCATCAAAAAATCATGAAATAGCCACAAAAGACCATCTATGTCATGAAATAGCCACAAAGGTCATCTATGTCATGAAATAGCCACAAAGGCCATCTATGTCATGAAATAGCCACAATGGCCATCTATGTCATGAAAAAGCCACAAAGGTTATCTATGTCATGAAATAGCCACAAAGGCCATCTATGTCATGAAATAGCCACAAAGGTCATCTATGTCATGAAATCAATAAGCCATGGAATGACCACAAAGCTGTTTTCATAAGTCATGAAATAGACACGTCTATTTTCATAGCCATGAACTAGCCACAAAGGTCATCAATAAGCCATGAAATAGCCAAAAAGGTCATTTTCACAAGCCATGAAATAGCTACAAAGGCCATCTATGTCATGAAATAGAGCAGCAGGGAGGGTGAACCCTACAAATTTTTGCGACGAAATCGATTAAAGCCTCAGAATGCCCAATAGAGCCTTACTACGAAATCTCATATTTCAACCAAAAAAAAAAAAAAGACCCCATTTTACAAATGAAGCCTTAGCGATTTTGTCGTAAATATGTTGTCATAACCACCCTCAAATTGCTGCCAATAATTGCTATCATCTACGTCGCAAATATGTTGTCATAACCCTCCCTGCTGCTGGAAGGATTTCAGGGTTAATACAAATGATTTAACCGAATATTTGATCAAGTCCAATACGATATCGTGACCGAGGGTCGTGTAAATTTATTGTTATAAATCCATGTGGGACTGACTGAGCATGACTAAAGTAATTTTTGAATTCATTGAAGTCCATATCGGAACACCATGTCTGCCAAATATTTCGTAGCGTATGTGTATCAACGCCGTTGAATACAGCAAGAATATTGCAGTTATCGCGAATCACTTTTGGAATCTGAGTGTAGCGTTGAGTGACATATATCACGTCAGTGTTTTTATGCCTACCTCGAGAAAAAATTCTAGCAGGGTTCTTTTGATTATCTAACATCACATCATCGTACACTACAAGATTGTTTATGTCTCCATCGAGGTCATCTACGCTAGGCGCATCATCAATATCTGTTATAAAGTCGATTACACTTTCACCTTTAATTTCTGATGCATTCTCATTATAATCTTTTAGCACTTCATAGCACCGTTGATCATCTACGGATGGAGCAACTAAATATAATTTATCCCACTTCATAAATCGCATTATCAAATTAAGCAGCAATTGTGTTTTACCCGATCCAGATGGTCCGATTATAATGGCACGGACAGAATTCGGAAGCGCTGTGTGGTGTTTCACCGGTTCTCTTCTTTTAGTCGCTGAAAAATCAATTATATTCATAACGCTATATATAAATTATGGATCTATATTGTGTTAAATTTAAACAGCATACTAGTACAAATGATGCGACGACGATTACAACTAAAAATAACAGATCGGCACTTACTGGTAAGTGTGTAACATGTGGTACAAAAAAATTTCGATTTATTTCTTTAAAAAAAAGCGACACGGAGGTGATATCGCAACCAAATTTGGAAAACTTCCCGGAACCCCATGGGCAAAATACCCTGGAGAAAAACACCTTCCAGGATATAGCTACTGTGATCCCGGAACGAGATTAGATCTCAGACTTGATGATCAAAATCAGGCCCGGCCTGGTGAGTATCCGATAAATGCTATTGATAAGGCATGTCATGCTCATGATGTTGCATATAAAAGCAATAATTTGCAACAAAGACATCTCGCGGATGTAAAATTAATTCATGCGTTAAATGCTATTCCCGATAAATCCTTCAAAGAAAAATTGGCTTCATGGTTGGTCAAATCAGCTATGAAAGGCAAATTGGTGTTAGGTGCTGGTAATTGAAAACACTAGTGTTTTTATAGTATGGAATCTATTTATTATTCTCCGAAAGGATACTGGAGGGGTAAACCAACAATCAGTAAACTCGCTAACGCTGCAAAAGTGAAAAAGTCCACTGTGGAAGATTGGTTATCCAAACAAGCTATATGGCAAATTTATCTACCACCGCCTAAACAAATTAATTATTCTCATTTTGATGTTACCGTACCCAATAAAGTTCATCAGGCTGTTTTATTGTTTTTATCACATGACCATGGTTAAAAAATACGCGCTAACTGTAGTTGATATTGCGAGTCGATTTAAACAAGCAGAACCATTGAAAACAAAGTCAGCTTCTGAAGTCGCTTCTGCATTTGAAATGATTTATCGACGAGGTCCTCTAAGATGGCCAAATCTATTACAAGTTGATCCTGGCAAAGAGTTTCAAGGTGCTGTTCTATCAACAATGAAAACCCATAATGTTACAATACGACGGGGACATACTGCGTTACATCGTGATCAGGCAATTGTAGAACGATTTAATCGAACTCTTGCAGAACGGTTATTTGGATATCAATATGCAAAAGAATTCATCCAAGAAAAACGATCTCGTGAATGGGTCCAAAGGTTACCGAGTGTAGTTGCAGCGTTAAATAACGAGATTACTCGAACTATTAATATGAAACCAAATATTGCAATAAAAAAAATATATACCCGAACAACCACAGCGGGTTAGCACTCAGCCACTTCTCGGTGATGTTACTGTGAGATATTTATACGAACCAGGAGAACTTGAAGGTGGTAAAAGAAGATCTACTGATCCTATATGGAGTGTTACTACGCATAAAATTTCAACCATAACGCGATCAACTGGTAGACCTCCAATCTACAGATTGGATTCAACTGCACTTCAGCGTGGTTTTACACGCGAACAACTACAAGTCATTCCGGACGATACTCAATTACCGCCACATGGTCTTAACTAGCTCCGTTACGTCTATTACACTCAAGACAGGTCAACATCACATTGTTTCTGACATGACCAAGACTGTTTTTTTCTGTCTACGGTGAATTGTCGAGGGTCTTTATCCGAATACTGCCAGTGCATTATACAATTGCAACTGGCGCAATGATTATTCTGTTGCTCTTTTAATGCGATTATTACTTCAGCATCAATATCAAATTCTCGTTGTTTTTTTTTTTTTGTCCTGCTGTTTGTAACCAGAGAGTTTTTTTATTAATGATGCTAATATCAGTGCTATCATCGTTTGCATTAAAATCATCATCGAAAACAATCCTTCGTAGTTGATTTATTCGTCGTACTCTGGACACTGCGAGATAGACTAAATTTGACCATTCAATGCGATTATCAACTATCCAAACAATTGTATCCGTGATGGTCAATCCTTGCGACGAGTGTATTGTTGTTACATAACCAAGCGTCCATGGTGATTTATCAGCGCATAATGCATCTTCTACAGCATTGATATCAACTAGCACAATATCATTTAACACTAGAATCTGTTTTTCCGTCCGGCCAGGAATTTCAACTTCAATATTCTGCTTTCGTGTATCCGATGGTCTATAACACAACGGTACTGGAAACGTTGGGAATTTTTTCTTGTGTAGCTCAAACAACTTTTTCTGAAGTGCGTCTCTGACTATCTTTCTACTTACTACTACAAAGTCATTTGGTCTCCATGTTTCCCAAAAATCATTCATAGGTGTTTCAGAAATTATTTCACGCGCTACTTCACATTGAATTCTATTGGGTTGTAATCTAATTAGTTTTTTTAAACTCACGTAACTGCTCATCGAGTGCTCTATAGTAAGTATCAATTTCTTCGTAATAATCAACAAATCCTTTTAACCAATTATGTGGACTTATACCAACAAATGGTGGTGGTTGACCATGATCGCCGCACAATATAACTTTTGTATTATTTTGCAATAACCAATCAAGAAACATTTTTAATACATCTTCTGAAACAGTACATGCTTCATCCCAAATAATAACCGCAGGAATAAATTTCTCACCCATTCGCTCAGGAGTCCAAGCATCGCCCTTGTATCGAAAAAAACTATGATACGCGCAAGCTTCAACATTTCGTTGTTTTATCTCTCTCGCTAGTCTATGGGTTGGTGTGAGTACAATCATGGACGTTCTCTCTCGATATAATTCTATCACACGTGTTGTCTTTCTAGACCCACCACAACCGTTTAAATAAACTGTTTTATATCTACAAATTGGATCTGATATCGGTGGTGCTTTAGACATAGAAAATCCTTCGGATTTTTCACTGATACAATTATCGTTTTTCAGGTAACTGCTTTTAATCTCAACGTCTGCAGATTTAGAATAATCGCATTGTATTTCACGTTTAATTCGCCATGTTCCCCAAGTCTCTTCGCTATTAGTAAATTTAGTTACCTCTTTGATATATTTTTTTATCGACATACATTGAATCAATTGCAACTCTAACTGCTATACTAGGAAATCTATTTATCATTGCAAATACATTGATAGATGCATAACCCAGCATAGAAGCTCTCAAATGTAGATATGCAGAGCTTTCTCCATCACTGTAAGTAACAATTCTACCTAACTTTGTTCTATTGGACAAGAAGGCTGTTTTACAATTTGCGTATCTATTTTTCTCTACTGCATCTTTAATAACGAAGTCGTATTCGGCATCATCTATAATCAATCGTGAGGATTGTCTTTTAAAGTTGAATTTTTTCCACCTTGTGTAAATTTACCGATTATTCTTCTGCCGAGATCCTTTGCTTTACTGATTAAATATCTTTGTTGACCATTCAATGATGTACTCCTCGTCAGCATCAATATGTTTTCTAGACTTATTGATTATACTATCAAGACATTCTGGTTCTGGTAACCAGACATTGGTTTGTTTTCGATATGAGATAATCGCTTCGCTGACAATCAACGAAACTAACATTTTACAAGCAATCATATATCGCAATAACACTATTGGTAACCACATCCTTTCAGCCATGTGTCTACCAATCCAAACATAACAACACGGATGAAGTCCTTCAGCGAATTCAAATGATACTACGCGAGCAAAACCGGTCAAATCAAAATCAGGCAGTGGTCCATTAATAGCAACGCGAGTAATTTCATGTGTGGGATGTCCAAACCGTTTAAAATACTCACCAGCGAATCCATATCCTAGAAAACTTCCTGGATAACAGGCAACGATATCAGCTGATATCATACTTTCACGATTGTACTTAACGTTCCATAGACCGCCATGATAATATTCCAGACAGCTGGATTGAACATCCTGTAAAAGCTCCGTTTTTATTGTATTTCGATTCGTGTAATACTTCGCCGGTTATCGTTGAAACGGTTATCGGAAATCTTAGCGACTTTTCCAATCTAGCTATATCGGAAATAGTTGCTCCGTTCTCTTTCACTGTTAGATCCCATTGATCTATTTTTTACGTCTTAGATCGTTTAATTTATTCCCACGGAGTGCATTTGTAAAGTGTTCTATTACACGTTGTGCTACACAATTGACTGGTTTTTTCCACTGACGTTGACTGTTTCATTGGTGCTAGTTTTTCGATGTCAGGTTTCTTATTTAACGGATACATCCCATAAACAACTGCTGTTTCAGGATACGCTTTTTCATAGTATGGTTTATAAATTCCAGTTAACAGCCCTGGTCTGGAATCACGGCTAACAATGACTGTTGTCCTATCTTTGAGAATTGGATCAAATTTGTCCCGTATGATCCAATCGCCCGATTCTAAATTGATAATGAATTTCACTCTGAGAAAATACCTTTTATTGTCAAGTTGTGATAGTATCATAGCTGCTGTTTCATCATTCATTCTAGCATCAACAACACCATCAATTTTAAATGTTGACCAGGTGTGTGATGCGCCGTCCTGTTTAAACTCATTAACACAATCTCGTATTTTTCTAATCAGACTTCTATTATTTATTCTCTCTTTTGGTACGTCTTCGAGGGTTCTATCGAGATTGAATTTAATATTTTTATAAGGCTTGATTGTCGATAATCTCTTGAATTCTTCATTCATATAAATAAAGCAAACATTTAAATAGAAAATTTTGTTTATAAATAATGAATCACTGCAAATGGCTTATGATTGGATCAGTAACCCCATGCAATAAATCGTGTAGAGGTGAATTCTGTGGACATCACTTACAGAGCGTCAGAAATAATTCGACAAGCCCGGCCCCATGCATAAATTGTGGGGAGGGTGTGAGAGGAAAATCACAATTATATATCAATTGTGAAGGTAAGCGGTTTAGAGAATTGAAACGTTATTATGATAAACGAATAAAAAGCGCTATCATTGACCCTAACCATGACTCTGTCAAAGAAAAAATCATAAAAACCCCTCAAGACTACATTAATAGATTTATAAATAAAGCAAATGATGAATTAGACAAATAGTATTATTGTATATAAATGGAGCAAGAATTCAGACTTCACCCCGAACTTGTTAATTATGAAATATCTCGTAAAGGTGTTGTTAGACAACAAAGAAGTCTGTGGGGTTTGTTAATAATCAGGGATATTTGTGTTTTACTGCTGGAAGAAAGGTATATCTCTGTCATAGGGCAGTCTTTGATTGTTATATGGGACCGATCAAAGATGGCTGTGATATTGATCACATTGATTCTGATATTCAAAATAATTCTCTTGAAAGTTTGCAATGCATTTCTCAAAGTGATAATACAAAAAAAGGGAAAGACAGGGACTTGTAAGTCAGTTGGAAAGAGACCAGTACAGTCATTTGATACAGCGACGAATGAAAAAAGAATTTTTCAATCAATGAATGCTGCAGGGAAATATTTTGGAATATGTATGCCTTCAGTACGAAAAGTTGATGAAGGGATTTTTCAAACAGCTCTCTCAAAGAAAAATGGACATAGAATAAAGTTTTCCTATTTACAAGATAACTCTCAATAGTGAGTTTTAATTATAAATAAAATAATTTTTATGCTATTTGATGCTATTTTTGCCAATTTTTGTGTCATTTTTGCATGATTTTATGGTATTTTATTACAATTCAGACCAATTACCATAGGGTAAAGTAGTCGATTTTCTGTGTTATTTTTCATAGGGAAAAACGCTAAAAGCGTTTCGCGTTAATATCATTTTATAAGCTATTATGTACATATATTTTTTTCCAATACTTATTCGCAATGTCCACGCATACATGTATTAAAAAAGTAAATGACAGTAGCTGGAACAGCCAAGGTCAGTAGCTGGAACAGCCACGCAAACAGGTAGTAAATATGGTCGTTGTACCGGAACGCGCGCGTAACACAAGACACTCTGTCAAGGTTCTATTAATAGATTTTTTAAAAATCCCAATTACGCACGTTAACAGCTGTTTAGATTTTGGATGAAAATGAAATTACTTTGTAATTACAAATTAAAATAGATTGTATGTGAGGTCAAAAAAGTAAAGCACATTACATGTAATTCAGTTTTTTAGTGTGGTAGCTACATGTATTAAAATTATCGATGACGCAGAAAAATATCATTCTCGAACCATTCAAGAAATAGCAGGTGATCCTGAATTAAGTAAATATAGTATGACAGGTCCCATGACAGAGTTATCTCGTCATGTAAATTCATTATTATTTCGATTAAATAAACACGTAATATTATAGAAATTAATAAAAGTTTTGCTATTTTTTAACAGTTGAATTCCTTTTTGTAATGTTTTATTTAAATATTTAGTTTCCATTGAAATTATTACACAATTTTCACTATGAAATGCTAGGAAAATAAATACACACTCGTTTATCGACACTGGCCTTATTATCACCTTATATATAATATGAGCTGTATAAGCGAAGCCCAGATTTGCCAATCAAAACTACCCACGCTATTGACATGGTGTGGTTGAATTTTCTCAACTGCAACCATGGTTAATTTCTTGGGTTGCTTTTGATTGGTAGATTGGGTGTAGTAAGTCCGCCCCGTCGTTTCATATTTGTATCGTCTTGTACTGTCCCTATCATCGCATTGTATATATACCATCCTATCATCTCATTGTATATATATCATCCTAAATGTAATCCTTGGGCTTATTTGAATGAGTTCCAAAAATGTGCTGTCCCTAGTAAATATATATCATCCTATATAATCGCATTGTATATATACCATCCTATCATCCTATATAATCGCATTGTATATATACCATCCTATATAATCGCATTGTATATATACCATCCTATCATCCTATATAATCGCATTGTATATATACCATCCTATATGTAATGTGCTGTCCTCCCCCCACAACATATCTTCTGGGAGCTCTAATATAATCTTTATTACGTTAGAGCTTCCGCCGGAGATCTATGTTTGTGGCCTCTTGGGCTTATTTGAATGCGAAGGCACTCAATGAGTTCCAAGTTATATATATATATATGTTACATGTTGTGTGAAACCGCTTATGGTTTCTGAGTCTAATACCCATATAGCCCGCCCTTGAACTCGATTGGGGGATTAGGGTATTGTATAAGTCTTTAATGTATGCTTAACTATCTGCCTATTAAGCATTGTATATGTCCCTTTTTTGTATGTTGGATTGGGTATTAAGGGCTTAAAAAATATTTTAAAAAATATTAAATAATATTTTAAAGATAAGAAAATACATTATTAATAATATTCAATAAATGGAATTTCAAGATATTACATCTATCATCACAGAAATATCAAATTTAAGAAATCACGGAATCGTACTTTCTGAATTTTTGAATGAAGACAGACTTTTGAATGAATTTGAACAAATTAATATACAATTGAAACATGGAAGATATGTCCTACCTAAAATGTATTCACTGATAAAAAGAATCCAAAAAGCGGTTAATGTTTCTTTGTATAACAATGATATTAATTTATTCATTCGGCTATTTAGTATAGTTGAAGCAATTAGAAAGTAACTAGGGGAACAGTACCAAGTTCGGTCAGAGATTGCTTTGAAAGTGAAATCTATAAGACGTTTGATTGATGAGTCTGGAAGCGAAAATGGAAATGCAAGCATTGAAAACCACAGAAAACCCACAATTGAAAAAACGTTAACATTTCCAATAATAACATCAGAATCATTAACTACCAGACTAACCCGCGAGAGGTTAGCATTACTGAAAAAGTTTATACCGATTCGAGATGACGTGCGAGATAAACTACAACTTAGACAGCAAGCGCAGACTGACTTTTCTATTGGGAGTGAACAGCTTTTTGCCCCTGTAACTAAAGCCACTAAAGATATGAAACTTGCAACAGAACGTGCTATATACGGCGAAATCCCTAAAGAAGGAACACGAAAAGAAGTACCTATTATTGATGTACTGGGAAAGATTGCTACAGAGACTGAAAAAACACAGGAGGGAATAAAACAGCTTTCAGGTGAGTTACAAACTCAGCGAGAAATACAACAAATGGGTAATATTGATACTGATGATAACCCCGTTGAAGGTGCTAGTGATTCTATTGAAAAAGTTTCCACTAAAAAAGGTGTTCCTTTTAACGAGAAATTCACCGATGAAGCTATAGCAAAAATCAAAAAAATTCAATTTTCTGAAATTGAAGACTATTTGTCATTTGGTGACTTCGCTGTCAAAAGTTATTATACAAGGGGGAAATTTTTAAAAGATGAATATAAAAAAAACATAATAAAACGAGAGGATTGGGTAGATTGGATATATAAAAATAATAAAAAAAAGACCCCGGCAAATTAAAAAAGGATACATTGGAGTACAGAGCTTTTAAAATGGGAGTTGATAGGTATGGTATACAACAACAACAACTAAAAGAACAACAACAACAACAACGAAAAGAACAACAAGGTCGAGGTCGAGGACGAGGTCGCGGACGAGGTCGAGGACGACAATCTCCAGAAACTCAAAACGTTTCCGAACCAGCAAGTGCTTTAGGAAAGGGTTATGGAAGTTCTCATCATGATTCTCATATGTGTCCTAGTAATATCATTAATGATATATCACGACTTGAGGTTCTTATGGGAGGTAAGCGAGCTGGTAATAACTCAGTCGAAATAACTAATGAGGCATTTGATATTTGCAGACGATTATTCCAAGGGGGGATAATTGATGTTCATACGTATTGAGAACTCTTGGATGAGTTAATGGACGGAATTCCAGGGGAATTTAGTGGTTATTATAGCGATTGAAATTTCTGAAATGCTTGCATTTAGAAATTACAAAGTCATTTCAAATAAGATGATAGTACACTATAATCACGACAAACCAACAAACATGTATGTGATAAACTCACGATTGCCCGTCTATAGGGCATACTATGGAGACGGCCTTGGAAATACCATAGCGGGTTTATTCACAAGAATAGCCCCAAAAGTAGCACCAGTTGCTAAACAATTAGCGATGAAAGCCATTGATGTTATTCGTAATAAGGGAATTAACGCTGTTGGAGATCTTGCAGGAACGGCCTTTTCTACCGCAAAGAATAGAATAACGTCATTGGTGAAATCTAGATTCGGACGAAAACCACCACAAATGGTTTCAACACCGCTACCTTCAACAACAATGATGCCTGCAAATGTCAGTAAAGTGATAAATAACGCAGTGGAACAAAAACTAGCATCATTGGCAATGACTTCACCAGATAGTAGTAATATTGCAAGTATGATAGCGGGAAGCGGTCTTGGAGGAAATCGTAAAAATTTCAGACGAAAAAGAAAATGATAGCATTACTACATTTAGAAAAACGATAGTGTTTTAGTATAAATGGCATTTAAAAAAATCGCTGATCCAGCGTTTGATATGGCAGCACCGGTTAATAAAGATGATTCTAAAATTAACTATCAGTATTATGCCTATCCTGCAAGAGAGCCTAATCAACGGGGGAGAGTTGAACTTTAAGTTCAAGATACAAGTAGATACTTTTTGCCGTGTGAGGCGTTTATTGAAATAGAAGGAGAGCTTGTAACAAATGTTGCAGCTGATACACCATATGGGGATAACCCAAATATCCGAGTTGGTTTTGTAAATAATGGCATTATTGCGCTATTTAACAGTGCAAGATATATCATTGATGGACAAGAAATTGAATCAATAGAACAAGATGTTGATATTGCAACAACAATAATCGGACTTGCGAGATATTCTGATGATTATACAAGGTCGGCTGGTCCGTCTATGATGTTTGCTAAGGATACTTCTGATCATGCTGACCATATTCAGTTTATTAAAGTACGAACTGCGAGAGATACTGCAGAAGTTGATCAACAACTCGCAAATAATCTAGACCGTGAAGATAGACCAGCCGCTGAATTCGACATTTTAAAAAGAGTCAATGATAATTTCAATCTAAAATTTGCAACACGAAAGGGAGCATTGAAAGGACAGCATCGACGGTTTTCATGTGCAATTCCGTTACATCACATATTCGGATTCTGTAGAAATGTCAGAAAAGTCATCTATGGAGCAAAGCATACAGTCGTGTTAGTGCGAATGGAGAATGACAATGATGCAATCTGGCGTGCTAATGGTGTCGATGATGGTAAAGTCATTTTAAATAAATTGGTTCTATGGATGCGAATCTTGACTCCATCAGTCGCAATAGAGCAACAATTACTATCGTTTATGGATACAGGTGGAAAATCATTGCTAAGTTGGCTAACAACAACGACTGATATGAAGCAGGATAATGTAAATGGCAAATTTACATGGCACTTAGCATCAAAACAAGGTGTTTCAGCTCCACGTCATATCTTTACAGCGTTACAGGATGCAAATCGAGTGGGTCGTCAATTATCCAGTCATATGATATTTGATAAATTAGGAGTAAGTGAAGTTTCGTTGAGAATAAACGGACAACAAGAGCCAGCAGAGATTGTACAGCTTGATTATAATAACAACGACGTAGCACGTGTATATCATAGAATATTGTCGTTTATGGGTCGTGATCAAAATGTTGATACTGGTTTGCAAATATCGCAAATTGATTTTGAAAAACACTATCCGATTTATTACTTTTCATTGGAACATCTTGACATGATGAGACAATCTGTTGTTGATATATACTTCCAAGCTAGGATACAACGCCCTGCTGGTATAGCTGATTATAGAGCAGTTGCTGTCATTCTCAGTGATAAATCAATGTTGTTAGAAGGAGTTGGCGGACGAATGAGACTTATTGATGCACCAGTGGAAAACATGTAGTTATAAAATCCATAGGATTTTCACAATAAGATCAATTAATAGTGTAAATTACGTTGTAGAATAGAATGACATATAGTATTGTTAATGTCCAGTTGACTGATGGTCAGGTCAAGAAATTGAAATCAAAGTCGGCTAAAGAATGTGGAACCACAATAACGTTGAAACCCACTCAAATGTCCGGTGGTGCGCATAAATTATCATTGACAGATCGTCAAATAAAACATTTCAATGATGCGCTAAAGAACAAACGAGAAGTTCAAATTGATTTTTCGAAAGCAGCAATCGCCAGTATGATAAAATCAGGTGGTATATTCCCGCTGTTAGCTGCTATTCCATCATTGATTTCAGCGGCTGCCCCAGCGGTTGCGAAGGCGGCAGCGTTAGGAGCCGTTGGTACTGCTGCAGGAATGGCCCTGAAAAAAGCTACTGGGAATGGCTATAAAAAAAGGGAAAGGGTCTAAGACTACTAGGAACCCCACATAATTGGTACAAGGGCGCGGGCATAAGAATACCAGGAACGGCTTATTAGTGGAAAAATCCCTTAGATTTTCACCAATGTCCAATTTTGATTTAATTGATGCTGTAAAATCGTTATCAATAAAAAAACTTTAGAGGAGTTTTCATGAGAGATCAATTACCGTCAAAACCAATGAAAAATGAAACGGGTATTATCAATCTTGATAACAGCAGCGGAGAAGGAACTCATTGGGTCGCATATGCAATTGATCCACGTGGAGTTGTCTATTTTGATTCATATGGATTAGCTCCACCAAAAGAATTTATGCGATATGTATCTACAATAACAAAATCATCGTTGGCTCCAATTTTTTATTCCACGCTACCAACACAACAGTTAAATGATCCACCGATATGCGGTCGTGAAGTATTAAACGTCCTTGCAGAGATATCTAGATTTCCAAGGAAACCACAAGTTGTTGTTAATGAATATATCAGCGGGTAATGGCAAAAACGCTAGCGTTTTACAATTAAAAATCTGAAATGATTTAGAAAAACGTTATCGTTTTCGTATAATGATTGATATTTGGGGACGACCTCTATCAGAGTAAAAAAAAAAAACAGAAACCGATAGTAAACTCGCTGTCGAAGATGTAAAAAAAAAAATCGAAGATGAAATCTCCGAGACATTAAACTTGTCAAGTGTAGATCCTGGGGAAATAGTTGTATTTCAAGATCGCCAGGGCAAATTGAAATCTAGTAATGTATCATTGGATGATATCTTAATACGAAGACGAGACGTCGTTGAAAATACAATAGCGATATATTCAAACGATGGAAAACTCAAACCGGGGGTATTTGTTTCGACGATCACGGATAAACTAACAACAGTAGATAGCACAGCAAAAGCGTTAAAATCACTCAATGATGAATATAACAATCATAAAGCTGAATTCAATAAATTCTATGAATTACAAAAGTCAATCGTAGACAAAATCGACAAACAGCTGCTAGAATTCCTTGGAAATCCACCAGTAACCAACACACCGAATATTGCAGAGATAAAAGCATCTATGTTGGAATTTGCAACATTTCAATTAAGATATGAAGAACACGTAAAACAGTTTTCAACATTTCGTAAAAACATTGTTGATAAATTTTTGGGAGGTCCACTTAATAAACTAGATATCAAACTTCCGGATATTAAAAAATCCATCGAAGAAATACCAGCGATTAATCGGCAATTGGAAGCAATCAACACGGATATTACAACGTTCAAAAACAATCTTCCGCTACTTGAAAAAATAAAGATTTCTCATGAGAAGAATATCATAAATATGATATACACAGTTCTCTCTGGATCATTAGATTGGGAACCTAAAAAGAATACAATAACTCTCACTGTGTCAAACAAGGGTATTTATAGATTACCAATAGTGTCACTGAATCAGTTTAATATATCATCATCGACTTCATATGGATACAACAACGTGATTTCAACGACTATTGAATACAAACGGTTTACAATAACAAGCACTGATCCTAATTTAAATAAAACATCATTTGTATGGTACATGGAGTTTGTAGCTGATCTGAATTAGAATTTTTAACAATTAGAAACCACTTGAGGTTTTAAAATAATATGACTCCGTCATCGCAATATCGCTATGATACCGTCAACGAGTTTTTAACGAAACTCAAAACACTCATTGATGAGTATGAAATAAAAATTAAAAAATATCGCAGGAGAATTACCACGATTGATGTTACAGTATACTCGGTATCTGGTATAATGGCCGGTGCTGGTATTATACTATCTTCAGTAACAATGGTAGCTCCGATTGCTGTCCCAATTGCTATTTCCGCGGTGACAACATTTGCTGGGATTGCAAATGCTATTACTAAAAAAATATCATCGTGATCTCAAGAAAAACTTAACGACTATATAGTAAAACATGAAACAGTATCTAACGGTTACTCACAATTGTCCTCGTTGATGTCATCATCGATTGATGATACGATAATTACCGAAGTCGAGTTCTCCGCGATGATACGTATTTATGATACTGCGATTAAAAACGCTAGCGTTTTTTCATCTATTGCAAAATTAGACATTGTAAATAATAATAATAATGTCGCAAGAGATTCAACTACTTCAGCGGATAGCAGAAAATACCACTCCGCGGAAAACAAGCATGATATCAATATCGTCAACAAACCCTGAATTCAGTGTGAATTTCCCTTCCCCTCTTTTAGTAAAGGAAATCGCGTTGGCAAAATTACGAGTGTATCATAATTGGCCTAATATTAGATCGGTTCCATTTGGCGGTCAGAGACCTAATAATTCTCTGGTATTTGCGTATATGAATAAAAAAGATGACACTCCAGATTGGAACGTTGTTTCAATACCAACTGGGTCCTATCAAATTGAGCAAATTAATAATGAATTACAACGTAGAATAGAATCTATTACTAGAAGGGAATCAAAAATCGCGATAACAGTTCATGAACCAACACTATCATCTGCAATTGAAATAGGCTCTCCTGGGTATGTTGTAGATATTTATAACAGTTCAATAAGAACAGTATTAGGATGGCCCGAAGATCCACATGGTAGAAATGCTAGCACTTCCATACCCGAGCCGGTAAAGTCTGATTATATCACTGATAAGATAGCATCCGAGAATCCAGTAGAAGGTAATAGAGATCGCAGGAGTACATCTTCTAATCTCCTTAACAAGGCGATTCGTGAGAGGATCGCGACTGGCATTTTAAAGGGTATGAAGGCGCAGATAGAGAAATTGGTGAAAGAGAGGGATGAAATGGTGAAGGAGAAATTGAAGAAAGAGTTGAATGAAAAGTTTAATGAGGAGTTAGATTAACGTCGTATTACTGATAGATTCACAGCGATAAATAATGATCTTTCGTTATTGTTAATATCTCTAAGATCTGGTTCTCTCACTAAAGACGAATTCATCAGCGTGGTAGCTACATGTAATAAAATTATCGATGACGCAGAAAAATATCATTCTCGAACCATTCAAGAAATAACAGGTGATCCTGAATTAAGTAAATTTTTTGCAGAGAAATATAAAATCCCCGTTGAAGATATTCCAACGTTTAAACTACCAGGATATAACATACCAGAATTGAAGAGAGATCTCAGAGCGGCCATCGACGAGGGATTCAGAATAATCCATGACAAATGGGAAAATAAACAACCCAAACCAACTATATTGACTCACAATAATTCTCAAAACGGCGACGGTAGACATATCGCACCGAACAATGTGGACATTTCATCGGTGATCGCGCTTAATTTAACGTGTGATGTAATCGAAGGAAGCTATCAAATTAATCTCGAGCAATCAAATCAAGCCCGACAAGATTACATTCTTTATTCATTTACACCATCAGCTCCTCCAGGATTTTTAATTGTTGAAAATCCGACTAATCCAGTCTATATGAAATGTCAAAATGATTCGCTAACTAGAATTAATTTTACACTCACCGATCAGTCAAATAATTTAATTGATCTACGTGGTGAAGTATTATCGATTAGTCTGTTTGTGAAAAGCTAACAAATATTCGGTTAAATCATTTGTATTAACCCTGAAATCCTTCCAGCAGCAGGGTGGGCTATGACAACAATGATAGCAATTATTGGCAGCAATTTGAGGGTGGTTATGACAACATATTTACGACAAAATCGCTAAGGCTCTATTTGTAAAATGGGGTCTTTATTTTTTTTTGTTGTTGAAATATGAGATTTCGTAGGAAGGCTCTATTGGGCATTCTGAGGCTTTAATCAATTTCGTCGCAAAAATTTGTAGGGTTCACCCTCCCTGCTGCTAATAGTCACAAAGGTCATCTGTGTCATGAAATAGCCACAAAGGTCATCTATGTCATGAAATAGCCACAAAGGCCATCTATGTCATGAAATAGCCACAAAGGCCATCTATGTCATGAAATAGCCACAAAGGTCATCTATGTCATTAAATAGCCACAAAGGTCATCTATGTCATGAAATAGCTACAAAGGCCATCTGTGTCATGAAATAGTCACAAAAGTCATCTCATAAGCCATGAAATAGCCACAAAGTTCAACATCTGAATCACACACAACTCGAAATACAGAAGAGTAAAATGAATTTCAAAGTACATTTAGCTTTCATTTCATATTATGATTTGGCTGATTAAGGAAAAATATGTAAGGCAATTATCACATGATTAATCAGACAGATTAGGAGTTCTACTTTTTGGGAGTCATTAAACACCATTTCTTTCAATAAAAAATAAAAAGTATGAATATCATCATTATTGACTCATGAAATAGGACTAAACAATTTTCAATCAAGATGAACATGACAAAAGTAATATTTAAATTCGAGACATTCAGTGGAACTGGAATGTACATCTCTGAAATCATTACATCCCAAAAGTGTGTGGAACATAACTCAAATGACAACCATTAATGCATTTGATTTGTAATTGTGTATCCTTTGCTAATACATCCGATCATTTAAACAAATGACAAAAAGCAAGCAATTGGATTGGTCTGTGAAATACATTTAATTGAAGAAAATATTTCAGTCGACTGGATTACTTGGGTAACATTTTTGGGACAGTCTGTTGAGTAAAGCATGGATAAATGGGACATGACTAGACAGTGAAAAAACAATGAATGGTAACTTTTTAAAATTATGTCAGATAAAGAGTGGATGATACATTTATATAAAAAACAGTTATCTTATGTACCTTTATGTACCTGTGTCAAAAAACATAATATACTTTAAATTGTTTTCCCTTCCACTATAGATTCACCAACCAAATTATGTAATACCATGACAGAAATGATATCTTGATTGGATGAATCAGACAAGACTAGTTTATTTGAGCTCAATCTTTATAAATTGGATTATTTAATATATCCTGTATCTTTTAACTTGTACATTTTATATTCTGTATTAAATGTCTCAAAGACATAATATTTACTTCTTTAATTATTGTCAGCATGTTTTTGTTTTGTAATTTTATGGTGTTTGTTTTTTGATATCTTGTCGTTGTATATGTTTTTATGTGTTGTTTAATATTGTAAACTGCTTAGAGCTTTTAAAGATTAGATGCTGTACTAGGTCCACATTATTATCTTAATTGAGTTGGTCATGAAGCATGCAGTAAAAGATTAAAAAGTCATGAACCATAAACTGTATATATTTCAGTCTTATTAAATGAGGTACAGTATCTTTTCGGTGGAGAAAAATGTTTTATTAACCAAGACTGTTGAATCTGTTTGACAAATTCATGATAAAGAAAGGAGTATGCACAGCTTGAACTGACTGAACTGTCTTTATCATAGGACTGTGTCTGACTCAGCTTTGTCATCAGACTGTGTATGACTCAGATTTGTCATAGGACTGTCTGACTCACAGGTTTGTCATAAGACTGTGTATGACTCATAGCTTTATCACAGGACTATATCTGACTCCTAGCATTGTCATAGGACTGTCTGATTCATAGCTTAATCATAGAATTTACTGCTTTGTCAGGCTCAAAGCTTAGTCATAGGAATGTATCATACTCATTTCTTTGTCATAGGACTGTCAGACTCTTGTCTTTGCCACAGCACTGTCTGACTCATAGCTTTATCATAGGACTGCCAGACTCATAGCTTTTTTGTATGCTCTTCACTTTTGAATGTTACATAATTTACACATTTTTTACCCAATACAGTACTAGAAGCTATACATCTATAAAAAGTTGGGTGTTCTTGTCTAGGGCAGGATCAACTATAAGTCTAAAGTGATTTGATGGCACAGTGTTTAATAACATGGTTGAGTCAAAGTTTTTATCAACCAAGGACTCTAGATGCAAACATAAACAGTAAATCTTGGTCATGGAGAACACAGTTATCTGCATAGTGCTAGCATATATCCAGCTGACGACCTTTTTTCCTGGGCCAGTCTTTGTTTTGTTGACAAAAAATATTTATATTTATGCAGACTGCATGTGTACCATCATATCTATTTACTCAGCAAATCACTACATTAATTTTCAAGTCTGCAAAGAAAACCATACTTATCTATGTTTAATGCTTCCTAACAAATTATTGAAATGGATCAGCTTTATTTTGTGGAAATGAACACAAATGTTAATCTGTACATCAAAACTTTTATTCTCTATTTTTAGATGACATTTGATAGCATTTACAATATAAATGATCCATCTACAAGAATATACAAAATGATCCAATATGGCTTAGCTGCCTGATATATGTTTCTAAGTGGAGAATTTCATCTTAAATATCTGCGATTAACAAGTGTTAACTAAATATTGCTTCATAAATATATAAACTTGAATATATTAGTTTAATTTTTTACATTCAAACATTTTGACTTCCATATTTGAGAAATTTCTTACAATAAACAAGTTTCTACTGCCACACAAATCCCAGCCAGTATAGCTCTTAAAAAACCCTATATAAAGATAGGGTAAATACAACATAAATTTACATATTAAAAATCTGAGCTACAGTGCATGAATAATGTGATGGCAGGACTTTTAAAAGGCCTATAAAAATGGTGGAATGGGGAGCAAGTTGCATTGATTTCAACTGAATACAAGGACTGGGCCCAGAAGTAAGAACAAATCTGTCACTGATTTTTTTTATTTTTTTTATTTACTTGTACCATTTAGTTTTTGCCACAATCAAATCCTCTTTTTAATGATACTTGTCACAATTTGTTACCATCCTTTGAATTCTAACCAAGTAACCAAAAATAATTTTCCACTAATAATGTACCATTAACACATCCTACATTCCACAAACTTAAAAGTCAAACATATGTATTAACTCCAATAAACTAAGTAAAATTAGATAAAATGGGCCAAATTCAATTAAATTTTGATGGAAAAAATGAGATTATAAATCTTGACCTAGTTCTTTACTTCACTTTGTGAATATCAAACATGACTTGGGCTCTTTTCTTAATATTAAAACACACACCAAATATGGTTACAACTGATTTAGCCCATCAGATCTTCTGAAATGGAAAGATTACTGATTGACAAACATGGCCTATAGTTAACAACATGTACTCCCCTTGACAAAATTGGGAAAAACATTCAAATTAAACCAGTAGATGAAAAGCTCAACTTTAAGGTTTAATGGTCTGACATACATAAGAAATAAATGAAAATATCTGTTTTGCACTACATCATTATTCCTTGAAAGCAATGTTTTACGTAATTAAGAAATCAGCAACCTATTTTGATCTTTTTACTAAAGATATCACTGATTGTCACATGCTAATGCTATATGTGTATTTATTCCATAAGAATATGAAGGAATATGTATTATGTATTTATTAGATACTTATTTAAACTTGCATGCTTGATCTGGCATTCATTACAGCTGTTCAATCCATTTTTTTTTGTATCACACACCCATATTCAAACTACTTAATTGCCTTCTTTCATATACCATATTTACTGCATGTTTTCGGATAGCAAGAAATAATTACTTTTTCTGTTGTCCAAATATTAAATTCTTTATTTAGGTGTCCAAAAGCAAACAGCTGAAGACAAATTTGTGCCCCCCAGTCCATAACGCAGTTACCATTAGCTCACATTACCACATGCTGCCATGAAGTGAAAAAAGTATTTTGTCTAACACCGCAGAATGGATAATGAATGAAAATCTGGCATTACTTGCCTATTTTGTCTGTTTGATACATGTCCATCCACCAGAAAATGCAACCATACATGTATTAAGCCATAACTGTGTGCATATTTTCCAAAATAATTGCCATATTGGTAATCGTGCAATCCAGTTTAACCCTTCACTAATCAGTGATCAATAAAATCTACCTTACAAACACATGCAAGCTTTATGTCTGTGTAATTAAGATATTAATATAAAATGTAAAAAACCTTGGAATTATAATTCTGAACATATTAAGACAAACATTTTACTATTGAGAGTAGAAATACCGGTACATGTATGATGGCTAATCTTAGAAAACCAAAGATGAGAGGCTCCAAATAAGGTGAGTGTTTGTACGCACACCTAGGAAGGGTAAAAATAATAAGCAAGTTGCAATATATGAGTCGTTAATATGTTGGTATTTTTGGTAAAATAAAGATGATCTATTTGTTGTAGTTCTCTCTTCTTTTTGTTTCCCACCTAGCAGAGGGTAGCTTCAAATTGAGTAGAGCCTGCCAACTCCAAACAATCGACTGCTCAAAGATTGTTTTGATACATGTTGGAGATTTCATGGTGTTCTTATTATGATTTGTAAGATTTCTTTGACAGGTGTGTTCAGAAATAAAGGGGCAAACATCTGGATTTTGTGAAAAGAGCACATGATGTACCAAACATGATGAACTTACAAACATCATTTATCATCTACAAAGAGGTTTATTACCTGTAGAACAATAACTACATTTAAACCCGTGGTACATAATGCATTGGGGATACAATGAATTTACTAATTCATACTGACTCTCTGACCATATAAAGCAGGGGTAATGGTTCCTAATCAAAGCCATAACTGTCACACCTGCATGAAGTGGTTTTGTGTGTAATGATGTCTACACAGACAACCAATCCATGGAATTTGTGATCACATTGAATAATAGGTGACCAAATGAAGCAAACTTTGTATCAGTTAAATTAACGGCAAACACACTCCGAATTTTACTTTAAAACGAAGCAGCAAATCTTCTTAGATTGTATCCAAAAACATAAATTGTAGAAAAAATTATAGTGGAGCAATGTCTGAAAAATTACAAGGCATTACAATATTATATTTGTCCCCAAAAAGTGTCCAAAAACAATGTCCATAAACATGCAGTAAATATGGTACTCATAAATATTTTACTTTTATAAATCCCAGATTGTTTGGAATTTCATTCATACAGTAAAGCTAAACATATTTACAGAGTGTAAAAAAACGGAAAACAAGTGTGTAATAAATATAAAACATCCTTCATGGTTTATACTGAGTAAGGAATGGAAAAAACACATTTGAAATGCCTCAACATCTAAAGCCAAATATTTGTTATCTCTGCTGACTTAGAACAAAACATTATGCTGTTTGTGTATGGATAGCAAATAGTTGCACATAAGCAGAATACAGGTCATTAAATGCTGAACAAAAATGCTAGGTAACAAAACATGTAAATGCAAAAAACTTACCTAAATCCTGAGAAAGACAATTCCCTCCAACCAAAAGCAAACACACACCATATGGCACAAGACATAATGTAAAGATGCTGCCAAAAAATTGAAAAAATGCAAACAAATGAAAGAAGAAGGCAAAATGAATAAAATCCCAAATTACAAGTAAAACCTTTTCCTATACAAATTATACTCATTTAAAAAGTAGAAGGCCTTGTTTGGAGTTTTGACATTGGATGCATCTCACAACAAACAGGTTACCTTCATCAGTCATCTATTATGACATCCAGGAGGGTTAGTGTTCCAAATTTTCAGTTTTTATTTGTCAAAAAAGGGGAAAATATTGCAGTGTTTATTTTCCAAAATTTAGACTTGGGGAAAAAAATTAAGTTATAAACAAAAATCCCAATAAAACCAACAAAAAAAAGTATAAATGAATAGGTTATTTTTCATAATTAATAAAATACATATTTTACTAATTTTGTTCACTGCCATTAAAAGCAATTTTAATTCAGATATGAAGGTATTGTAATGACAAAAATAACAGAAAACATGAACATTATTAGATATGCTGAATTCTACATTGTATCTGTTATGTGTTTAAAGAACAGAGCTGTTCTAATCCCCCAATTACAAAAACCAATAATCATGTAAACAGTCAGTACGAAAGAAAAAAACTCTGGAAAAAATATTTAGGGGTGGGGTTGATAAACAGGTGTAAATCAGTGAAAATCATATTTCTTTTATTTTTAGAAAACCTAATGATAACTTAAATAGGTAAAAACAAAACATAAATTGACTATAAGGCTTTGTTGTTGTGAGGTTTAATGCCAATTTTCAACATATGACAGGCTATACATGGTGGCTAGTATTAATGGTGTAGGAAGAATCCAGGAAAACCCCTGGAAAAAAACACTGACCCATGAGAAGCTACTGACAAGCTTTCTCACATACCCACATTTGCCAAATCTGAGACTTAAACCCATGCAGACAGAGGCGAGATGGCAGTGATCCATAATGGAGAGCGCTTTAGACCACTCAGCCACTCAGGGCCCCGACTATCATGCAAGATAAATAATAATCAGCCACTCTCAAGTAAGCTATGAAACAGCCACACTTAAAGCAAGTAATATTCAACCAAATTTAAAGCAAGCAAATAGATAATCAGCCAAACATTAATCAAGCTAAATAATAATCAACCACACTTAATGAAAGCTAAATAATAATCAACCACACTTAAAGAAAGCTAAATAATAATCAACCACACTTATCTTAGAAATTACTTTCTGCTTAAAAATCAAAAGTTATGATTCAAGAACTAACTTTTTCTCATATGAAAGACGGATTGTATAGTAAGGTGGAAGAATATTTAAGATTTTTTTAAATTAAATTTGACAAAAATGCTAAGACAATAAATCCTTAAAGTTAATTGCAATTGTGTCACTTAGATAAAACTAACTTGAAAGAAATAAAGTCTTCTAAATGTTTCCCAGGGAGAGCTATAAACCTGAAGTTTCATCTCTGTTTGCAATTAAAAATCTTGCATGTTTTAAAACTTAGCATCACTTAAAAGAAGCAACAAATTAATCTACTTAAAACTCCAGTACATAATTGCCTGTAAGGAAAATGTCACAGAAACAAATTTTTTCTATTATTTCAGAAAGCATGTTCCACTTCAAAATTGATATTACTCCCACATCTGGAGATCTACAACTAAAAACAAAGACACATCATTTCAACAAATAATCTATATTTATGATCGAAGCTAACAGTGATAGACTCTAACTATTGGCAACCATGCAATAACTTGCTGGGTTTTCTAAGGTTTCTTGTTTGATGAATATTTCACAAAATGAATGATCACAAAAAGTGCAGTCTTGGTCACATCTTATGTTGCAGCAAAAACACATGCTCAATTGAGAATAATGAATTTATTTTGGATGAATTGCATTTATTTTGCTTGAATTGCAAACATTGCATGATCATACATAAAAGCAAGTGTTCAGTAAACCAAACTCATACAATGTCCTTTGGTCATTTTGAGCTTTTTTTTTTATACATAAAAGCATCTAGCCCATCTTCTGGTAACTGTCAAGAGGATAGTGGTCTTTGTAGGCATGAACATGTTGTTTCATTTGATCCATCTGTTTTTGAATGTGTTTGGGTATCTCCTTATAAACATCAGTGAACATCATTTCTGGATTGGGTTTCTTTCTGCCTTCAGCATTTGCAAAGGCTTCCATGACCTGCAAATATCAATCACATACAGAATTTTTATTATCTATGCATCAATGCAAATCTGAACAGTGCTGGAATAAATACAGTACAAGACTTCTAATTAACCCACACTAACCACTTCAAGGTTAGTGAAATGGGTAATTTTACCAAAATCTGCATTTCATTTTTGTAAGGCCTGTATTATGTTCATATATACATTTGTGTTCAACCTGCATTCCATTCAGATACATTTCAATTGTGTTAGATCTGCATTCCATCTGCGTATGTATATCATCTAACATCTTGTTGGTTTACATTTCTTGTCTTAGAAATGCACTGATTTTACATTGTTTTTCCTTTTATCCATTGTGTCCTTTAATTGTTATCATTTTGGATGAAATCAGAATGCATCTGGATGAAAATCGAAATGCATTTGCATCAAAATGGAAATGCAGTTGAAGGAAAATGGAAATGCATTGACTGAATTGCTGTTTTCCACTTTCGAGACTGTGAAATGGAGTGAACTATAGCTCTCTTAATATTGGGTCTGCTTTAATAAAATAGCAAAATTATAAAGGCAGCACTGAATGATAGAATATAACTTCAACTAAAGTAGGTAAAAGAAGATTGTAGAGTATTTGTAAGCAAATTTTATTTCTTATTTCATTTACTGCACCAATACAGCCACTGGTGATGTGTCATCACATCATAGATGCATTCAAAAGAAAGTAGTATTTTCAAATAATTATTTTTAAAATATTGTTTGTTTTGTAATACTTTCATACATGTAATTTCTGGGTATAATTTTATTTTTTTTTCATGACATTTGTCATACGTAAATCATGATCTTTATGGTTATCTAATTCAATACCTGAATTTAGTTTTAAAAACTCAGAGAAAGGATTTTACAAATTTTGGGGTCATAACATCTGCAGTTCTTTTGCTTTTTAATTTCACTGTAATAAAACCCTCTTCTATTCATGTATAGTAAATGTTATTGATTAAAATGATGAACTGAAATACAGAAATGGAATATTTAGTTACAAATTTCCTTCTGCATGAAAATATTGCTTGCAATATCATAAAATATTGTTAATAAGCTATAAAATATTGTTAATAAACTAAATTTTTCCAAAGGTAAATTAATTATCTTTAAAATCTTTCAATCATTTAATGACATTCATCAGTCTATTGACAGAATTTTATTTGCTGATAAATTAATACATTAATTAATGTATTTGATTCATTTTTTATTTAATTAGTGTATTTATCCATATTTGTTTATGTACCTAGAAAATATGTTATATGATATTTATGTAAAAACTGACCATTCTATCTTGCATGATTGACAAGGAACAATCTTAAATAACCATTTCTTCTGTCAACAAATTAATTAAATTTAATAATTCAAAATAACAAACTGATATATAAAGAAATATCATCCCATGAATAACTTCATTGGGAAAAAACCCTACTCAGATCATGTCATACAGGTAAAGAACAAAACAATGAGACTTTAGGGTACCCAACTCACCAAATATTTTTTGTCATGATTCACTGTTAATTCAAATACCTTTGCAAATGTCAAATTACATTTATTCTACTTGACATTTCATGAATACATTTTCTACAATACCAAGCACTAGGCAATATGAATACCATAAGAGCAAAACATTAAATCATAACAGCAAGTCTAACTTAGTTTCTAACTTTATATATATATATATATATATATATATATATATATATATATATATATATATATATATATATATATATATATATATATATATATATATATATATATGTGTGTGTGTGTATTTTTCCATCACGTTATAGGGTTAAACACCATTTTTCAGCACAATATAGGCTACCATATTTAATGGGGTTTTTTTGAACATGAAAAAAATAATTATTAATTTCAGTGCATGAAAAATTATATGTAAATTAAATAATTATCATTTGGTCATACTGACCATATATGAAAAATAAAGGGATCGTACTTGAACAGGTTTTACAGAACACACACTACTCGACTACATAGAGCATATGTGGCTGTTATATTGTGTAATGTTGTCAAAATGATAAAGATGGTTTGAACACATATTAATTATTGGTAAATTGAATGCAAAGAGAGTCCACATTGTAAAGAAATTAAGTGCAACTTGTCTTTTTACAGCAACAATAATCTCATTATCAAATTGCAATAAAAACAAAAAAGAAATTGAATCATGTTTTAGTTAATGTGTGTGAGCATGGGAGAGAGCAAGAGAGACCTGAAACAAAATTTTGTCAGTGTACAAGACCGTATTTATTCAGAAGTTTTTATTTGTAGCTTTTGCAAAAAGAAAAAGACTTACCTGTTAATTGTTGATAATATGCATGCATTATGACCCTACTATATTCCATTAATAATAAACACTGCTGACTCAATTCATTCTTGTTTTAATTATGATATACATTGTGACAACAATCACATGGCTATGCGGTGTTATTTACACGGTACTTAAACATGCTTAGGGCTTTGGATATTCCAGTTGAAACTAGATTGAGAGCAAGAAGCGACCAAAGATGTCGATGCTCACTTTAGGGAAATGAAAATCTGTCAATGCATTTTCAAGCCGTTGTCCCAGAATTTATGGAATCATATGCATTACTTGTTCAAATGCGCCGATAATAGTGGGGTATATCGTAGAAGAGATTTACAATAAAAAGTTAATTATATCTAAGTCAAAACAGAACAAGCACTTCAAATATAGTATATGTATATAAACAAATCGATTTAACAGACTCCATGACTTTCATATTACGATAGAAAATGACGAGATTTTTATATTTTATATTTGTATGACTATAATAAAACAATAAGACTAGTTGACTAATGGTCTAGTGTCTTCACTTTAGCATGTACTGAGATGTAATATTTGGTGAATAAGAAAACTTCAGAGAGCTTCCGAACTCATTTTAAGATGCATGTGGTGTTTTGTTATGGTTATGGACTTAATAAGGAAAACTAATTAACAATAATATTTAAAGGTATTATCTGTGAAGTCTATTATCCATTTGTTAACAAACACCAGCAGATATTGTAATGACAATAAGACAGCTTATGCACATGGGCGCCTGTAGCAAATTTGGGGGGGAGGAATCAGTCACAGCCAGGAGAGTTAGTATAGTAAGCGGTCTGAAAGTAAAGCAAATATTTACTAATAGTTTTGAGCAGAATCTTGTGACATTTTCAGCTTCATTTGCATGGTTAAACTTGTCAGCATATATATATATATATATATATATATATATATATATATATATATATATATATATATATATATATATATATATATATATGTAATTTCCTGGTGGGTCACATGACCTTCCTTGACTCATGCTCTGCAGGCTCCCATGCTTATGCATCAATCATTGTATTTTCTCACCAACAATTCTTAACTTTTTGTAAAAACATAATGGCAATATGCTTTTTAAGTATTTTCTATCTTTTTTTTTTGTAAATGTAAATCTTATTATAAATTTTATGTCTGATAATTTATTGATTTTTTTTTAAATACAAAGTGATATGTATGTAAAATTATGATACATTTAAGTAATTATTATTCTGATAACTGATTTAGATAAAACAAATTAATGGGTACGAAAAAAATACATAAAATATGGTATACATGGCAGACTGTATAAATGGTTGAGGAAGAACCGAGGAAAACCCTAAAGAACCACTGACCCACAAGAAGCCACTGGCAAGCTTTCTCACATACCAATTGGCCAAGCCTGAGACTCAAACCCACACAGAGGTGAAATGGCAATGATCTGTAACAGTGAGCACTTTAGACCTCTCAGGGCCCCTCTTTCATTATTTAATATCTAACAGTTTTTCTGTTTAAACCATTACACAGAATCACAAAACTTTAGGTAGTACTTCTAGGAAATAATTATAGTTTTGAAAAAAATGTGTACTTCTATCAAAGTTTTCTTCCATTCATATAAATATATTTATCTGTGGTCGATAAGGAAAACATCAAGTATGAAAACAAGTGTCATTTAGAAATCATATATCTCTCTAGTCTCTTGTTTATGAAAAGACTTCTTAAACTATCCCATGGTCTAACTCTTTCAATTTTTATATTCTGCTACAATTGTTTTCAATGGTAACATAAAGATTATTACATGCAGAAAATGAAAATTTTAAGCATAAAATGGCATATCTGTGAGTATGTAAATCATGTTTAGTTTAAAGACCATGAACTGTTTGAGAGATATGCTTCAGAAACTAAAATGTTTAAGGACAGACAGATGAAAATAAAAGTACCTCTACTCAACCATATTACTTACCTGGGGGATAAAACATAATGTTATTTCAATCCTGCCTTAACAGCTTGTTTACTGGCAATGCTTAAACTATCATTGGTTGACTGATGATTAAATAAATAAAGTGTGATGTGATGTGATTATGATTTTTAATGTAGCTTTTAACAATTTTTCAGTCCTATCTCTATGATGTCTGCAATGTGGCAGTTTATAGTGATGTCTAGCACTGGGGCATCATGCTGCAGACATGTAGCATGATGTCCTACCCAGTCACATTATCCTGAAACTAGGCTGACCAGTCCTAACACAAACCTCTTAATGCTGAGCATCAAGCGAGTCAGCTGTTAGTACCATTTTTGTAAGTCTTTGATATGACTCAACTGGGGATCGAACCCACAACCTCCAGCATCCAAGGCAGACGCTCTAACCACTAGGCAACAGGAGCAGTTTATACATAAAGTGTAATTGTAAGTGAAACAAGAAGTCATCTATATCCATGAATAGTTATGTTGAAACCATATATATATATATATATATATATATATATATATATATATATATATATATATATATATATATATACTGTAGTTACATGACAAGGGCTCATACTCAGTAACAAAGAAAAGAGTGAAAGCCAACAAGCTTTGTATATTTCAACAAAACAATTTATTTCCCTAGACGACAATGTAAAATTTGTAAATAGGACTTACAATCTGTGAATATAATCCAAATATGATTCTAAGAATAAAAACACAAGTCCTATAAAAATCCAGGTTTGAGTCTTGATGACGTATGAATATGGAGGGCAATGACATCAGATGCAGTCCAATGTATGAATAACAATAATTCCTTACTTGAATCACAGTCTTTGTTTCCAAATAATTCCAGAATTGATTTCCTTGAATATCTTTCAGAATTTTTTTTTAAAGAAGTTAACTTGTTGAGTGTCCAAGAGAATTCAAAAATCAGATGAAGAATATAATATTCTGGCAACAAATTTAAAATAAATACACCTTGTTCTTTCAAGGTTTTGAATTACTCTGGCCAAACCAATATTAAGAATGCATATTTACACTCAAAACATCACTTCAAATCTCGTGAGATTGGTTATGTGATCTCTTAGTACGCTAAAAATTCACATGTAGACCAATGTCACTCCACTAAAAAAACAATCATAATCATAAAAAAGGTTGTTTACAAACAGTAATCATGTGAAGAAAGTATGCCCATGATATTGACCAATTATTTTAACTTCCTGTTGATTTGTTACCAAGGTAAGACGAACTAAATGCCAACCCTCACATATTACATCTTCGTCTTGAATAATAAACTTTGTGCTAAAAATATATCTCACTACTAAAAATAGAATACTAAATCAGAGAAAAATATTCATTGCAATTAAATACAATGAAACAAAAATAATTTTAAAAAATTTTAAACCTTACACACACACACATACAACTACTTATTTGGTTTGTTCCCAGTACATGGAAAGAGTTTTATATGGCATAGGAATGTCATGGTCACCAGGCCAAGATGTATGTGCCTATACCACATGAGTTTTCTCCCCTGACAAATCTCTTAATATGTAGTTTTGTATTTATTATATATTCCCTTTTCATTCTCATACTTTCTTCAATTTTTAATGTGGTCTTTTTGAAAAATGAATTAAGTATTTTGCATTCTATGAAAGATATTGTACAAACCATTGAAAAATCCCCATGTATATGGCTTAGATATATACTGTCATTTTTTTCAATAGATTTGAATTTTTAAAAATGGGTGTGACATATTAATCAGTTTTAACTGCTATCAAAGGCAAGTGGAATTGTTTTGGTTTATCACTAAGGTATTTGACAACCATGACCTCGTATTTTGTTATCAAATAATACATCAAGGAGGAAGCACTGACAGGAATACTTTTTTTGAGTTGCACACAACTGAACTGATGAGGAAATGTGCAACAAAAGAAAGAAATAATTTTGTCAGCATCATTATGTGGCATGGATGAAGGGAATTATTTTCCTACAGCTATACAACCAGTTCTTTGTTTATAAATAAGTATAAGATAAAAAAACAAAGATTAAAAAAAGAAAAAATATCCACAACTAATATGCCATGGTTATTTTAGAATATTAACATATTAATGACACTAACTTGCATACTGCTTCTTGTTTGTGCTATTTAATTCTGCTAGGAATGCATACAACTCAAGCCTGTCACACTCGTTGCTGAAAGATTGACTGTCATATCAGAATTTGTACAGACATACCACATACATAGATTTTTTTTTTTTACTTTGTGTTTACATAGAAATAAAACTTGAGTGCATTTATAAGGCAGATTTTAATAATCATTGATTACATAGCTGAGGTTAAATAGTGGATAGAGATTATTAATAGGGCTTACTCTACCCACTGTCCCAATATTTTCAGTCCTGGCCAACAGTTCAGTATCTGAATCTACCATGCAAATCTACTGACTGTTCAAATTTTATATAAATCTCTGACATAAACCATCTTTGTTTGCAGACTAACCCCTTTTTAGAAAGTTAATGGCTTAATTGATGAAATGCTGTCAGGTTTAACTAAAACTAGCTAACAGTTTACAAGTTGCCAAAAGATTCCTTTCTCTTTTAAGTCTATGAGCCATAGTTACATACTGCAAATATTTACATGTTGTAAATAAATACTGCAAATATGCCAGGATTCTCAAAACAAACTTGGTCAAAATTTACAATGCAGTTATTTTAAAATGAATGACAGCTTTTGGGTAATTTTTTAAAAAGCAGTAATATTTAATAAGCAGTACTATTTTGTACTGGACAAACTGTTTTTATTTTTTTGTAGCAGCTAATGTTTCATATGCTATTTTTCTTTTCCCTCATCTTCTAATAGGAATTAGTTTGTAAGAGGTCTTTCTTGAATATATCAGACACTTCAAGTAAATGTCCTTATAATATTGATTTCAACTGCTACATTTATGTACATGATGACAAAATACATAATACAACAGGATGTACTGGCTGGACATGTATATAGGATGTTTTAATAAAATCTACATTGATAGAAACTATGATAGTGACCATGTACGTAAAGGATGACAAAATCCATAATGCAATGGAATGTACAGGTTGGCCAGGTGGATAGGACACTTTCATAGGATCTAGTATGATAAGAAAGCACATTTTTCAAGTAAATCATGTTTTTTCAAGAATACTTAATCAATCATATTATGTTAGGAATATTAACCTGTTACCTCATGAATCCAGCCCTCCTAAAAGATGAAAATTGTATTGTCTACTTTTAGTTAGACAAAGGGCAGTCCATTACTTCCCATGATACCACCATGTGTCGCCAGTATTTAGGCATTAATGCAGATGCTTGCATGGCAGTGTGGTTAGGAGGGTTTTTAAGTAATGTGACTGGCTAAGTATTCTTGGAGAAGCATAATTTACTTTAAAAATTTGCTTTCTCCTTCGAATACATTTCCCAATCACATTACGTTAGGAGAATAAGTAATAGGAGGAAGGAGTGCTGAGCATTCGGCCTCTACCTTGAATATCCTTCTGGAGATGAGTGGCTGAATTCCCCAAATGAAAGACAACCTGTTCTCCTAATGACCTAAGCAAAACTGCCTGAGATCTCTTGATCTGGGACTTGTGTATATATATATATATATATATATATATATATATATATATATATATATATATATATATATATATATATATATATATACACATGGCTGAGAAGATGAAGTTGAGATCTTCTCACATACCAAAAATTTTCACTGGCAAATCCAGCAAAGGGCTGTGTTTATTGGTATAGTTGGGTCTGATGGCTATCTGTGCTGATGCCACCAGCATTACCAGATCCCACTATTGTCTCTGTGATGCTTAATCTCTGAGGTAAAACTCTAGAAAGTTAGTCAGCCATCATCTCCTATAATATCTTGGATCAAAACAAAGTGAGGTTCGCATAAATGCCTCTAATCTGATGAGCTGTAATCCGCATGAGGCAACTCTGATCTTGAGATATCTCAGAGCATTACTCATGTCAACCCACAAGTATGGACATGAGGGATCATGATTTGTCTCTTTGTGTCTCAAGTAGTGTTGAGGGTGCAGACACGATGCTACTCTGATCTGATGAGATGTCAGTGTACACCAAGCATATGATCACCTTCAGCAAGGAATAAAGGTGTGTAGCATGATATCCTGTGTTCTGCCTCACACAGATTGCTCAAAACTTTGTTGGAGTAAGCCACATCAGAAGAGTATTTGCTTATGTCATGACTTATCTCTGTGCATTTCAAGCAGTGCTTTGAGGGTGTAGACAGTGCTTTGAGGGTGTAGACAGTGCTTTGAGGGGTGCTCAGTGCTTTGAGGGTGGAGACAGGATCTTGCATGGCTGCTTCTCTAGACTTCTCTATAGAAAGGATAGACCAAATGACATCTGTTGCTTACAAGTTATTTTTTGTAAATAGGCCTGGTTGTGAAAGGAGGACTACCGAACAATCAGAACTGAACAGCAGATAGTTTGGATTGACTTTGCTTACCTATGGATGGCAAGTTATTCTTTGTAAATAGGCCTGGTTGTGAAAGGAGGACTACCGAACAATCAGAACTGAAAAGCAGATAGTTTGGATTGACTAAAAGGACATGTATCTCACTGATCCTGCATGTGACAACTAAAGGTATCAGGAAGCATGTCTTGTATGATTGAAACTTTAGCAAAGTATGAGCAACAGGTTCAAACTTGCTTGAGTTGAGCCAAGTTAGAACCCAAGACAAATTCCATTATGGAACTAATGATTTGGATTTGGTTGCTGGAGATCAAGTTGTCTAACAGATCTGAGAGATCTTTATAGGGTCCAATGTCACATCTGCCATGATGTTGGAATGTGTCTGAGATCATTGATCCCTGATGGCACAAAAACAGAATCTTACCATGCATGCTGAAGCTAAAGTTATCAGTAAATATGATCTGAACTTAATGTGTCAGCAAAAGTTAAAAGAGGTACAAAATTAGCCATGTTAAATAAAACCTATTGGAACCCTTTGGAAACAAACAAGGGATAATGTTCAAGAAGACCAACATTGTCTAAAAGATCCAATAGCTCTCTATCTCAACAGAAATATGTTGTCCAATATCATAGGGCAGTAGCCTTTGGTAATGATTGGGGTCCTCCAAGAACAAAGCCAGAGAAAGTCAGCCAGATGAGGGATAGAGGCAGGCAGATGGGCGATATAGAGGGTTACTCTTTAGAATCTCTGCACAAATGAAGGTTTGAATTGTCTGACTTGCAAGGCTGTACTGGTAAAGACCAAGGATGTAGAAGAAGAGGACAGTTGATTTAGGTTGGCCGGAATTTTCCTGGGTGTATTATAATTGAAAAAATTAAATTGCTGATATGGGGCTTGTGTCCTCAACTAGAGGCTATCGGAGTCATCTTACCATTCTGACTCCATAACTGTAACACCATAGGAGGAATGGCACATGCCCATGACCCCTCTCAGATGGCTGACAGTGCGTCTCACAGCTAAAGCTGCTGTGTCTTGAACTGTGGGTAGTTGTTGATTCCACCTCATTGCTGAATGGTCAATCATCAGATGCCCTTGAAGTGTGTGAATCCGTGTGACAACCAACCGATGGAAGGGATATTCTATGTCAAGGACATGACCCCTGCTGGATTGATTCTTGGTGAAACTGCAGATGCAGCCAGGTGTCTGAATTGTATGCTGATATGAGGACTGTTGAAAAAAAACAAATCAGAACACTGGGCAAGTGGTCTGGTACCTCCCTGTTTAAGGTCACCACCTCTGTGTTTTCAGATTGAAAGAAGACTGTTTTGACCCCAGGATTAATCTTTACAGAAATGAAAGGTATTGATGACAGCCTTTCTTTCTTGGATATTGATGCCTAGAGGCCATTCCCCAGGTGTCACTAATGGTAGTGAAGGTAAGCAACAAGTTGGTACTCCCACCATGTGCACAGGCAGCAGCAATAATTTATGTTATTCCTGCCTGGGATTCTTCAGTAGGATTCCAAGGTTCAGCCAGCCTGGATTGCCACACTGATGTAGTAATTATCAAACTCAGGGTGTGATCATGACTGCTTGATTAAGCATACAAAATGGGACACCAATGTGAGTGCAAGGCCTGCATAACAAGACTGGTCAAGTCCGCTGCTGTATAATGGCCTAAGAGTTGCAGGAACTCTCCCGATGAAATCCAGGACTTGATGGAAATGGACTCAATGAGTATTACGATTCTGGGAGCGCAAACACAAGGGGATGCACCAGATTCCAGTTGGTTAAGTCTGTGCCCAAATGGATAAAATTCTGGGGTGTACAGTGGTTTGAACTTCCCAGTTTATGATAAGGCCTGGAAAATATATCCAGGAAGTGAGATTGTTCCACGATGCAGTTGAATAGTTGTTGTTGCTGTAGGGTTTAACGCCATTTTTTCAGTGCAAGATAGGCTATACATGGCGGCCAGTATTAATGTGGAGGAAGAACCCTGGAAAACCCCATGAAGAACCAGAGAAGCTACTGGCAGGCTTTCTCACTTACCCACATTAGCCTAGTCTGGACTCGAACTCACACAGACAGAGGTGAGATGGCAGTGATCTGTAACGGTCAGTGCTTTAGAACACTCAGCCACTTGGGTCCCGGCAGATGAATAGAATCTACTATGTGTTTCTTTAAGATGCTGCCCAGGTATGCTGCTGTTGATGTAGATGATGATGCCCAGAACGGGGAGATGGTGGAGTCCCTAGTGTGAGTGAAAGCCCAAGGGTTGATGAGGGCTGAAGGGAAGAACAGCGATTTCATAATTTTGTGGACAACAACATGTAAACTAGCAAGAGTGGGGTGGAGAGAGATGTGGAAGTATACATCTGTCAGATCAAGACTAAAGGCACACTTGCCCCATCTGACATGGAGGTGGAATGACATCGCCTTCTACTTCCTGAATATGGTAAGAAGACTTCAGTTTATGATGGGCCTCCACCTGCTGTTTGCATGCCACAAAGTCTTGAGTAATTCATTAGGTAATGTGTCCTTAGCACAAGCTCTCAAGTCTTATATGAGCAACCATATCCTCTGCTATTGAAATGAATCCATCTCCCAATCTGACTGTGTATCACGTGGAGGGGTGAGGGGATTGTTGATGAACAAAACCCTAAGACCCTCAGACTGACCTGAATCAGACCCCCCTCCTTTGCGGGAAGCAGGAGGTCCTGTGAGCTCAAATCAGTTTTGTACAGCTGCTGTACTATTGCATAAGAAGGGTCGATGTGGGTGCACATTATTGATGACTTGTCACCCTTACTGTGCACTGGGTTATCATCTGAATCAGCTTCAAATCAAGTGGGTGGCCTTGACAACTCCACTCGGTTGTATCTCTACAAGACATGAGCTCTCCTTTGAGTACTCTTATATCCAGCATTACCAGTAAAGTCATCAATGCTGGCATCGCCACACTACCAGCCTTTCCAGCACCATTGCTACATATATGTTGGTCCAGCAGACACCAGGCTGGCCGCTCCAAAGCCATGGCAGAACATGCAGATATCTCATCGAAATCACCAGAGAAACAATGATATGTTGCCGACTGCTAAGCTAGATGGATGGATCTATCACTAAGATCCCCATAAGCATTGTGTAGTTGGCAAATTCTGGCCGAGAGGTCATCATGCTGGGATGGCTGGACTGCTGGCAATGTTGCAGCAACTACCAGTTTTGGCTGGATGGCTTGTGTTGATGTGTCATCATCATCATCATCATCATCATCATCATCATCATTATTATTTGGGTCCACTTACCAGCCCAAACGCCAAGATGACATACATGAAGGCTTACCCAATCTGCACTGCCTAAAAATGGGGAATATACCCCTAAAGTTTTGCTCAGATTGAAGTGAGTACTGCTTTGACTGTGGTACTGACTTATGCATCTTATCCAATGACAGATGGTTAACGGTATGTGTTGGTTCCATGTGACAAACTTTAGCGGGAGAGGGGGTAAGAAGAGAAATTACAGCAACCCCTACAAGGTTTGCCACTCTGATTTGGAATGGAGAATAAGGATGTCAGAAGTATTGTGATGTGACCTCGATTGTTTCTCTTACCCCTTTGCCATTTTCTGAAGTACAGCAGAGCATTATTTTCTGACCAGAAACTACATATTTAGCTCATTCACTTCAAAGCCGAAACAATGTATACATAACATAACAAAGCAAGAGTCATGGCAGACTTCCATGCTTTAAAATTGCATATAGATAATTTAAATAAATATTCTGCGGAAACAACACAAAAGACACAAACTAGAGCAGCATCTAGTAAAGGGTTGCAATTATCTGGTTGCTACAACACTGCTGTAATGAACAGATCCGCAAACATGTTTTATCATAAATGTATGTGCTATATTAAACTTAAGCTCAATGCATATTTAACAGAAAAGGGACAATGTGTACATACATTAAACCGAATCAGAGTCTTGGCATGCCACCATGCTCTGATAAAGAAATACGCCCAAGTAGATATTACTATTACGCTCAAATTACTAAGTCGCTGAAACAAAACACTTTTGTAACCACATGTTATTGATGCTGTGTAACAGAAACCATGTATATATATAACATAAACAAAACAGGAGTCTCGGTAAACTCCAATCTCTGAAATCACTTGCAGAATGTTTAATTTATATATGCTAAAACAGCACAATACACATAAACTAAAGCAGAAACTTGTTGTAGGGTTTAACGTAATTTTTCAGCACAAGATAGGCTATACATGGCAGCCAGTATTAATGGTCGAGGAAAAACCCGGAAAAACCCTAGAAAAAACCACTGACCCATTGGTAGCTACTGGCAAGCTTTCTCACATACCCACACTGGCCTAACCTGAGACTTAAACCCACGCAGACAGAGGTGAGATAGCAATAATATGTAACAGTAAGCACCTTAGACCACAGGGATACTCGAGGCCCTAAAGCAGTAACTAGTATTGTGCGAAAGTACTAGGCCACTAAGAGGTAACAGGCAAGAGTTACAGCCCTTTGTCTATCTAAAAATAGACAATAAGACAATTTTTGTCTTTTAGCAGGGCTGGATTTGAGAGGTAGCAGGCAAATATTCCTAATGCATTCAAAGGTGAAACTGTGTAGTGACTTACAAACTTAGAAAGGCATTTTTAAAAACTGAAGATAATGCAAACAGTTTTGGCTATAACCTCAGAATATGCCTGAGATCATTTTGATAATGCTGGAGTTAAATTAAAATGTTGGAGACTTTAAAAACAAAACCACTATTGACCCACATTGGTGTTCTTTAGCAGACAAAAAAATAATGTACATTTTTTTTTTACATATTTTCATAAAAGTTCACCATAAAATTAAAAGACAAATTATGAATGGGAATGTTTCTGATTGTAAGCTAATCCACACATAAACAAAATTGTTAGCAAATTATAATAAGGTACATAAAATATTGTCCTGTATATTGTACAATGTATCAAATGCTGGAGATCTTGTATGCCAAGTAGAAGGACTTAAAATTGTTTAAAGAAAAGATGGGGTAAAAATTTATGGTGACTATAGCTGCTGAAATAAAACAGGAATGTAAACTGAAATTAAGAAACATCTTTCAAATTTTTTAAATACTTGCCTTTTTCTTGGAATCTCTTTTCCATTCCTTTTCTGCATCATCATTCCACCAACCTTTGTTAATCATGTACAGTCTGAGACGGGCAATGGGCGTGTCCTCCTTGTTCCAGTGACTGACCTCATCTACAGACCGATAAGCTGAGCTGTCATCCGATGTGCTGTGATGACCAATCCTGTAACACAGCATACGTTGCAGTGAATTTGAATTTCATAAAACACAAATGCCCTGCCCCCAATGAAACACAAAAATAGTATTACATTTGATATGATCTTCACCAAAATATACCAGTCTCAAAAATTAAAATGTGACCTGTTTAATAATGATCTAAAGGAATAAATCAGAGTCAGAAAATGGTGTGTATGGTTTCTTTATCACATGTGGCTTCAAAAAAATTGTTTTTAAATTTGTGGTTTACGGCCAAAACAAGATCTATGAAAACTGATATCGCACAAAAATTAGTGTAACCACAGTACTCTTTTTATGCAACTATGTTCTCTGGGGCCCATCATGGGTGCTGATTATATCAAGGAATCCTTTGTATCTGAAAATTCCATTGATGATTAAAAAAATGTAAAAAATTTGTTTTGTTTATGACTTACCTGTATGTCATTGCCTCAATTAGTACTGGTCTATTTTCCTGTATGCAAATTTCTCTTGCTGCCTTTGTCACCTTATACACTGCAAATATATCATTACCATCCACTCTTGCAGTAACCATGCCATAACCAAAGCCTCGTGATGCTGTAGAAAAAAAAAGAGCATATCATCAAGCATTATTCTCTACGTACAGCATGCTACTCCAATTAAATTTGTACTAAATAACCTACCTGTGTTGCTCGACCCCAATGACCCCCTCCCATCTCCTGGACCCTGCTGCCACTTCTCATCTTATTGACCCCACTGCCCCATGATATCTCCAAGATCCCACAGCTCTCTACAATATCCCAGACCCCAATGCCTCATCCCATCTCCTGGACCCAAATGTTCCCTGTCACATCATGGAAAACTCTGTTCCATCCCATCTCCTGGACACATAGGTCCCTCTAATCTCTTAGAACCCACTACTCCTTATCATCTCCTCCCATTTCCTGAACCCCAAAGCTCCCTCTCTTTGTTTAGATCTCAGTGCCCCTCTTATCTCCTGGATCCCTTCCATCTCCTGAACCTCAATGCTTCTCTCATTCCTGGATCCCTCTGCCCAATATTATTAACCTTTCCCAACAAATGCGATCTGTGTAGCAAAGGTTACTTTGCACAACTACTGACTCTTCATAATGTATATGAATCTTCCACACATGCCATCTTAATTCTGTCTAATCTGATTGAAATTAGCTGAAAATTATGATAGAAGTCACTAAATAAATGTCCTCTATTAGGTCTAACAGTCATATATATTGCATATATTGTAAATATTTAAGTCCTTGGGGCTTATGATAAATCTGGTGAAAACTTGTTGAAAAGTTGTTGAAAATGGTTCACAGATTTTGACAGGTTGCCATGAAATTTGGTAAATATTTTGAACATGACTAGATGTCCATATCAGCAAATCACTTTGCTCCTGCTAATTTTCTTTAGAGTTATTGCTCTTTTTTTACTTAAAGCACTGAGTGACTGCTTTGAAAATTTTGACTGAATATTGTCAATTTTTCTTGCTTTGCACATTATATGATGCAATACTGTTAGCACATCTAGTCCTGAAGTTTTTGGTGGATAACCATTAATCATGGCAAATAACATGTTCATCCCTGAAGATGTATTATTAACAAATCATTTTGCTCCCACAATTTCTGTTAGAGTAACTGCCCTTTGTGTTGTACAGCTTTAGGCCATGTAATAATATCATTACTGCAAAAAGTTTCATAGTTTGTCTTACATTTTTTAAAAATGGACTGTTGTTAAACTTTGTACATTTTAAGGCACTCTTCTAAATATGTTCATTTTGACATGTCTTTGTACTCCTTTGATTTATGTATGAGTTAATGCCCTTTCATACAGCTGTGTGTAATATTTACCAGAATTTTGTGAATTCAGCTACTAGAGCAGTGTTTAGTTGATTGCTGTGAAACACAGTACATATTAAGCTCAGCCAATATCTGAAGATATGTATGCTGACTAGTGATTGTACTTACAATTAATGGAAGAGTTATACACTTTTTTAAAACAATAAATTCATCTCTCTCATCAGTAAGGGGTAGGATGTGGGTGGTATGGTGATATATTTATGTGAGCAAAGTGTGTATGACTTAGAGTTTTAATGTAGCTATAACAATTTTTCAATGTCTGCAGTGTGGCTGTCTATAATGATGTCTAGCACTGGCGCATCATGCCGCAGACATATAACATCATGTCCCACCCAGTCACATTATCCTGACACCAGGCTGGCTAGTCCTAACACTAAGTTCTAAATGCTGAGTACCAGTGAGGCAGCTGTTAGTACCATTTTTATAAGTCTTTGGTATTCATCGGCAAAGTGCTCACTATTCTTCAACTTCAGCTTAATTTTGCTATATCTTGTATAGGTAGTTATTGTATTTGTTTCTAGATGCTCAATATCTGAAAAATGTTTAACACTGATACTTCAAATAAAACTTGAAGAAAATCAGCTGAGTAATATTTTCAACTCTATCACGAGTTTTGATTTTTTATGCACAAGTGGTCATATTTATACTATCAAACTATTCCTTAAACATAAAAGTTGGTTAAGCTTTCTTGACAAGAATCTTAAAATACTGATGACTGAAGCAAAACTGATGACAGCAGAAACCATACCAAAAGACAATAGCAAAATGTGCACCAAAAATATGAACACACAGAAATAATTAATGTTTAATTTCTGTGTTCAATATGAAAACTTTCTTAAATATCTTTGTCAATGATAAGTTCTTAAAGTTACATTTCTGAATGAATGAGATAAAAAAAATTGAGTACTGGTATGTTACGTATGTATTAGGTTTAATAGCATGGCAACGCAATAATGGCTTTATGGTGCTTAAACAGGTAAAGTGCAATAAATCAACCCCATATCTGTACTGATTCTGACTGACATTTTGGGAACTGCTCTCACCAGTTCTTAAAAACATGCAATTCTGAAATGCTCATGGCTCTTGAGTTATGGTCAGCTAAAGGGTCTTTTTGGCAATATGGACAGAATATATCTGGCTGTTATCTATATCTATATTTAATTTGTATTGTCTGTTTTTCTACATGACTGTATGTTATGTATATCTGTACTGTGTGACTGATCTTTGTCAGTAATCAAATTTAGGGCCTACATGACTAATGTCTTGTTATTTTGTAAAAAAACATATTACATAGCTAATATTTTTCTATGATTCTGGATTAAGATTATATATTATGATCATTATTAATTTGAGGTAAACATGTTTGCAATTGTTGAGTTCAAAGTCTATTTTGTTTTAATTAATAAAAAGGTTTAAGAAGCAAGTTGTTTACAAATCCGATGGAAAAATGACCTTCATCATGGCTATGTTATTGTGTCTTAAATTTTTTAATGTTGTTTACTTCAAAATTACTCATTTCGTATCTTAACATCAGTCATAGTGGAATCAAATTGTGTTCAGTTGAGAGGACTTTATACATTTTGATCATTCATTGGAATCACAAAGTGCTCATTTGCAAACCATACAGAGTAAGGAGGGCATGGCTAAGTAATACATACTCACACTTTTGTGCATTATCCAATATGTCCCAACACCATAAGTCATATATGACCTGTACTTTCTGAGCCATTATGACATACAAGAAACGCTGTTATTTAATTTTTCACAAACCAATACCCTCCTCTCTCCCAAGATGAAACATGGCAAATAAATAACAAACATTATCAAATTATCAAATATTTTTCAAAACACAACACCTGACCACATATTAACAAAACCAATATGACATATCCACAAACAGCCCTATTTTAATTTTAAAAAATTAACACTGTCCAGGGCTTTACAAATCAATCTGCTTGATGCCTGTACAAGCCAAATTATGGCTTGGGCAAATTCAAGTTTGCAAAGTACTTGCTTGCGGGCAAGTTAATAAATGAAGGAGTTAGGCTGACTGAACAAGAAAGAGAAAGGTCTTGATCATTTCCTAATCATTTTATGTTCTTTTAATTTATACTATGCAATTTCTCACGACAGTATATGTTGGCATCTTAATTTAGTGACTATATTGACTGCATTCATATATTACATAACTGCCCCCAGTTTCTCCAATCTCTGATCCTTTATTTCACTCCATACACAAAGTCTGTACTTTCTATTTTTAAGTCAATGTAAAGGCCAGAAACATATTATCTTGTCCAGAAAAATAATGCTAATTATTTTTAACATATCATATTGTTGTTTTTTATTGAACAATATGAGACTGGAAATGAGTTGTCTAACTGTTCCAGATCCTTTTTCAAAACATAAAATTTGATCAAAAGATGACATTCATTTTGCAAAAATCAAAGTATATCCAGAATACAAGGTAATATATTCATATATTAAAAGACAAAATGTTTCTAAGGAAAAGAGATTGAACATATAGGTATGTAGTTAATTAAATATGCAAGTAATGAGAGAGAGAGAAAGAAAAAAAAACCAGTATACTTGTTACAGTCACTTTTGTCCATTTATCTACAAATTTGTTACTTAGAATATACTGAAAATAGTAGAAACAATGGATTCTTGAATACGTTTCTTAAAATCTATGAGTAGGACAGAATTTGTTTCTATTCTAAGTGTGAATTTTTCAGTACTAAAACAAAATTACACAACATGTGTGTTAAAAGATGAGTGAAAAGATCTTTGGATGTTGAAAAAGGGGCAATAGAATACAGTGCACAGTATCTTCATTGTTATAAACACATGCACACAATGAAGAGCTATTTAAAATTCACTCTGTAAAGATCAGATTTGTGGGGACCACATAAGTGTCAGTTTAGCATGTAGGATAATGTTTGCCAATATAATATGGTGGTGGCCCATTAGTTGAAATAGATAAATGTTTTACCAGGATGTAAAGATTAGCTTTCAGGGAGAAAGTCCCACAATAAGTCAAGCATGGGAGAAAGGACATCAGAAGAAAAAAAATGAAGTGCGGCAGAGATGGTTGTTATGATTTGGGAGTTACATAAATGATAATAAGATGCCTCATATTTCCGTTGTGGAAGAAGGTTGCTTTAGTTTGATAATCTCTTCTTCTTCATTGTGCAAGAGTTTACCAACCAGTTTCTGCATAAAAAACTCTAGGAACAATAAATAAGATTCCAAATAAATCTTTTCTCTATCCAAATCTTCAATAGAGCAATTATACCAGACTTGGTAAATATATTCAAACAAAATTTGGTCAAATCTGAGTTTTTAGTACACACAACCTAGAAACTACACAAGTTTCAAATAATGAAACTAATATGATCAGTCCATTTAGTATGTTAGGATAACATAAACCCCAAAATGTCTATCACTTTTAATAGGAATCCATTGTAAATTTCAAAAAGATAACATCAAATAGGACTTCATCTAACAAAATGACATACTTTTTAAGTGTCAAATGTCATTTGCATTAAATTTTTCACAATCATTGTTTATAATCCTTTGCATTGGTGAAGGATCTGTAGAAGATGTTGCAAGAGAAGAGAAGTATTATCAGCAAAAAGCATCGAAAGCAAGTAAAGTTTGTCTGCTACATTACTGATGTAAACATGTAATACAAAGGCTCTAGCAAGAAAACCCAGCAGTTACATAACATTTTGATCCTAATAAAGTTCAACCAAAAACTCTGGTCTGATAAGTAGCATTTGAGCCATGATAGAAATTTACTAACATATTCCATATTTCTGAAATTCATAAAGTAACCATTTAATTCAAAATCTATCAAAATTTTTAATTACCCCAAGGAAAGCAAAACACAAGTCCATTGCCAACCAAGTAAATTTGGGCCAAGAGGGTAAACATTTATTCTATTGAAAAATTAGAGAAACTTATAACAGCAAAGAAAAATACCATGTGATGCCAGAAGAGTGATAAAATCATTTAAAATCACGTTTCTTTGAAGAAATGTTTCCGAATGTCATTTCTTCCTCCATGCCATATACATAAATATTTGGCATCAGTATGTCTTTGAGAGACAATGGTGTATACATAAATGCACATTGCAAATCATATAATAAGCATGTCTGTCATCACAACAGGCTTTATGATGGTCCTTACTAACATGCATTATGTGTCTTTCCTTGCTTGGGATGGGATTACAGTAACTTTTTCACACTGCTGATTATAGTTCACAAATAAGCACAAATGTTGTAGAAATCAAATTTAAAAAAGACAATGCAGTACATCATGAAGAAAATACAATCATGGAAAATGAAGTGTTCTGGCCTATGTGATAGTGCAAAACTGAACAAATGATGCAAATTGCCAGAAAAGATTGGGAAGGACCAAAATGACTTCTGAATTCCACAGTATGTAAACCACAAGACTCTCCATAGGGATGGATGGAAGAAAACATGAATTTATGGATGGATAGACGATAGACAAAAAACACCCTTATGAGTAATAGAGTTAAATACTTCTGTCACACAAAGTCAAGGCATCTCAGTGAGAAATAGGGTTTGGGAGTTGAAGTATATTCTTACCAATTCCATCTCCTCTGTATTGATCTCTAGTTGGTGTTGAAATAGCATAGCCATTGTTTCGGCTGGAATGTAAAAAATAAAGCAAAAAAGTACATACAACAGGCAGGTCTATATAATTATAACTGAAATATCCAGGTTCAAGAAAAAAGTTAAAATTTTAATGTCATACAGGGGCAGGTAACAGTTAAATTTAAATTTTGCCCCCCCCAAAGGTAACATGAAATAAAGTTTTCAGAAGAAGCAAAGCTCATCTGCAAACATATATTTAGTAAAAGCATGTCAATGCTCATGATGATCAGTCCTAAGTAAAGCCTGAGACAAACCAAGTGGTTCATGAAGTCACAGTTACTTTCTTTTTTTATAGAGGGAACCTTTTCAGAATGTATACTCATTCCTGTTTAATGACTATACAGGCAACAGGGTTAAAAAAAAAGTCACTATTATGAAAGTGTACCTGATTGCTGAAATGCCAAATTTATGTCATAGTGACCACATTTCTTTATATTTTTGTGCAATACTCCTCAGGGTTTATACACAATCAAGTATCATGAGTCTGCAAGTAAATGTATCTGAGAAGCTCAAAAATGAAAAGTAGGCATGATACTAAAAATAGGTCACAGTGATCTGCTTTTGGAATAGCAGATAAGATAAGAAGATATTTACGTGTATGAATAAACATGTAACTTTGTCTTAGAAACTGACCCAACATGAGAGTGAAGAAAATTAAAGTGCAAATAGTAATTAAGTGACTCAGTTTTGATAGGTGCTCTAATTCTCCACAATATGCATGCAGAGATCTGTTTAAGTGACTGTACAAGGAAATTTATCCCAGAAAGTGACCTAAACATAAAAATGAATAAATGATTGTTGGAACATGAGAAGTAGTTCACAATGACTTTTTAATTACAGTAAGCTTTTACTCCTCAGGATGTATGCACATAAAAAGTTTCACGACTGTACACATAATGGTATCTCATAAACAACCTAACTGTAAAGATGTACTTCATCAATTGAATTTGAAAAATGGGCTACAGCGACCTACTTTTAGTAGGTTCTAAAGTACTGTCAGGATGTATGCCCATACAAAGTTTCATCACTGCACTAGCAATAATATCTGTTTATGCATATTTAAAATATATCATTTGTTGGATTTTCTTAATGATTATGTTGTATACATTTGCATTTATTTCCTGACCTTGTCCAAAATCAATACCATTGTGCATATGACAAGATATATTTTATTTTGTAAACTTAAATTACATAGCTAATATTTCTTGCACAGTGTGGATTATTAAAGTAAACATGTTTACCTGAATTTGAGTTAAAAGAAACAGCTTTAAAACTGACCTAAGAATCTTTTGGAATGGAAAATTCCATTAAGTAACAGAGTATTTTCAAAATATAGTAATTGCGATTATTCCATTTAATACTGATGTGGTATGAAAAGCATGTTATTTACAGTAAAATATCCCCCATTTAATATGAATGTGGTATGAGAAGCAATTTATTTACAGTATAAGACCCTTGATTTAATATGAATGTGGTATGAAAAGCATGTTATTTACAGTAACATATCCCTCATTTAATATGAATGTGGAATGAAAAGCATGTTATTTACAGTAAAATATCCCCCCATTTAATATAGATGTGGTATGATAAGCAATTTATTAACAGTATCAGACCCTTGATTTAATATGAATGTGGTATGAAAAGTATGTTATTTACAGTAAAATATCCCCCATTTAATATGAATGTGGTATGAAAAGCATGTTATTTACAGTAAAATATCCCCCATTTAATATAGATGAGGTATGAGAAGCATGTTATTTACAGTACAAGACCATCTAGTTAATATGAATGTGGTATGAAAAGCATGTTATTTACAGTAAAATATCTTCTATTTAATAAAAATTGGTATAAAAAGCACATTATTTACAGTTGGGTATGAAAGAATGTTATTTCTAGTAAAATAACCTCCATTTTTAATATGGATTGTGGGTGGGGTGAAAAGCATGTTATTCTGTGCATAGTCAATACCTTGCAAGTATTGATACAATTATTTAAATTGTTTTTGCATTTAACATCAATATGCTTCTTATACTTGCATGTATAATTGAATCTCTAAAATCTCCATGATAACATACATTTAAGTAGAATTGAAACAATGACCCCGATTAAGAGTGCCAGATAATTTTAAAAAAGGTCATTCAGTAAGTGCTAAGTCCGTGTAGCACAATTTGCCTGCATCAGAAAGTTGTAAAATATCATGAATGCACTTTAAGATAACAAATTAATGAAAGATTCAATATATCTGCAACAATTATTTTCCTATCAATGTCAGTGGAACAATTGTTAAATTTCAAATACACAAAAAATGATAATGCTGTAAATGAATCATTTTGTAACGATTGCATATGTAGTGGTGAGCAAACATACCAGAAGAAAATGACAGGACATTCCAAGGTAGCAGCAAAGTTAAGTGCAGCATGTGCATCTCCTTCTGATGCAGCCCCTTCTCCAAAATAACAGACCACACACAGACCATTCTGGGCCCGCTTGAAACCATAGGCAGCTCCTGATGCTAAGTGAAACAGATTGAAGTTAAGAAATATAGAACAGGCATTATGTTGAATGCAAAGTCTCTTATTATGCCATCACATAATCCAGCAACCCTGCAAATGCTGCCAGACCTAAAATGATCTAATTTTGTATGTGGTAAATAGCATTCTGCAAGATTATTACAACCATCCAGTCTCATGAATGTATATACAATAGCATTCTGCAAGATTATTACAACCATCCAGTCTCATGAATGTATATACAATAGCATTCTGCAAGATTATTACAACCATCCAGTCTCATGAATGTATATACAATAGCATCTGCAAGATTATTACAACCATCCAGTCTCATGAATGTATATACAATAGCATTCTGCAAGATTATTACAACCATCCAGTCTCATGAATGTATATACAATAGCATTCTGCAAGATTATTACAACCATCCAGTCTCATGAATGTATATACAATAGCATTCTGCAAGATTATTACAACCATGCAGTCTCATGAATGTATATACAATAGCATTCTGCAAGATTATTACAACCATCCAGTCTCATGAATGTATATACAATAGCATCTGCAAGATTATTACAACCATCCAGTCTCATGAATGTATATACAATAGCATTCTGCAAGATTATTACAACCATCCAGTCTCATGAATGTATATACAATAGCATTCTGCAAGATTATTACAACCATCCAGTCTCATGAATGTATATACAATAGCATCTGCAAGATTATTACAACCATCCAGTCTCATGAATGTATATACAATAGCATTCTGCAAGATTATTACAACCATCCAGTCTCATGAATGTATATACAATAGCATTCTGCAAGATTATTACAACCATCCAGTCTCATGAATGTATATACAATAGCATTCTGCAAGATTATTACAACCATGCAGTCTCATGAATGTATATACAATAGCATCTGCAAGATTATTACAACCATCCAGTCTCATGAATGTATATACAATAGCATCTGCAAAACTAAGCTAAAAGATGAAACTGAAAATAATCTACAGAGTGCTAAAGTAATTAACTGCAACCTATTTTGCACAAGGTGAGTGAATAGTACCATTACTTTAAATAGAACCATTAATACAAAACATAAAGTATGCATCAAAGCAAATAATTTAGCTAACAGTGAAGTATCTTCTGAGTTAAATACACCCATCATATCTCATGACTACAAATGTAACAGTGTCAGACAAAATGGTTAAATGGCAACACATAATCAGTTGAGCATAAAGGTATGTCACAATGAAGCATTTTTGCCTATAGTGAACATAATGATTCATAATGAATACATAATGAATCATATTGAATACATAATGATTCATAATGAATACAAGATTCATAATGAATACATAATGAATACATGATTCATAATGAATACATAATGATTCATAATGAATACATAATGATTCATAATGAATACATAATGATTCATAATGAATACATAATGATTCATAATGAATATATAATGATTCATAATGAATATATAATGATTCATAATGAATACAACCATCAAGTTTCATGACAACAGGTTCAAAGACACTGAGCTAACTTAAATAAAAAAATAATTTGACACCTATGCCATCAATGATAACACTGTTGAAAACATGATCCCTGTTGGAAATGTGATACTTGTCTCCTGCATGCACATTTTGTAAATGTTAATATTAGTTATCCACCGCAGTGTCAAGATGCTAAATAACACTACTGCTACTACCATATATTATCCTTGCTTTGCAAGGACCATAAAATCCAAGCCCTAATGAAACCAGTAATATACTTATACAATTATATATTACAGAGTTCCCAGGTTATCACTCTTAATTGGTTTGCAAGAAAAAAGCAATTTACAATGTTGGCCACAATCTGTGGTCAAAGTCATGGCCAGTTGTTTTATCAAGTTTTATTTTCTGAGAAACACAAACTATGGTCCAAGTCATGGTCAGCTTCATCAAGTATGGACCAAGATCACAAACTATTGTTGAAATAATTCCAGTTTTATCAAGTTTCTGTAAGGAAGAATGCAATTTCAAATACTTGGCAAAACATCCAACCCACATTTATTTTTATGTGACCTTCAATCTGCAATAGCTAGAAGAAAAACAAGATTGACACATTTTGTTTTTCTTTCACTGCTGAAAAGTTAAACTATTCTTGAGAAACTTCAAAAAATAAAATTTGGTAACAAAACTGTTTTCTTATATCCAAATTAACTTGTTCACATTATACCTGTAAAGTCAATCCATTCATAATTGTTTTAGACTATCATGCTTATGTGCAAGTTACTGTGTTAATGAACTCAGTGAAGTACAAAAATGCAAGCAATGACCTTTGACTTGACTCCAAGACAACTGGATCTGGGCAATAAAACTCATCAAAAAAGTGTAGATATTTAGTGAAAGGATTTTCACCATTTACATTCAAACCAATATTACAAGAAGTACTCCCATAAAAGCCCAATGTAATTACCATCATTCATGCAAAAAGTACTCTGGTGAAACCCAAATGTCATTACCACCATTCATCCAAAAAGTCTGGTGAAAGCCTGATGTCATTGCCACCATTCATGCAAGAAGTACTCTGGTGAAAGCCTGATGTCATTACCACCATTCATCCAAAAAGTACTCTGGTGATAGCCAGATGTCATTACCACCATTTATCCAAGAAATAATCTGGTAAAAACCTGATGTTATTACCACCATTTATCCAAGAAGTAATCTGGTGAAAACCTGATGTCACTGCCACCATTTATACAAGAAATAATCTGGTAAAAACCTGATGTCACTGCCACCATTCATCCAAGAAGTACTCTGGTGAAAGCCCAATGTCATTGCCACCATTTATGCAAGAAGTACTCTGGTGAAAGCCTGATGTCATCACCACCATTCATCCAAGAAGTAATCTGGTGAAAACCCGATGTCACTGCCACCATTTATCCTAGAAGTACTCTGGTGAAAGCCTGATGTTATTACTACCATTTATCCAAGAAGTAATCTGGCAAAAACCCGATGTCATTGCCACCATTTATGCAAGAAGTACTCTGGTAAAAGCCCAATGTCACTGATACCATTCATGCAAGAAGTACTCTGGTAAAAGCCCGATGTCACTGCTACCATTCATGCAAGAAGTACTCAGGTAAAAACCCAATGTCACTGCCACCATTCACGCAAGAAGTACTATGGTGAAAGCCCAATATCATTGCCACCATTCATCCAAAAAAAACACCGGTGAAAGCCCAATGTTGCCACCATTCTTACAAGAAGAGCAACATTAAAAGAATTTTGTGATGGCTATTGTGCCAACTATTTTGATTCAAAACTAGCTACATATTACTGTTTTCTTCTGGTGACTACAGGAGAAGCAGCCATATAACGATTCTCAAAGACTGTCATCAAAAAAGCCATTTTGAAGGCTGTCTCAATGTAATGGTAATACTGGAACATGTATATGTTGCAAAAAAAGAAGAACTTTTTAACATTTTGGTAAAGCCATCCATTCTGGCAAAGAACATGCTATAAGAGTCATCAACTTCTAAGAGGTTACATTAGCTTCATTTTCATTTTGTACCAACTATATACAATAAAAAGTGTTTTAGTTCAAATTACATGTAAATTATGACCATCCCATAAAGAGGACTAGTAATAACAAGATTGGTTGAGGTCTAATGAGCACAAATTTTGAGGACTAAATAGATCAGCCCTTGGACCAGCTAAAAATTGAAAACATCAAACGATAGCAATAACATCTAGAGACTGTTGCTGCCATCTTCTGATTATTTTACAGTAACTGATTAAAACTGAAAAGTAGAATCGAGGTTGGTATTAAACATTGTGTAGGTGCAAAAACAATCTTTGAAATAACAGAAAAAAGATCACTCAGCTCAAAAGTAGACAGAAATGTAGTCTGTAGAAAGTTGGTAATGAGAAGGCTGTTATTCCATATGCTTGTATTGTTACAAATTTGAAAGCTGTTACTGCACATGCTTGGATTGTTAAAAATTTGAAATCTCTCACTGCACATGCTTGTATTGTTACAAATTTGAAAGCTGTCACTGCACATGCTTGTATTATTACAAATTTGAAATCTGTCACTGCACATGCTTGTATTGTTACAAATTTGAAAGCTATCACTGCACATGCTTGGATTGTTACAAATGAGAAGCTGTCACTGCATATGCTTTATTGTTACGAATCAGAAAGCTGTCACTACATATGCCTGTTTTTTTTTGTTTAATGCCATTTTTCATCGCATGATAGGCTATACATGGTGGACATTATAAAAGGTGGAGGAAGAACCCTGGAAACCCCCGGAAATAACTACTGACCCATAAGAAGATACTGGCAAGTTTTCTCACATACCCACACTGGCTAAACCCAAGACTTGAAATCACAAAGACAGAGGAGGGATGGCAGTGATCCATAATGGTGAGTGCTTTAGACCACTCAGCCACTCAGGCTACCGCATATGCTCATATTGTTACAACTGAGAAGGCTATCATTGCAAATGCTTTTATTGTTACAAATTAACAAGATCAAGGAATAAGCTGACTTGTAGTGTAAGTGTAATTTAAGTTAATGTTCGTTAATTTGTACTAGAATGACTTTGAATGAAGTCATTGTTACTGATCCTTGACCAATGAATTCTGTCTGAAATACACATAACAATTTGACAGCAATATATCAAAAATAACTTTTTAAAAATAATAGCACACTATGAAGCCATTTTCTGCATATTTTGCAGTTTGCATCCTTCAAAATGGTTTCTTGCAGGACATATTATACAAATGCACAGCGGGGCCCCAAGTGACCAAGTTGTCTAAAGCGCTGACCGTTATGGATCACTGATGTCTCACCTCTTTCTGCATGAGTTTGAGTCAAGACTCAGCTAACATGGGCAAGTGAGAAAGCCTGCTAGTAGCTTCTCGTGGATTGGTGGTTCTTCCCGGGGTTTTCCAGGATTATTCCTCTACCTTTTACTACTGGCTGCCATGTATAGCCTATCTTGTGCTGAAAAGTGGCGTTAAACCCTATAACAACAACAACAACAAATGCACAGCCAGTATTTCCCCATTTGTCTCCTGCTCAAGTATTATCCAAACAAATCTATTCATTACTTCATGCAATCTAAAGTAGAGAGGATCTTGATAAAACCTTCAACAATCTTTGCGATGGCAAAATAAGAATTCCCATAATAATTCCAAATGTCATTTAAATGGCTGACGAGATGATGTAATATTTGAGAGTAGGATAAAAACCTTATTTTAACATACAATGTCACTCAAACTTTTCATACTGAAATAAGTTGTAGAATAAAAAATATGTCAAAATTCAAAACGTGGATTATTGGACTTGTTTTATCTCTATGGGCATAAATGCAATATGACACCTCCAAACCTGAAATGATCTTTTCATATTTCTTTCTATAAACCTGACTTTGCTAATACTTTGCCAAGACTTTTTAATAATATCAGCATTTGAAGCAAATAGAGGCTGTAATGTTTAAAACAAATTTTAAACATCTGCATGTTTTGTTAAAAATTAAATAAATCCATTTAAAACTGACTATACATTTTTATAGTTGACAATTATTATGAAGATGTAATTAAACTGCTTGTGTGTTAGTTTTAAAATTCTTTTTATTTCAATTTTCTTTCATTACATTTTAATTTAGTGATTATTTTCATGGGATTCAATACTTTTTTAAAAAGTACATTCTGTTTGCACAGAACTGAAAAGTATTTCATTAGCATTATTTTTAGCTGACCTCATTCACACACTTTGTTACATCACGTTTAAATGACTGGTAAATATCAAGGTCATACATACATTACTCATATGATCACCTTGCATCATCAACATTTGGGTGCATGTGTCAAGTGACCACATACCTACTGCATGATCTAAAATTGTGTCTAAGACTAACATTTTTAGTGATTTTGATTTAGACATGAAAGTTCCTTCAAGAAATCTAAGTATTTTCTGTTGTTCCAAACTGGAGATATTTGTTATCTAAGAATAATTTATATTCTCTGGAAAATAGGTGCTTAGTCATCAAAGCTTTGGAAACTGGCATTCAGTTGAAATTATTCAGAGTGCTCAAAGCTAGAATATTCTTTGTGATTCACAAAATTTAACATGGAACTTTTGACAATTCTTTTATAATTCATAAAATTCAACGTGGAACTTTTGAACTAAATACTATTTTCATCTGACATCATTGTCCGGCATCTTTGAACTTACCTGGGATTCAAACTTAAATTCATTTAGGACCTTTTAATCATGGGAGTTTTATGTTTCAATTCTGGGATTAATTTTTGGATTATATATACAAACTGTAAGTCATTTTTCATATTTTACTGTGTTTTGTAGAATAATAAATCATTTTGTTAAAATTTACAAAGTTTGTTGGCTTCACTCTTTTTTTGTTACTTAGAACAAGCCGAGATTTGTAATACAATAATGAAGTGAATCAATGTGACTTTTCAATCACTAATGTTGCAGAATAATTATACATATTGCTAAAGTATAGAAATATCTATAAAAAAAAATTAAGAAATGAGCTTGTAGGTTTGTTATATTTTACCTATATGGTGAAAGACATCGGCAGCATGCTGATCCATCTCACTAACTTCAACTGAAGATTGCCTATTTTTCACTTGGTAACTAGGAAACTGCTAATTCTGCAGCTCTTTTTGTTAACAAGACAAAAATGGTTTTATCTTAAACTTATTCTTAATCTAAATTTAAAATGTACTAATCCAAGTTTTCTAATGACATAGTTAAACATACCACATGGAAAGTATATTCAATGTAGATTAATAAAAAAAAATTTAAAAAAATAACAGCAGTCATTTTACAACAGTAAGTAAGTACAAAATTTCAAGTGAAGCTTAGAGAATGTAGCGATTACTCTTTGTTAAGACTGGAATTCACTTAATCTTATTATAATTTAACAGGTATCATAACATTTGAACTGACAACAGTTACTTCACAATGTGTTTTTATTAATTTTGTTGATGGAGCAAAATTATCACACACACACACACACACACACACACACACACACACACAGATAAAAAAAAAAATGAAACATAAATATAGACACAACTTATGACTACTGTGACACAATTCAGGTCCAATAAGAATACTCATATTACACCATATTTACCTTGCGGCATCTGAGTTGCTAGTGGGGAGGAAATGGTAACAAAATGTAAATCTTTTGAGCCATAGTGCACAGGCATTTGTCTCCCCTTTCCCAGGTCCTCAGAACTGCCATAACACTGATTCATGAATTGATCAAGTGTGAAGCCTCTCCACATCAAAACACCTGGGGACAACATAGACATATAAACTGAATGTTACAATAAATTCTCAAACTGTGCATATTATACAAACCAATTTAAATCAATTCAAACTAAACCCACTCAATATGTTTGACAAAGGCTCCACACTTATCTTTATCTTTGATCTTTACCTTGTAGGACTCTATCTTTACATATATAATACCTTTATGCTTCTGAAACTTAACTTTATATCTCCCCTAGATAGCCAGAATTGTGCTGATGTACCACAAAACACAATGCAAACATTCATTCATACATGCCATTTGGTAACATTTCATTCTGGTGAAACTACATAATGAATGTTTCAGCAGAAATCCAATGATAATATAATCATCTGTGGAGGATAATTGGCAATAACATAATTTTCAAGCCTATTGCAACCATTTTGTAAGGTCAAGTTAGCAATAGTTTTTTTTTTTTTTTAAAAAAGACCCAATTAAAATTAGTAAAAAGTGTTTTGATGAAAAAACCCATGCTCATACAACAACTTTCATTTAGGACCAACCAGATATCACAAGAAGTCTTTTAGTGAAAACCCATTTTTACACAATCAACTGTTCAGACTCATGCAATAATTTTAAATGTTCTGGTGGAGAAATTATTTTCATTTGTGACCCACTTAGACTTCAGGATAAAACTTTCAAACAAGTTTCATGATTTTTCCTCACTTAAGTTTCTAAGTAGTAATAACAACAATACTGCAAGGGATGGACAGGTGCTAGATTGATACTGTAGAGGGTCATTAACTTATCAACTCCCCCCCCAAAAAAACATCAAAAATTCAACTTGAGCTTGGTTCCCTTAAAGTAAAGCCTTATATTTGTTTTTAAGCCATTCATTCTTCAAAAGTTACTGAGGAGAAACTAAATTTTTGATGGACATAAGATGATGGATAGACACGGTCAGCACAAATATTTACCCTACATAGCCATTATGGTTGCAAATTACAGGGCAGCACAAATATTTACCCTACATAGCCATTGTGGTGGCAAATTACAGGGCAGCACAAATATGTACCTTACATAGCCATTTTGGTGGCAAATTACAGGGCAACACAAATATGTACCCTACATAACCATTATGTTGGCAAATTACAGGGCAGCACAAATATTTATCCTACATAGCCATTATGGTGGCAAATTACAGGGTAGCACAAATATGTACCCTACATAGCCATTATGGTGGCAAATTACAGGGCAGCACAAATATGTACCCTATATAGCCATTGTGGTGGCAAATTACAGGGCAACACAAACATTTACCCTACATAGCAATTATGGTTGCAAATTACAAGGCAACACAAATATGTACCCTACATAGCCATTATGGTGGCAAATTACAGGGCAACACAAATATGTACCCTACATAGCCATTATGGTGGCAAATTACAGGGCAGCACAAATATTTACCCTACATAGCCATTATGGTGGCAAATTACAGGGCAGCAAAAATATTTACCCTACATAGCCATTATGGGGGCAAATTACAGGGCAGCACAAATATTTACCCTACATAGCCATTATGGTGGCAAATTACAGGGCAACACAAATATGTACCCTACATAGCCATTATGGTGGCAAATTACAGGGAACTGCTACCTTTTACTTTTTAACTGAATTTTGCTAAGAAAAAGCAAATAAAAACTTAATAATCATTTTGTTAGTTTACAAACATGCAATTTTTAAAAATGCAGTAGGAACAATGAGAAAGGTTGTTGTTGAAAAAGAACTTGTGGGAATTGCTGGGTAATGTTTGGTAATGACTCTTTAGAATAAAGTATTTTAGGATACTTAGATGTATACTTCTTTATGGTGGCAAGTTGTTGCTTTTTCATGATGAAATGGGTATGTTCTTCACTATAACAAAATGAAAGTTCTCTCTTATTTAAAAAATTTCAACCTCTGGTTCTAAAAACCAACTGAATTTCATCCCTAGTTCTAAAATGTAATGGATAACCCTGCATCATATTCATTCATTTCCTACCTGCCTCTCTGTACTGTCCAAAGATAAGATCCTTTGGATTGAGGGCTGCAGCAGACCCTATGTGTGTTCCCTCCTCACCAAAGTTTGTCATGTAGAAGGAGATTCTGCCCTGCCTCTGAGATTCATACAGAATCCGATCCATTGTGTTTAGCATAGTCATATCCTTGTACATTTTTATCACCGTCTCCTTACTCAGCTGGAAAAGATTCTTACAAATTTCAGTACTAGTTTTACCTAAAAACTAGTAGCAAACATAAGAATGGAACATGAGCCAAAAGAGTAAAATCTGCAGTTTATTAAATAAAGTGCTGCACTTAAGAATGGCAATGATTGCAATACTTCACTAACAAATACATATTACTGCAGTAACAAGCCTGCAATAACAGTTATGCACCAGTCAGTAAAGAGTTGCAGTGAAAGGCCTGCAATAAGAGTTATGCACCAGTTAGTAATGAGCTGCAGTGAAAGGCCTGCAATAAAAGTTGTGCACCAGTCAGTAAAGAGTTGCAGTGACAGGCCTGTAATAAGAGTTGTGCACCAGTCAGTAAAGAGTTGCAGTGACAGGCCTGCAATAAGAGTTATGCACAAGTTAGTAATGAGTTGCAGTGAAAGGTCTGCAATAAAAGTTGTGCACCAGTCAGTAAAGAGTTGCAGTGACAGGCCTGCAATAAGAGTTGTGCACCAGTCAGTAAAGAGTTGCAGTGACAGGCCTGCAATAAGAGTTGTGCACCAGTCGGTAAAGAGTTGCAGTGACAGGCCTGCAATAAGAGTTGTGCACCAGTTAGTAATGAGTTGCAGTGAAAGGCCTGCAATAAAAGTTGTGCACCAGTCAGTAAAGAGTTGCAGTGACAGGCTTGCAATAAAAGTTGTACACCAATTAGTAATGAGTTGCAGTGACAGGCCTGCAATAAAAGTTGTGCACCAATTAGTAATGAGTTGCAGTGACAGGCCTGCAATAAAAGTTGTGCACCATTTAGTAATGAGTTGCAGTGACAGGCCTGCAATAAAAGTTGTGCACCAGTCAGTAAAGAGATGAAGTGACAGGCCTGCAATAACAGTTATGCATCAGTCAGTAAAGAATTGCTGCAATAGGTCTGTAAAAACAGTTGTGCATCAGTACATAGTTGCAATGACAGGTCTGCAAAAAAAAATTGAGCAACAAGTGGTAATCACTTTTACTTCATTCTTATAATCATAACCTCTTCCTAAATTAATTTGAGAGTAATATTTAATTATGAGCATTCCAAAGCTTATCTCCCATCAAAAGTCTTTCCCCCTTAAGAAAGCATAACTCCTACATGAAACAAGTCTTTGTGTGCTTCTAGAATAGTCCTCAATTAAATTAATATATACTATTTTGTCACACATATCTTTAACACATACCAATAGGGTTAAGCATGTACACATGGTTATATAAGGGGTGTTATATATGTTGCTTATAACATAGCTAAAATTAGAGTTAGACATGCATATATGATAAAACTTATTAGGTAGGGTTGGACATACACCAAGCAAGTTTGATTTTGGTAGAATAATACATAACTTGTAAGATTTTCTAAGAAAGTATACTAAGTTAAAAGAGAAGAGTTATATTTATAGTTTTCATCCTTTAAAGGAAGATTACAAGCATCTATTTGCTCAAATGTTTACATGTTGGTTATTAGTGACCCATGCAGGTAACTGCAAAGAGACAACAAGCATGTATAATTTATGACATTATAATTTTGCAATCACTGAAATAAAACATAATCTTCAATAAAAAAAGAGCTTGATACAGTGTATTTGTTTTTCAAGGTCTCTAAAGACAGTGTACTACCCAGCATGAGTGAAAGTAGTAACTGGGTTAGAGAAGATATTTAATGTTAATCCCATATATGAGGGGAGATAACTCTGATTGCCACAGACAACATTTTGCTTTCACAGATAAAATGTTGGTTTAAGAGGGTTGGGTCTGCAACAGTGATTTGACTCCTAAGGTATTACGACTGGGTAAAACCTATGAAGAGAAAAGATTAAAACTTAAGTGAATATAGTTTTAAGCCTAATATTGTTCAGATTTACCATGCATTTTACATTTTTATTTGATATACATGTACTCCTCGAGAGTGTCAAAGAGATTCAGAGACTTGACTTTCTCTTTTTAAAATAATTAACGGGTTTTAATCTTTTTACTGCTTTGAATTATGGTGGTGAATTCATGGAATATTCTCCCCATAATAGTCTATGACATAAAGAAACTTATAACTTGCAACACAACTGTTGTCTAATCTTGTTGCTTTGATTTTCAATGTCTATTTTCTCCATGACAATAAGTGTTGCATCTCAACAGTTTTAGATAATAAAAAAAATTACTTTTTCCTATTAATTCTTTATGTGTGTGTATGTGTGTGTATATATATATATATATATATATATATATATATATATATATATATATATATATATATATATAGTATTTTTGTTGACATACAATGTCTTTCTTTATTTCAAATTCTGATACTGATCTTGTAATCTGTAACATCAAGATAATTATCAAATGATTATAGGAAAAACGGATGCTAAGTGTTGATTAGAAATTTGCATGTGACTTACAATTTTTGATATTGTCACTTGTTGATTGTGAGATAAATGAAACTTATATGTGAATATATAAAGTGTGCTATATTTATAAGCTGCTGCAAGTAATATTTAAAAATTAGCAGCACAAAATAGTCATTTATAATACAGAATATGGGTCCTTCTGAGCTACAAGGTAATTTGTGCCCTTACCTGATTTGATAATTGGTTTATGCTCTGTTTTCCCCTTTAATTCCAGTCAATATATATTTTGCAGTGAACTGATCAGTTTGAATATTCAGGGGTCATGATACCAGCCAAAGTGGGCAAATAAGTCACCTAAAGAATATAAACTTTGCTTTCTTCTGCTAGGAAAGTGAAAATGACTTCACCCTGTGATTTTTTTCAGAGCTAGATTGACTAGCCATACATTTTGAGATGTCTCCTCATCTTAGCCAGGTTAGTTCTAGTGTTGTGTTGTGAAATGTATTCATCAAGCCATCAGTAGCAAGACATAGTTTAAATATCAAAGAACTTTTGCACATTCACAGGCAGGGATCATCCTGGACTTCGGCAATGTCGCAAATTGCGATTTTTTTTCTTTACTGGCGACAAAAAATAACAGCGATTATTTTGGCGACGACATTTTTGGCATTTGGCCGTTTAACTTGTACATATATACAATCATAGACTTGGAGTGGATAAATTCAAAGGGACCATGAAAGGAAGTCTCAGACTTATACATTGACCTATATTCCCACATAAACAAATCCTTTGTTCCTATGGACAAATCATCAGTACAGTGCAATGTTACATCATAATCCACTAATGTTGACATCTGGCCTATGTACTGTATGTAATGATAACAATCATTCTAGCTATACCTGCAATTGACCAACCTATGAAGATGACAATGGAAACTGAACGATGGCTAATCCTTCCTTTTGTTTTTTTATAATAAAATATACCAATAAATAGTTTTGCCACTGGAGAAAAAATTGATTACCTTTGAAGTACCAAGCAAATGGAAAAAAATCTCTATCAGAATTAAATACTGTCATCGGTGCAACATTATCATGGGTAAATGCAAGTTAGACGTTGCATGTTCATCATCTCAGCGTAAGGGTAAATTAACAAAATTAACAGCCATTGGATTTAATGCAAATTCATGGGACAAAACAGTCGCTGAACCTCATGTTATTCCTGGCAGTCCAACATCATCTACATGTGGTGATGCTTCAAGTTTAACACCACAACATGAATGATGAAAGGTAAATAATTCTAGAAAATTTCTTGAAAGCTGGAAATTTGGGCATCCGTGGATGAGATATGATACAAACTTAAAGCAGATGTTCTGTGATATATGTATCAAGGCACAAGTTGTCAATTCTTTTACAACTGGCTGTGATAATTTGAAGAAGTGTGTCACCAAACCTGAATCCAGGCATGGTAAGAAAAATATGTTAATTTTGCTCATTGATCTTTTACTTTTGCCATCAATCTTGTTACGTCTGCAGAGATTTAAACTATGCAACAAGAAATATCAACACCAACAAGTTTTGTATAATTGAATAATTTATTTCTCATAAAGATTCATTCCGAAAATACACAGATTGGAACATGCCATCAGAAAGCTTTTATATTTAAGTATCATTTTTATTAATATTCTCTGATTTCACAGGTCTAATACATGTGAAATTTTCAAAAAGGATATGCCATTTCTCCCTGTGGAGTGTGTTATTTGCCTCCCCCTTACAAGGTGCCCACATTTCATATTTTATACAATAGTTAATGGTTAGACTTGAGCCTCTATGACATACTTCAGAGAAACTGCTTGTTACACAGCAAGTTCAGCATTAGTAATTGATTTACAAATAAACCACACCCTTTTCTGTGATAACTAATAATGCCTAAAAGAGGTGTGAATTTGTTTGTTCAGATTTTGTCTCAAGCTACCATACATATGATGTTTATTTTCTACATTTGTTAATTAATATATGCATATAACAATGTTGACTCAGTCAATAACAATTTTTTTTTTCCGAATTGATATGATTGTCACTAATGCCTATATGTGTGTATATATATATATATATATATATATATATATATATATATATATATATATATATATATATATATATATATATATATATATATATATACAGTACATTTATGCCAGGTGTTGACTCTTCTTAGTTTCATTGGTGGGAGGCGAGATCAAAGTTTGCGTGTCAAGAAAAATTCTACAGCATTCAGTGAGATGTACTTTGTGAAGCTAGCCATAAAATGGGGGGGGTACAAAAATCTAGCTACACACTGTAGACATCAGTAAAGTTGATATTTTACATTTGGTAATGCTTTTTTTTTGTCAGGTGACAAGAGTCATATCTACGCACTAACGGTGATGTGGGATGCGAAGTCCATGGAAGTAGCAAAGAAATAGATTTTAAAACTGCATTCAACAAGTGGGCAGCCCTAAAAATGTGACCGATCAGATGACATTCTATAACATTTTAACAGTGCATAATAGTCATCACAGTCATCATCATGTATTTATTTTATAATATTATAGCTGTACTGCTTGTTGTCAACAAAGTAATATCTAACCCGTGTTTTTTAAGTTTCAATTTTCATAGCCTATTACATTAACAGACTTGGAAATATATTCACTATTTATTCCGGTGACACTTTTTTGTGTTTGAAAATTGGTGACAAAATATTGCAGTTGGTGATTATATTTGCCAACAACTTTTTAAAAGGACCATCCCCGTCAGGCATGTGTTTTGATAATTTATTGACAACTGACCCTTTCCCAACTAAGTTACAAATATCATTGCCTGATTCCGCATGTTATCTTTAGATGATAAAAACATACAAATCTATGTTTTGAAATTTTAACAATAGTATGTAAATAGCAATTTGTGCTTTAAGAACAGAATCGGTGATCTAGATATTTTAACTGCCTTTTGTACACTATATTGTCATAAATTAGTTTGAAACTTTAAGTGAATCAGAAATGGAGAAATAATGGCAAACATCGCTGTCTGGGAAGTAATAGTCTAGTAGATTGTCTATTTTCATGAATCATCTTGCAAATATATTCAGAAAAATATACAATTCATATACAGGAAAGCCAAGGTATTGTGTTATTTAAGATTTAACTTTAATATGCAATTATGAAGGTAAGAAACATATGGGACAATGAAATGTTCTGGAATTCACAAGAAGCACTGTAAGGTATAAACTATTTTCTGAACTGACTCACATTTGTAAATTATGGAAAAAAGCAGCAAAGCAGATACTATTTTACCAATGCTTAAAACTACAAAAGTTCAGAGACAAATAAATAAACCATAAATATGCAATGCTATCAATGGACTGTTGTAATAAATCTAAATAAAGTGAGTGATTATATTATGAAAACACCTTCTAAAAATAGATGCATTCACATGTCTGTGTTGATTCAGTTGGAAAGTTTATGTACCAACTATAAAGGACCAATATATGTAATTTTATGCATTTCAATGTGTTATGTATTAATAGTTATGGTAATGTTTTATCTGCAACAAAGAAGTTAGGAGTAACAGTATAATCTGAAGACAGGTGTGCATTTGCCATCATGTACATGATACAGGGTGCCATTATTGTGAACTTTTTGAATGTATATAAAAAAAATGATTAAAGGTAGTTGATTAAGCAGTTTTACTAACTTGTAATTATAATAATGAAATCTGGTCACTCAGTTAAAATTCATTACAATAGTTTCTATTATTCTCTTTGAGAGTCATGTGGCCAAAACAACTTGGAAAATTTTCTTCTTGAAAATAAAGTATTGCTTAAATCCAATGTTAAATGCAAATATGAATACTGGGACATAATTCAAATAAGAAAAAAAAACAACATACACCCACACCCACTGTTTCTTGCTTCATGTCCACTTCATCCTGTTTAGCTCTCACTTCTCCCTGTTCTGTCCAAAGAAGAAGCCACTTCTCCCTAAATTCAAGTCTAGCTTGACCCCTGATATTCCTCAGTAAATTAAAATAACAAAACCTCCTGAAGAAATAATAAAAAAGTACAACTTTATCTAAACCTGACCACCCCTATGTAGCAAAATGGATATGTGTGTCTCCTTGCTGACAGGAAAGAAATCTGATATACAACCTACAGCTGCCATTAAAATATTTAATGGAAATTGGTATCATAAACTGTAATATGTTGCTATTGTTAAATTTTATGGGCTGAAGACAGAATTAGAATTTAAAAAACTTTAATAACATCCAACCTCTCCTAAGACATTGTACTAGCTAAATGAAATGATCAGGATTTTGTTTGGGTGGGTGGGTGTGCATTCTTCATGTTTTCTAACTTGGGAATTTATTATTCTTTGTACATGTATCTGTATTAACATAAAATTCATATGCCTGAAATTTTGTAAGTTTTGTCTTGAAACACATTGAGATTAGTATGACCACACCTTTCTTTCATATAAAAACTCTTATTCTTGCCGTTTGCAAATTAATGACTGGTTACTGGGTATATTGCCTTCAGCAGGATGTCTCTAAAGCATCAATCTCAGCAGTTAATAAAACGCTGATGCGCACTGTTCTGCTTTTTTGTCTGTACCCACTTTATCAGAGTTTCAAAATATGTAGTACTGTACTATTTTAAAGTATTTTCTTTTCTAAGTGATGATTTGTTATAACAAAACTGACCAAAATTAAAGTAACAACTGATCCTTTTGCTGATCATTTATTGTAAAATTTCTAATAAAAGTTGCACTTTGATGAAATAAGTGGGACCAGTATGTTACTTCAGACGGAAAGTTATGCCTGATATAACAAGAGTATCAACTTAACAGGAGTTGAAATAAATTGGGCAAGGATATCATATGAAACAATAACATCTAATAAAATCAGTTTCTTTTTGTAAAACAAAAAATGAACCCACTATATATGATCAAAATTACATTTAAATCCATGTGAATGTTTAAATATATGAAATCAATGTATTGGGAAGAAAACTGACTTCATGTGATGGATATTTTTATCAATACAAGAGCCAATTTTTAGATCCTATTTCATAACATCCATTTGGTATACTGAAATTGGGGCTTGTATTTAATTCACTTTTGCATCTGTTTCTTAAAAAACCTCTTTTTGTACAAGTATACATGCAATTGATGAGAATATTCCATTGGCACATTCTTTGCTGACAACCATACAAAAAAGATTTCCTTCAGTTAATTCAATGTTTTCTTTGGATAAATATTCTCAAAATTCACAAAAAAAACATATAATGAGCAATTTTAAAAGAAACCTAGTACAAAAGTTATCTTAAACTGGTGCTAACATTTCACAAAAATATTGCTTTTCATTATATGACAAAATATGTCCGACATGTTAAATATATTGTCCACATAACATATTCATGTGAATAATTCATTTGTAACATCCACATCAGTTTATATTTTATTTTTAAAGGTTTCTGACTTGTTACTGATTTTATAATATTAAAAAAGTGTTTTGTAAGAGATAGACTGCTAATTCTACACTGCTAATTCTACAATGTTAAGACTGTTTAATTTGAAATGTATTTATTTAGTTAAAAGAAAGCCTTTTATTCCAGTTTGGCTCAAGTTTTTAATTATTATATGCATTGATTATTTTAGTTCTCAACAGTTTCAACACAATCAACAAAATTATTTTTTAAATAATAATGCAATTTATATCCTGTCCATGTCGCATCTGCAACCCAACCATCACCTATAAAATAAGAGATTAAGTTAATGTTTCTATGTCAAGAAACTATCTTACCACAAGAGTAATATTAAAGCAGGCAGTGTGCAACTCTTTCACACAGAAGGACCCAAAAACTAATTTCAGTTGTGAAGATCTGCATATTCAGAACTTACCCCCGGATCCTCACTTGGGTCAACAATTTCTCCCTTTCTGTTCATCACCCTATATACAGGTATTCCTTCCATTTTCTCTGGCCAAAGAAATTTGAGTTTGTGTACAAATTCTGATTTGGAGCCTGGAAACTCTGGCCTGTCTTCACTAATGTACTGTGCCTAAAACAAGATTAAATTAAATAAAATACAACATCTTGAGGCAATTGAAGTCATCCTCTTCACAAATAAAGAGCACTGTAAAGAGTTTTAAAGCAAGAGAAGAATTATCATGTAATTTGAACTTATTAATTATATTATACAGTATTAAATGATATTAAATGCCAAATATTTATTGTGCAAACATGGAAAATATCTGGACAAAGGAAAAAAAATGGTTGCTCTTAGTATGTGTGAAGTTACTACAACAGGCCAAGCACTCTCTCACTATAAGGCCCAACATTATAACACCATTCCTGTTATAAGACCCTTCACTAAAAGACAGTCCCGTTATAAGGCTCTTCTATATAACACACTGTTCCTGTTATAAGGCCCTTCATTATAACACACTGATCCTGTTATAAGGCCCTTCATTATAACACAATGTTTCTGTCATAAGGCCCTTCATTATAACACACTATTCCTGGTATAAGGCCCTTCATTATAACACACTGATCCTGTTATAAGGCTCTTCTATATAACACACTGTTCCTGTTATAAGGCCCTTCATTATAATACACCAATCCTATTATAAGGCTCTTCATTATAACACACTATTCCTGTTATAAGGCCCTTCATTATAGCACAATTCCTGTTACAAGACCCTTCAATATAGCATGGCCCCTGTTGTAAGGCATGTATGGTCATGTCATTATGTCATTGTAAAATTTGATGCATCAATGCCCAATTTCTTCTTTAGGATGTCCTGAATTCTACCACTCACATATGATTCTACTTGCAGCAGAACAGGAATACTGTTTTATAGGCCGTCTACTACACATGCCATTTTATAAGTGAAATCTACCACCTTTGAAAATTAAATGATCTTTTATAATAAATGTTAATGACAACAGTTTTTGTTCTTTGTATTTAGATCCACACATTGCTGAAACAAGTCCACATCAGCCTACCGGAACTGAAACTCCTCCACCAGTACAATAATGCATGCTAATCTGATTAGAATTGTTACTCCACTGCTGACATTTACACCACAAGCTGTAAATTAATTATCAGATTATTATAATTTGGAGAGTTTAAGGCCAAGAGTGGGATATTTATTCATTTAGAGGAGTGATTTTAAAAGGACAGATTGACCAATAAATTATCTCAGCACATACACTTGCATGAGCATTTATATATTTTGTGTTGTTTAATTGTATCTGTTTTTTTAAGATGTCTTAAAAGAAATATTTAAAGGAAGTTTTTATTTTTTGTAAATTCATGTCAAAATGCCAAAGTCAAGCTTAAAAATATTAGTTTCGCAATGCTTGGAAATCATAGTTGAAGTTGGCTCAGGTGAGCAGTCAAAGTTTGGAGTCTGCATTGTGTGTTTCATGCAAAGTGGATTTTAAGATAGTATATGAGGGAAGAAATTATATTACATGGCATATTCAGACACCTTCTCATAGCGGAAATTTGGACCATAAAATTATTGTCCATCAGAGAAGGGTTGTGAAGAAAACTTAAAATACTTGTGTGATTTTTGTTTTAAAATATTTGCAGTGTACTACTAAATATTTAACTCTTTTTTTCTTCATTTAAATGACTATACCAGACTCATATTAATTACCAGTATTATTTTAATTTTATGCCATCAAAACCAGATGCATATTTCAACCATGCAGCTTTTTAACAGTATGAATGGAATAAATATTATGGCCAATTAATCCTCTAAAAAGGAATAAAATGTATATTGATAAAAACATTAGAAGTCAATCTACTGATTAAAATGTATGTCAAAACAAAATCTTACTAAATCAGAAGTCAATCTACTGAATAAAATGTCAATAAAAAATCTTACTAGAAGTCAATCTACTGACTAAAATGTATGTCAATAAAATATCTTACTAAATAAGAATCTAGTGACTAAAATGTATGTCAATAAGAAATCTCACTAATTTATAAGTCAATCTAATGATTAAAATGTATGTTGATAAAAAAACTTACTAAATTAGAAGTCAATCTACTGATTAAAATGTATGTCAAAACAAAATCTTACTAAATCAGAAGTCAATCTACTGAATAAAATGTCAATAAAAAATCTTACTAGAAGTCAATCTACTGACTAAAATGTATGTCAATAAAATATCTTACTAAATAAGAATCTAGTGACTAAAATGTATGTCAATAAGAAATCTCACTAATTTATAAGTCAATCTAATGATTAAAATGTATGTTGATAAAAAAACTTACTAAATTAGAAGTCAATCCACTGATTAAAATGTATGTCAATAAAAAAAATCTTACTAAATCAGAAGTCAATCTACTGATTAAAATGTATGTTGATAAAAAATACTTACTAAATTAGAAGTCAATCTACTGATTAAAATGTATGTTGATAAAAAATGCTTACTAAATTAGAAGTCAATCTACTGATTAAAATGTATGTCAAAACAAAATCTTACTAAATCAGAAGTCAATCTACTGAATAAAATGTCAATAAAAAATCTTACTAGAAGTCAATCTACTGACTAAAATGTATGTCAATAAAATATCTTACTAAATAAGAATCTAGTGACTAAAATGTATGTCAATAAGAAATCTCACTAATTTAGTAGTCAATCTACTGATTAAAATGTATGTCAATAAAAAAATCTTACTAAATAAGAAGTCAATCTACTGATTAAAATGTATGTCAATAAAAAAATCTTACTAAATAAGAAGTCAATCTACTGATAAAAATGTCAATAAAAAATCTTACTAGAAGTCAATCTACTAATTAAAATGTATGTTGATAAAATATCTTACTAAGTAAGAATCTAGTGACTAAAATGTATGTCAATAAGAAATCTCACTAATTTAGAAGTCAATCTACTGATTAAAATGTATGTCAATAAGAAATCTCACTAATTTAGAAGTCAATCTACTGATTAAAATGTATGTTAATAAAAACCTTACTAAATTAGAAGTCAATCTACTGATTAAAATGTATGTCAATAAAAAAATCTTACTAAATTAAAAGTTAATATACTGATTAAAATGTCAATAAAAAAATCTCACTAATTTATAAGTCAATCTGCTGATTAAAATGTATGTCAATAAGAAATCTCACTTATTTAGAAGTCAATCTACTGATTAAAATGTATGTCAATAAAAAATCTCACTAATTTAGAATTCAATCTACTGATTAAAATGTATGTCAATAAAAAATCTCACTAATTTAGAAGTCAATTTACTGATTAAAATGAATGTTGATAAGAAATCTCACTAATTTAGAAGTCAATCTACTGATTAAAATGTATGTCAATAAGAAATCTCACTAATTTAGAAGTCAATTTACTGATTAAAATGTATGTCAATAAAAAATCTTACTAAATTAGAAGTCAATCTACTGATCAAAATGTATGTCAATAAAAAATCTTACTACTAAATTAGAAGTCAATAAACTGATTAAAATGTATTGTCAAAAAGAAATCTCACTAATTTAGAGGTCAATCTACTGATTAAAATATATGTCGTTAAGAGATCTTACTAAACTGGAAGTCAATTTAATTACTGAAATTTATGTCAATTAGAAATCTTACTGATTTAGAAGTCAATCTACTGACTAAAATGACTAGTGATTAAATTTACTTCAAATAGATATCTTATGATTTAGAAGCCAATATAATTAAAATTTTGAACTCGAATATCTGATGTCCAGGTTCCATCACAAGTATGAATACTGAATGGCAAAGGGACTTCTGTTGTTTTATCTATATACCAAAAAAAAGCAAACTGTGTCACCTGTCATACAAGCTGTTCTAAAATGCCATGTATTTCTGCTACCAGAGCTAGTTAATTAGTAGCTAGCTTATTAATGATATACAAAACCCATAATAAAAATAATGCTCATGTTTCATTCCCTGTCCAGACACCATGACTGTGTCAATTTTGTGTGGATGCTGGTAAGGGATTACCCAAGTTCAAGGTATTAATCATTGATTTAGTTATACCATAGTAATTTGTCCATAAAAATTACATTTATTCCTAGCCAGCATATCTACTCTAAGAAGCATTCAAAATGATCAGTGTCAGTGTCTTGTTGATTTTGTTGTAGTTCTGAGGCTTAACACCATCTTTCAGCACACGATAGGCTATACATGGTGGAGGAAGAAACCGGGAAATCCGAGGAAAGAACCAATAACCCACAAGAAGCTATGTGGCAAGCTTTCTCACATACTCACATTTGCCAAATCTTAGACTCGAACCCATGCAGACAGAGGTGAGATGGCAGTGATTTGTAACGGAGAGTGGTTTAGACCACTTGGCCACAAGACACACAGGACCGGTAGGCACTCAGTTCCATCTATTTCAGTAATGTCTGCTGTTTCTTTTAGAATTGTATTATACATTTCTTTCAGTGGTAATACATCACTTTGTTTAGTTCCTCATACATCCATATTCTTTTGGAAGGTCATTATTTACACACCATGAAAAATATATAGAGCAAAATCAATGTCAAAGTACATAGACATTTTTGACCATTGTTAATCTAACAGTGTGATCCACTACAAGCAAAATTGAATGTCTCACTGTCATGTCACAATGAAAGCTGCATAGTTTTGGGGGAGAACAAAATCATATTATCCTGTTATTTCTTACTACAAAACCGACATCATCATTTCTTGACCAAGTTTAGTACCTGCCCATCATTGTGAAAAATCTACAGCATATCATAAGATGTTTTTGTTGGTATTTAAAGCATACAATGTTCAACAATCAGGACTGAATAGATTTTTGGTTAAACTATACAGTATTAGTATCAAATTTTAGAACAATTAAAATTTGAATAAATTCAACTGTATGACCACACTGACATACTCTATACATGTAAACTGAACTTCACAGCTCAAAAGTGACAGAATGATTGACACAGAGTGACAACAACTAAAGATGTATATTTCAGAACCTTGCAGTGGTGTTTGAAGGGTACATACACTTGACACCCATGGTTTAAAAATTCCACTAGTCCATGTATATTTATGAGTGGTGGCATTGGAAGAGGACTTTTTCATAATGCCAGTTTGATTAGAAGAGTTGCAATTTAAGCAGATTCAGTATCACATATAGTATTAGACCAGAAAAAAAAAGTTTCACGCCATATGATTCAAACGTTACAGTACCTGTATATGTATAGAGGTCAATGATTTATAAATTTCCTTGAATGACCTTCACTTTGAATCTGGGGAATAACTAGGTATGTGACACATCATCTGGTTATGAAATAAACCTGGTTAACATTTGATTCAAATGCTATGCTCCACACAAGGACACATGGCTATGGTTTTCGACAGTTTATTCATAATTTAACTTGGGCATTACAATATTTTCAATGCTTCATAAGTTATACTCCTGACAAGGAAACAAGTCACAGAATTACATTATCCCTGTCATAGCTTGACCTTGAAATCAGCTTGGCTATGGTACATGACACAAGGTCTATTTTATTGAGTAAACTTTTACTAAAATATCTTCAGTGATTGGAAAAGGATACTGTCACATAATTCCATTTTACATTGCTTTGACCTTCATGTAATGGGCATGGCTATATGTAGGCAATGTTTCATTAAAATATCTTCATTGGTTCAAAAGTTATACTCTAGACAAGAATAAATTCACATAATTACATTTTCCTTTTCTGTGACCTTGCCTATGAGTTCATGGCTATGGTACAAAACTATATTTATGCAGAACATTTTGGCAAAGATTTGTAAAAACCTCTCTAACTGTTATAAAACTATGACAAGCAAAGGCTGATAGATGAACAACACCCTAACATAATACACTTAGGATAGGCACATAAAGATCATTATGCTATCATAATGGCACTTTATTTAAGACCAGATTAGAACTAATTAAGTCATCATGAAAATGGCATTAGATGACACTTTCCCAGTCTAATCTAGATTGATAATTTTCATTTTATTAAAGCTGTAAGTCACTTATCCTCTTATCCTAACTGGGTAAAAAAAATGGCAGTGCTGAGCAAACTTTATTAATTACTTATCCTAACTGCATACAAATTGTTTGTGTTGAGTAAGCTCTACCTCATGTACTTACTCATCCTGACTGCATACAAATTGTCTGGTTGAGTAAATGTTAATGCATGTATTTACTTGTCCTGACTGCATACAAATTGTCTGGTTGAGTAAATGTTAATGCATGTATTTACTTGTCCTGACTGCATACAAATTGTCTGGTTGAGTAAATGTTAATGCATGTATTTACTTGTCCTGACTGCATACAAATTGTCTGGTTGAGTAAATGTTAATGCATGTATTTACTTGTCCTGACTGCATACAAATTGTCTGGTTGAGTAAATGTTAATGCATGTATTTACTTGTCCTGACTGCATACAAATTGTTTGTGTTGAGTAAGCTCTACCTCATGTACTTACTCATCCTGACTGCATACAAATTGTCTGTGTTGAGTAAATGTTAATGCATGTATTTACTTGTCCTGACTGCATACAAATTGTCTGGTTGAGTAAGCTCTACCTCATGTACTTACTCATCCTGACTGCATACAAATTGTCTGGTTGAGTAAATGTTAATGCATGTATTTACTTGTCCTGACTGCATACAAATTGTCTGGTTGAGTAAATGTTAATGCATGTATTTACTTGTCCTGACTGCATACAAATTGTCTGGTTGAGTAAATGTTAATGCATGTATTTACTTGTCCTGACTGCATACAAATTGTCTGGTTGAGTAAATGTTAATGCATGTATTTACTTGTCCTGACTGCATACAAATTGTCTGGTTGAGTAAATGTTAATGCATGTATTTACTTGTCCTGACTGCATACAAATTGTTTGTGTTGAGTAAGCTCTACCTCATGTACTTACTCATCCTGACTGCATACAAATTGTCTGTGTTGAGTAAATGTTAATGCATGTATTTACTTGTCCTGACTGCATACAAATTGTCTGGTTGAGTAAGCTCTACCTCATGTACTTACTCATCCTGACTGCATACAAATTGTCTGGTTGAGTAAATGTTAATGCATGTATTTACTTGTCCTGACTGCATACAAATTGTCTGGTTGAGTAAACTTTAATGCATGTACTTACTTTTCCTGACTGCATACAAATTGTTTGGTTGAGTAAGCTTTAATGTATATACTTACTTGTCCTGACTGCATACAAATTGTCTGGTTGAGTAAATGTTAATGCATGTATTTACTTGTCCTGACTGCATACAAATTGTCTGGTTGAGTAAACTTTAATGCATGTACTTACTTTTCCTGACTGCATACAAATTGTTTGGTTGAGTAAGCTTTAATGTATATACTTACTTGTCCTGACTGCATACAAATTATCTGGTTGAGTAAGCTTTAATGTATATACTTACTCATCCTGACTGCATACAAATTGTTTGGTTTAGTAAGCTTTAATGTATATACTTACTTATCCTGACTGCATACAAATTGTCTGTGCTAAGCAAACTTTACTACTTATTCATTCCAAGGTCGATGCAGGGTTACACCTTGTGAACAAATCTTTTCATTTCCTACCAATGTTTACCACTCCTTAATATCTATTCAACATCAACTGCTATTTATGTTTGCTTATTTTGAATGCTTATCAATCTATAACATGTAGTAAAAGAAGTTTTGCTGTTTATACCTGAAGACAGCTTGATAAAAATATGGGCCAAAGTCTAGTATTGTTCATTACTTTGCTAATTTGACATGCTTTTCATCAGTCTAAAGCATGTAGTAAGAGATTCTTAATTTATTGTTTACACAGTTACCCGATATAAGTTTGATGCTAATATTGGTCAAAATCATATGATTTCCTGAATAGGACATAGGTGTAAGTAACTGACTAACCTGACCCCAAAAGTCTGAAAATTTTATTTTCTCTTAGTCTTAACTGCTCAATGATCTGATTTATAAAAGTGTATATACTTTGCTGAAAAGAATAATTTCTCTACATTATATAGGCATCTATATTATCCAAGGTGTAAATGAAAATACAAATAAGAATACAAGGAAAAGATATAAAACTGTAATTTCTCCAGTTATAGACCCTGCTTCTTATTATATATCTAAGGAGCCATGCATTTTAAAAGTTTAATCAACCCAAATGTAATGTTTTTTAAATTCTAACCCATTTTCATATCAAGCTTTCATCCAGTACCAGTGACCTTTTAGTAAGTAGCTGTTCCAACTCGATCTTTTCTTGTGTCCTTGAATTCCTGAAATTTACCATTAAACTTAAGGAAGTCCCAAATTTTCACATTTCATTACCTCTCTGGGGCCCCGAGTGGCCCAGTGGTCTAAAGTGCTGACCATTACGGATCACTGCCATCTCACCTCTGTCTGTGTGAGTTTGAGTCTGGACTCTGCTAACATGGGTAAGTGAGAAAGCGTGCCAGTAGCTTCTCGTGGGTCAGTGGTTCTTCCCGGGGTTTTCCAGGGTTCTTCCTCCACCATTAATACTGGCCGCCATGTATAGCCTATCTTGTGCTGAAAAATGGTGTTAAACCCTACAACAACAACAACAATCATTACCTCTTTCAGGTAAGGCTAGGTTACTGTCATATGTGGCAAAATATATAAACCAACCAACCAGCCACTAATCAGTTTATTGATTGCAGTCATATAAACTAAAAATGATACTATACCATCACAGACTTAGATAAAAAAAAACAAATAAAGGTGAATGGTTTTCCTTTTTTAATTCATTTTAAAGAAAGACACAGAAAATTGGGATCTCCACAATATACTGTGAAGTGCTTGTTAAGTATTATGAAGAAAATTCATACCATTGACCATGCTGCTCATTCTAATTGTATTCACTGACCTTTTCCACAAAAACAGACAGAGGATTGATGGCAGTGATCCGTAATGGTGTGCACTTTAGACCACTTGGCTACTCAAGGCCCCAGTCATATATATGTTAATATATAGAGTGAATTGCATCATATATTATGTAGAGTGGATTGTGTCATATGAATATAAGCATGCAAAGTAAATTGTGTCATATGCATTTAAGAATGTAGAGTAGATTGTGTCACATACATGTAGAGTGGATTGTGTTCTGCTGGGGTTTTCCTGGGTTCTTCCAAGTTCCACTACTACTTATACAAACTGCCCAGTATTGCCTATTGTGTGCTGAAAAATGGCATTAAACCCACAACAGCAACATATGTATGCATGTATGAAGAGTGGATTGTGTAATATGCAAGTTATGTATGGTAGATTCTGTCACTCATGCATGTCACCATGTAGAGTGGATTGGGTCATATGTATTTAAGTATGTAGAGTGGATTGCACCATATGCATGTAGGCATGTAGGGTGGATTGTGAACTACTTATATTCCTTGTGGAAACATGATCTAAAGAACAATAGGAATAGGTTGCTAATTATTTTTTCAGTTGGTGTTTCAATTCAACTATACTAAGCCCACATCCTTCCTCCTCTGATACATATACATTGCTATGTATTTACAAGAACATGCATTATGACCCCATTCATGGTGTATGTCTATGTGGTCATGTAGGTAAATTTATTTGTATCAAATAAGATATTGAATTTTGTTCTTAAATATCAAAATTAATTAACTGGTCTGTTCAATCTTAGCTGATTGCTATTGACTATTATGATAAAGCCAGATCCTAAACTGGATTTTAAAAAAAAAAGAATATGGGGATGTCCATTAATTATATAAAAAAAAATTTAGGCAGTTTTTTTATCCACCCACCCATGTCAACAACTGTCAAACTTTCAGGGACCCCCCCAATAAAATTATGTCAAAATATTTTTTATTCCCCCTACAAACTAACAATATTTTATACAGCTGGCTTTTATGCTAAAAATAGAATTATGGAAATTAAAAGGTCTAAAAATAAATTTTAATAATATTTTTTTACTTGTTTAACAGATTTCAAATTGACTGTAACACTTTGAGTTCTTAAAATAATTGAGACTTTATATTATAGCTTCTATTATTTTCCCCTGTGAGCAAGTGTGTGCCATACCAACACACCGACTAATTTCCTATTTTTTGATTTATTAAATTTATTGTAAAAAAAAAATAACATTGTTGACATCAATTTACCTTGAACTCCCTCTACCCCATGTCAACAATTGTCAAACTTCTTCAAACCCCCTTCCACTCATTTTGCTGACATAATTAACGGACGACCCCTATGCCAGGTCCATCATAAAAAATAACAAGGTTGTAAAAATTTGTTTTCAACACACACTGCTTTCATTGTCACATCACAGTACAAAATATATCTGGTTTGAACTGAATCACACATTTTAGTTGACTTCTTCCAAAAATGCCCACACAGAAGTGATTCTGCCGTATTTACTTCTTTGGGCATATAAATAATGACCTTCTAAAGGAATAGTTGTCTGAGAATCGAAATAATTGCTATTTCAAAGTATCTGTAATCAGATTCTAACAAAATAATAATGCCCATTACTGAAATAGTCATTTCTGAACGCCTACATGACCTGTATGACCTTTACTGCACTGTGATCTACTTCAAGTTTCTGTGATCTTGTGCTTATTGCAATAGGAATGCAGCTGACGAAGCGTTTCAATTGAAACTAAAATAGCCCAGCCAGTTTCTTGAAAAGCAGTAAAGCACTAAATCCCAAAAGTTGACAAAAAAGATATTTTCTATCATTAAGATAATAACAGAGGCGTGTAAGGTGACCGACGATTTGTTTACCTTGTTCACCAAAACTCGAGGTGGTTTAAGGAAATATTGCGTCGAAGTCAAGCAACACGCTTCGTGTAATTTGAAAAAGGCTTTGAAAGCCTTCCTGCTTAATAAACGGTTCATTTCTGATATAATTAATTATAAGATATTAGTATGTTTATAATGCAAATCATTTAAAACTACATCAATGGAATGTTGATATTTGTTGTACAACTTATGACCAAGAAAACATAGGGTTCCGATTGCATTCATCTCAATCGAGGCACCTCTATTTTCATCATCGGCACACAACGGTTTATAGACAACTTCGTAGGTTCCGCTGTATGGCTATCAGACATTTCGGTCCGAATTGGGTCGAAATTAAAACAATTCATCCCATCATGAAAGACAATTCGGCCCAACATTGCGATAGTTTATTCAAGTTCTTTTTCTTCCAACAAGAAGATGTTTTTGAAACACACACACACACACACACACACACACACACATATATATATATATATATATATATATATATATATATATATATATATATATATATATATATATATATATATGTGTGTGTGTGGTGTGGTGTGGTGTGTGTGTATGTGTGTGTGTGTTGATTAATAAAAGAATAATACTTAACATATAATATTCAACAGAACATATTTTTTAAAAAAATTCTAAGAATAGCGACACTGTACATGAGATATTATAACAAATATATTTAATTTTAGAGTTCAGATTGTAATACTGCTTCGTATATGACACACTCAATTGCACATGGCTTTATAAAATATAAACGATCTATAGTGAACATCAGAGATTACCTTAAGATGTCACACCAAAGCGTTGGCAGAGCTCTGGTCGGCAAAACCACCAATGCGACGAAGGAAGATGCTCTATATATCTGCTCAAGCCATTGAATCGGCAGTGCTAATTGTATAATCGATATTCATGTTGGGTCTAGATTATTGAGACTCGCTTTCCTCATATACATTTTTTTTTCTTCCGATCTGATACTTTGTGTCTGTGTATTGTTTATTCCAACAATACACTATCATTTGTTCAGTGCACTAAGGATGTGACGACTCTCAACAATCTGTGGAATGTAACTGTTACCATCGATGGCAACACTGGACATGTGGCACAGGTAAGAATAACTTGAACATTTTGTTACCTAAATATTTGTTAATGATTCCAAATGAAAATGGTACGAACTATCAGACATGATGAAAAAAATAAATGTTATTTTTGCAGTAGATATGGACAAAGCAAGGGATTAAATAAAAATCGAAATAAGATAGTAGAAGCACTATGTTTCCGCTTGAAATTTGAAATGAGCAACGTTTTTTCGTATACAAAGATAATTATATTACGACTCAATATTGGGACTAACTGTATTGTGAATTTTGTTATCAATAACGTAATCATAATATAAATTCAGTGATGATTATTCAAGATCAGCTTGTCCGTCAATGATGTTTGCGAAAGATACTTCTGACCACCTTGAAAAGACTGTATAATATAAAACGACCACGAAACTTCGTGATCCAACCTGACGCTGATGTGAGGTCGGTGGTTCATAGGATTCGCGCATGTCGATCAATGCTAAAGGATGGAAGCAGAAGATTTTCATGTGCAATTCCACTGTCACATGTCTTTGGAATTTGCAGAAATGTCAAAAATGTCATTTTCGGAGCTAAGCATACAGCTGTACGGAAGGCTACCGACGATGATGCAATCTGGCACCCTCTCTGTGATGCTGGTAAAGTAGCAATGACAAAACTTTCATTGTGGATGCCAACAATGAATGCTACAGTCATTGACCGAAGAACAATGAATGCTCTCTTTTAGAGACTCAGGTGATAAATCAACATTATCATGGTTGACTATGACCACAGATAGTGTTCAAAGTAACATTAATGGATTGTTCAAATGGCAGATAGGGTCACAGCAAGGGGTATCTGTACCACAACATATATTAATTGCTTTCCCAAATACTGAACAAGTAAACTCACAAACACACAGTTTAATGATATTTGACAAACTTGATATTACTGAAGTTTCTCTGAGAATAAATGGACATCAAGAACCATCCGAAGATATATTATTGAATTTTGATAACAATCATGAAGCACGTGCATATCATCGTTGGATGACATTTATGGGACGTGGAGCATGTTGAATCTGGCCTACAAATATCACAACTAGATTTTGCAAAGCTGTATCCGGTTTATTACTTTTCGCTGGAACACCTGGATTTAGGTACACACTCTGTGGTTGATCCAGACTTTCAAGTTCGTGTTGCAAGAGGAGCTATTGCTAATTACAGAACAATCGCTGATATGTTCTCAGGCAAAACAATGCTGCTTGAAGGTGTTAGCGGACGAATGAATGAGAGTCATTGATGCCCCAATGGAAAATATGCAATTAAATCTCACATGATATTATAATATGATATCATCATGTTAGGGTTAGTCTGACTCCCGATCAGATTAAAAATCTACAATCAGTAGAAGAAAAAAAAAACCAAACAATTCTGGAATAAAAATATTACTGAAATTAGCAGAGATCGCAGGTGATCCAGATAAACTATCACTGACAGAACGTCAACTCAGGCACTTCAATAACGCCAAACGATCAAAAGTCGGCGTTAGACTTGATCTTTCTGCGGATGCCATTAAAGACATCGCAAAGTCGGGTGGTATATGTTGACTTTCTGCAGGTTTACCAGCGTCGATAGCGGCTGCATCCCCAGCTGTTGCAAAGCAGCTGCACTTGGTGCTGTTGAATCTGCCGCTGTGATGGCATTAAAGAAAGCAAACGGTTATGGACTAAAGACGTCAAAAATAAAAGTATTTTAGCCTTATACGAGCCATTCTAAAACTCAAACTAGCACAGCATCTGATAAGCTTGATCAAAGATCCTTGGCTCTTCCTACGTGTACGTGTATCTATTGCAAGAAGATAGGACATGTTATTTATGATTGCTTCAAATTGAAAAATAAGAAACAGAATCAATACAGACCTATCACAAATGCTCTTATTCCTAAGAAGTCAAGGTCACGGTCGTGTTTTGATAGCAATATATTTGTTTGGTCTAATAAACCCCAGTCTGATTTTATTATGGAGAATTATGAACCATTTATGTCGGAGGTTTCTATCACTCTTGGGTGATTTGGCCAATTCTATCGCTATTAAAATTTAAGAAACACAGAAGCTTCTCAAAGTCTTTTATTTTCAGGTATTTTGCCTTTTTCTAAGAAGTCTTCTTCTAATGAGAGTGGTCTTACTTGGGGAATAGAGCGCGGCTTTGTTAATGGTCCATTGTGTACATTTGTCATCACACTTAGTCTCAAGACCTGTGAAAGTCTGAATAATGTATCTTTAACCTATTCTGGGCATTCATTTATTACTAGGCAACGATCGAGCTGGAGATAAGATTGTAGGTTCATCCAGTTGTAAGTGACAAGTATCGTTTGGATCAGAAAGTTGATCCAATCGAAAAGAAATTCTCTGACTTATACCCAACTTGTGCAGTTACTAGAGCTATGACAAATAATGCTCTTGAGAATGATCTCAATAATGAAAGAATTGCTTTAGCTGACACATGTATTGGTCAGGCTATTGATGAGGTCACTTTCACTCCTTGTTTAGATCAATCAAAAGATACTGATCATAGTGATCCTCATTTAATTACTCATTATCATTTTTTAATCAGGGTGACAAACGACAATCACTTTTCGTCGAACAGGAAAAAGATTTTGAGAGCTCCTGGTTTTTTTTAAAGGTCATAAGTGAAATTGAAATCACTGAAGTACCTGTCTATTATTTCATTAAAAATGGAGTTCTTATGAGAAAATGGAGATCTTCCGAAGTACCAACTGGAGACAAGTGGTCAGTGAACTATCAGATTGTAGTTCCAAAGTATTACAGACAGAAAATGCTTAGTCTGGCCTATGAAACTCCTCTGTCTAGTCATTTAGGGATTAATAAGACTGATCACGAGATCTTGAATCACTTCTATTGGCTATAAATCAAAAGTGATGTTTGTAAATACTGCAGATCTTGTCATGCTTGTTAAATGGTAGGAAAACCCAATCAGAAAATACCTAAGGCTTATCTATAGCCTTTTCCTGCATTGGATGAAACAGTTAGCAGAATATTGGTAGAATATGTTTGTCCCTTACCCAAGACCAAGTCAGGTAATCAATACTTGTTGACCATCATGTTTGCATCAACAAGATTCCCAGAGGCAATTCCTTTGAGTAATTTAAAAACTAAAACAATAGTAAAAGCTTCAATCAAGTTTTGTTTACTCAGTTTGGCCTTCCAAAATCTGGCCTATCTGAGGAAGAGGCAAATCTAATGCCTCTAATTTTCAAGCTAATTAAGCATGTATATGGCATCCAGCAATTTAAGTCAACACTTAAATTATTGTTTGACAAAACTTAAATGTTGACAACTCTTGATGGTGGTGATTGAGTTCTTTTCTCTTGCTCGTTCTTCAAGCTTTTCTTCATATTATATATTGCGACCCGTACAAAGTTAAGACGAAAATGAATAAGTCAAAGTATAATAATAGAACTCCTGGAATGTAATTAAATTATAGGAGTACCAGTGCATTGAGAGAAATAGCCATGTTAATTTAGTTGTACTTGTCCCACTCACTGAGGACTTAAGTGAAGGAGTGCAATCGGACACTATTGATTTTGGAGCGACAAATCTTCGGAATTCAGAAACTATGAATAATCTGGACCTGAAACTTTCAAATTTGCACCAGCAAGAAAGGATTTAACTTACACAGTTATTATTTCAACATGAGCACTTATTTCCAAATGTTTCTACGAGAACAAACTTTTTTTCATCACGTTGAAATTGTACATTCCAAACCTGTGAAATAACAATAATACAGGATGAACCCTCTCAAACAGGAATACTTGAAAGAAAATTCAGTATCTGCTGAAGAATGATTTCATGGAGCCTAGTAAAAGTGATTGAAACCAGAAAAACTTGTTCCGAAACCAGAAAAACTTTCCGCATGTGCACTGATTATAGAAAAGTGAACAGTGTTATTAAAACAGATTCATTTCCATTACCCAAAATCGATGATTGCATTGATAAAATTGGAAATACAAATTATGTCACAAAATTTGACCTTCTGAAAGGATTTTGGCAAATTCCACTGACGGAAAAAACGATGGAAATTTTACCAAAAGAAAGTAATGTCGTTTGGGATGAAGGGTTCACAAAGTACTTTCAACATGCAATGAACATGATTACCTCAGGTCTAGATAAAAGTAATGCTTACATAAATCATGTCATCATCTACAACGACACCTGGAAAGAACATTTAGCAACATTAGAAAAGTTCTTTGACAGACTCACTGATGCAAGTTTGACAATTAATTTATCCAAAATTGAGTTCTTCTGTGCTTGTGTAACATTCCTTGGTCATATTGTTAGCCATGGACATTTAAACCTATACATGCTAAGGTCAATGCTATTTCTGAATTCCGTGTGCCTTTTAGTTATAAGCCACTGATACGATTTTTAAATATGGCCGGACGATATAGAAAAATTTTTAAAATTCTTCTATATTTGCTGAACCCCTGATAAATTTATTGAGTAAGAAAGTCAAGTTTCATTGGTCTGAAAAATGTCAGGAGGATTTTGATAAGTTAACGTCAATACTTAAAAGTACACCAGTTTGTACGGCTCCAATTTTCAGTCAATCATTTAAACAATGCAAGAAGATAGAAATGGTGTTGATCATCCAGTGTGCTATTTTTCCAAGAAATTAAATAAGCACCAAAGAAATTATTCAACAATCAAAAAGAAATGTTTGGCTGTGATATTGGCATTAGAGCATTTTGAAGTTTACATTATTTTCGCTCCTTCCCCATTATTGTGTTTAGTGGTCACAACCGCCTTACAAAAATCAGATATTATTAAGGTGGAGTTTGTTGTAAGAGGAATGTAATATTGACATCAGGCACAGCAAGGGAAAACACAATTTAATAGGAGATGAACTTTCCCGTGTATAAAATTATTATTTCATGCTTTGTATAATTTGTAAGAGTTCTTCTTTTGTTCTTCTTTATAAAACTCATGTATAATTAACACATGGTAAAAAGAAAGCTTTATTATATAAATCTTTCTTTTTCTTTATTGGTGAAGTGTTAATGTGTTTGTAATTTAATTATTTTGTTTGCTAGTTTTAAATATTTTGTAATCGATTACATGTTATAGTAATCATAACTTTGTTTACTGGATTAGATATTTTGTTTAGAAATTCAGTTAAGATCTGTTTGACTTGACTTTTTCAATTTACTGATAAACAACTAGTACCAGAAACATTGTCTATAGTTGCTGACCTTGATTCAAAACTAGTAAGGTTTCTAGTACACAACTTTCTTCAAAAATGCTTAAAATTATTTGTAAAAGTAAGATCCATTCAGTGGAATCATGGCCATAACTGGAGTACGTGATAATTATCATGTAAAAGAAAGATGACAACGTGACCTTTATACGGGAATCTGTTTTGCATCTTAACTTAGTGTATAACTGTTTTGTTAATACGAATAAGCTTATTGGGCTTTAACCCTGTGCCACTCAAAGTTGTTTTGTTGTGACCAGATAGATAGATAGATAGATAGATAGATAGATAGATAGATAGATAGATAGATAGATAGATAGATAGATAGATAGATAGATAGATAGATAGATAGATAGATAGATAGATAGATAGATAGATAGATAGATAGATAGATAGATAGATATTGACATACCAACACCAGCTGGTATATTAATTTCAGTTAAAGGTTATGATACAGAAAGAATGAAAATGTTTATAAAAGATTTTATTTCTACTTTGTTTTGCGTTGATATTCAAGAAAGAAAACGAGTTTATAGAAAAAGGGTGCAGTTGTTAATGATAATCTTGAAAAATTAGAACTGCAAAATGACTTTCAACTTCATGCAGCATTTGATCTTTATGAGACAAATTATAAGCGATTTGTAAGACATATAAGAACATACAAAGTTTTGGAAAATTGCCAAATAGTGGATATTTACGAAAAATATTAGAGGAACTAAAACAGACTTCATTGGTTATTATAACCATTGTCTTTTTTGTCTGAAATTTTAGTGGTGGTATTCCTATTGGTTTAGTTATCAAACATATAAATAAAATTAAAACAGACAATCTTCTAGAAAATTTAGATTTGGTGAGAAAGAAAACACAAGACGTGGAGCTGGTTTCCATGGTTCTAATTTTAAAAATCCAATCTAACAAATAATTTTAATAAATCTTGAAACTGGAGAAGAAATGAAATTTAAATCAATTTGCTCTGCGGCAAAATATCACGAAATTAATTCACGTGCAGCTATAGTATAACAAAATCATCAACGTCGATAATGACATTTGACTGATTTATCTTTAGATACGATAATTAATATTTCTAGATCATTTCCAGAAAGACAATGATGCTTAAATTCCATGTCATCGTCACGATTAAATGGTAATGTCATTATTTTTTTTGAGTCGAGCTTAATTTTGTCTGCTGCTGTTAACAAAAAACAGTAAGAATCACCCAATGATGTCAAAATATCAACAAAGTAAACGCTATGTCGAAGCAAACAATTACGAATTGCCTCAGATAGTTCTTTGCGATTTAATATATTAACTCACTGATGATATGTTATTTCAACGAACATATTATTATTCATTAGTTAAAGGATTATAATAATAATGAACTAAATTTAGAGACTGAAGCAAACAATTACGAATTTCCTCAGCTAGTTCTTTGCGATTTAATATATTAACTCACTGATGATATTTTATTTTAACGAACATATTATTATTCATCAGTTAAAGGATTATAATAATAATGAATTTAATTGAGAGACTGGCTGAACCATATTCGGTAGATTAGTTTCAGTTTCATATTTTACATTATAAAATATTGCTGATGATAGATTTGCTGTTTATACTGAAAAAAATATTTTACATAACTATGACGCTGACGCCGAAGATGATGTTGTTAGTAAAAAAAATTAAGCAGAGCAACAACTCTGTTAAGTACCATATTGCTCAAAAAGATATTAATATTTATTTTCAATGCTGCAGACCATCACATAGGTTGGCAACTTATAAAGCTCTTTTTAAACAACAACAAATATAAAATACTATGTAAGTTTTGTCAAAATATTTAATCTAATGCCAGTTGATGAGGCAAGAAAATTACAATTAATTTCTCTATGTAAACCAGAAAATGTAAGTCAGTGTTAATAAAATCTGAAAATATTTATAATAATATTATTCAATCGCAGTTGATGTAATCGACTCAGATGGTACCGATCTATTAAATTTATCACTGTATCCACGCCTTTTGAGTAAACTTTCAGAGAGGATCAAATTGGTATTCTTGAAAGTACTTTATCAACAACAAATACAATCCCGCTCCAGTTATATCATTTTTCAATTTTTTTTTCATCAAAGAAATTCTAATGTTATCGCCAACTTTAAATTTATGCTTGCGGTGCATATTTTAGTTTGCTAATATTGGATTTGTTATTCCGTCGTTTGGTGACAATTTAATGGTTCGATGTTCTGTAGTTGTTATTTTTTGCATTAGTGCATCAGTCATCGACTTCCCCTTTTATTCCGAGGACGTCGGAATGCGTCTTTACTCAAAACATGTACAATATTAAAAAGATATCTTTTTGGAGCGCCATGAGCGCCAATGCTAAATTGAGCTATCTATGTAGCAGATATCATGACGCATTACTATTGAATCAACTTGATTGTAAGGCTCTTGTCATGGCAGCGGATTATCGTTTACGTCAATTTGTTTATCAAGAGGATTATAAAATCGAGAATATTTAAGACCTGGAAATGTCCAACAGCCTTTTGGTTTCGGCCGTTTGCCAATTATTGTATGTATACGTGCTCCAATTATTTCTCTGTTGTTGAATTTTTAGAAATATGCAACAATTTTATTTTGGTCGATGCATAAATCTCTATCATAATCTCACTCGCATGTTTTTATTTATTTAGTCGTCTGCTAAAATAATTTTGTCAGAAAATAATTTTTTCAAATTATAAAACTGAAAAAACTTTTACTTGTTTCTTAGTCACAATCTGACGTTTTTCCACCATTGAGCTTGTTTCTTAGCAGTATTTTGATCGAAATTCTCGTTTTTTTACAGGTCATACTTTTCAATATAAATTTTACCAATTTTTTTTTTCCTTTTTTTATCTAATTTTTCTTGTTTTTGTTAGTCGATTTTTTGTTAATTTGTGGTTGAAATTGCTCGTTTTTGTATGAAGCTACCATAAAATGCTAAAATTTATATGAAAAAGCACTTGAGGTAAATCCTTTAAAAAATACAATTTACTAATTTTAAAAAAAAAATCCTATACCAAGCAAAATTAGTCAGAAAACACAAAAACTAAATTTATTTAAAATTTATAAATATTATTTAATCATCTACTAAAATGATCTCCCTGACAACGTAAGGACAACCCGCTTATGACAATTTTGTTGCTGGCAAAATAATTCTTTTTCTTTTTCCACAGATTGCACAAATACTTTTCAGCATTATTCTATTATTTTGGGGGGTTTTCTAAGGTTTTTTGTCGTTAGTTTCTGTTTTAGTTTTACACTTGAGACAAAATGTTGAAATTTTATATCAGTGAGTTTAGATAAAATTAATTGCAAACTTTAGGTAGCTTTGCAAACATTAATTACAATACCATCATTAGCGTGAGTGGTTTGTTTATCAAATTGCAAAATAAACTTAGGAATATCTTGATTTGTACACATATATTTGATAAACATTACGCAATAATATCAACAAGCAGAAATTCCAACTATTTAATCTTGATTAGACAAATAATGTTTTTTAATTATATATCATTTTACTTTGTCACTTGGTGAAATTTCGACGAGTCAAATTAGTTGTCATCAAAAACAACTACTCAATGTGTGTCAGGTCCATCTTTAAAATCTTGTATATTTATAACGTATGAACCCAGCGATGATGGAATTGTTATAAGTTCATCTATGGAATAAATTCGGTGGAACTTTTTAACTTTTTTAGTTTATCAATTATATCAAAGTTACTTGACGCAGGCGACTTCATCTCCTTTTTCCTGGCACCATTAGCCATCTACTTCGTAATACCAGAACTGGCAATAAACTTTCCGCCAATTCTGCTTGCAATGGGACTATTGGAATAAATCCACCTTTTCGCTGTCGTGTCTTTTTTTTTCGTCGTTGTCTTTCTTCTCACCGTTTTTCTTTTGGGCATTACATTATCACTCACATAATATTAGAGTCAGAAAATTACAAGTAATTTCCTAATTCTGTTACCATTGACATTCATACGAAAATTAAACTAAACAATTAAACGAACATGTTCTTTATACCATTGCCTTGAACTGCTATTTCGTTGCGCCAGATACTGCTCCAGACGCTGCAGCTAATACTAATGTACCAAGGTCTGGCACAATTTTAGGTAGTAATGTTCTATCTATTACAAATAGTGCCGGACCGAAGAAACAGCATTGTTTTGCCAACGCAGTTTTTTGTGTAGCACTTGAATTTAAACATTTGTTTTTCGCGATCATGTTTATTTACTTGTTTATTTTGTTTGTTCTTTTGCTAACAACGATTTTGTTAAAATACCCATCTGAACGTTACGTTTAACATTTAATAATAATGGCCTCTGTTTGGCAACGGCAGCTACTAATTTTTTAACTTGGCCATCAGTTAAATACATTTCTTTTACAAGTTATTTTGTCATTATATAACAATTATAGCTTAAATTTGAAGATCGGAGAACTTTGAGTAAAGTGTCAAGTACTTCAAACTTGGATTGACATTTTACCTATAACAGCGTCAATAGTAACAAAGCTGTCGCTTATCACTAACGCATGTACATGAAATGGTACAACTGGAGCTGTTCCTAGTATTCAAGTAATTCCAATTTGCAGCTCGCTCGCTATGTTTACTACCATCGAAATAAAATATTGGACAAAGCGTACGAAATTCTTCTAATGATATATGAGATTTATCTTCACCATCTTGAGATTTTTGCATTGAATCGAGTAATACATATACGGTCTAATAATGTTATTATTAGCGTCATCTGCAAAATTTCATTCTATCGCTCGCTCCGGATATCATTTTGAATTTATTATAGCATATATTCGTCTAACATTAGCGCTATCAAATATCGAATTATTTTGTTGTTGTTTATTACATCGAGCTTGCTGCTGGAATACAACAAATAATTGTCGCGGTTTTCGTTCACTTGATGTTCATGTAATTTGTCACGTGTAATCGGTGGTATTCGGAACTGCTGTTTGATATATTTTATGTTGCTGTTGTGTGTTTTGCAGCATATCATTTAATTCCGTCATTTTAGTGTTAGACTGAGTTATTATTGGCATCCACAGTGCAAGTTTGTTTATAACAAATTCTGCATCAACCTCTCAAGATGGAAACAAAGAATCATTTTGTTCTATTAGATCTAAAATAAAGGTATGCTTAACTCCACGATATACTTTATTATAATCACTGCGAGATCCAAATATTTTACCCAATGGCAGCATCATTGCAATTTGATGTGATTCTGTCGTAAATGCATTTCTCTTAACATGACCTTCATTTTAACGTATATTTCTTACGTTAACTATCGTGTTATTAGCTAAATCATTAATCAAAGTTATCATTGCAGTTCCGTCTGCAGCTGCTCCTGGTATGGATATTATTGCAAGCAGCAGTAAGTGAGACTCTTGTAGCGTTTACATCAGTGGCTGCAGCTGGTAGTATTAGACCAAAATTAGCACCATTAGCAATAGGAAAATCTCTTACTACTGCAGCATTAGCAGCGGTATCAGCTTCAGTAGCAATGCTTTTACTAAAATAAAATCTCCAGATGCTGCTTTAGAAATTCCAGTATCGTTATTAGTTGCAGCTTATCTGGAGTAATCATCGGAAAACGAAATAGTATTTAAGACTGTACTTGCAACTTGTAAGTGAAATGTCAAATATCTTCAAAAGTTGGATTGATCAGCTTATATCAAGCACTTTTAAATAAACACCAACCGTTATTTGTAAGAGCTACTTATGTTGCAACATCAATTTCGGCAGGTGCTGTCATTACCCGGCCACCATTTTTACTGTTATTATAGTCCTTAACGTGTTATAAATTGGCGTTAGCTCAAAATCGTCGGCAAATGCTTTATTTTTTGGTATAAGTTCTTTAATTGTTCTATTTATATCAGTCAAGTTGTATGTTCCTTGTGGAATTTTAATTGATATCCATTTTGAAAATAGTGGATAACGTTGATTATTACTAGTAAAGGTATATTCATCATTTACTCTTGTTTTTAACATTCCAACAAGTGCATGAAATTATTCTAATTTCATATTGGTTTTTTTTACGATCTAGTGCTATTGGCGGAATATACTTCACTGAAAACTTCGCGCTATCTTTATCAGATGAGCTAGTAGTCTAGTAACTATTTGGCTGACATTTATTATTATAAATGAAATATAACAGAATATAACAAAAATACATCTTTTGATGATATAAATAGCAATATATATATATATATATATATATATATATATATATATATATATATATATATATATATATATGTGTGTGTGTGTGTGTGTGTGTGTGTGTGTGTGTTTGTATGTGTGTGTGTGATTAAATCGCCTTGATTTGGTATAAAATCAAGGTCAAAAGTTTCATTTTTGACAGATGCTAATAAATTTTCCGATCTCAAATTATCAAATATGTCAATAATTGCATTGTCCATTTCAGCACCAACATTTGCAACTTATTTTGATGATATAAATAGCAATAATCTGCCAATTATTTCAGTAATTGATGCAAATGTTCTAAAACATTTTGATGTTGTTACTTTTTAATTTTATCTAATCGCTTCTAATCATAACCTTCAAATAATTTTTAAAAAGTTAATTTATTTACTTAACATATTCTTTATCTCTTAACATTCTTTGCAGTAAAAATACCAGTAATAACAGCATCTCTAGCTGTTTTTTTTAAAAAAAGGTCTTTTAACATCTTTCATTTCAGCTATATCAATTTCATTGTAAGCTCCAACATTTTTGTTATATCATTTATTTTTTATGACTTCTTTGTGTTTATCTTTTTCCCAATTATTAATATTATCAACGTCCGAAATTTTATAATCTTATTCATCACGATTTCTGTTATATTCACGTTCTCAAATCTGTAAATCTCCTCAGTCGTTGTAATAGGGCCTGCTGGTCTGAAAAAACCCACCATATTTTTCTTGTCCTTCGTCGATTGATTTTGCTTCGGTACTTAAGCTATTATTATGGTGACCATATTTGTTACTTTTTATGTTATTAATAGCCTTAATATTAATATCAGCAATAATTCCATGTCGATATAACTTAATGCTATCATAATAATTTCCATTTTCTGAAAGTACTTTGTCTCAATGCTCTTTATTGTTTAATTTTATTTTTGTAGATCTTCAATTATTTTGTCTGCCTTAAAATCATCTTTTCTAACATTGTGTACTTTAACACCCTTAAAGTAATCATATTTTGTTATTAAAATCGTCATATTCATTATCTCTTATTTTGCTATCTATATTTTTTAAATCATTGTCAAATTTTCTATTTTCTTCTCTCTCTATTCTAAATTGTTTTTGTTGTTCTAACCTTCTCACAATTGATCCAGCTACTGCTGTTTTTGTTTAATTGCTAAGTAGTTCGTAATTTTCCTCTTGTGGATCAATTGTGTAAATAGAAACGCTATCGTAGTTGCCATTATCTTCGGGAAGTAAATTCATAAGCATGTTTTGTTTTTCCCGACCCAGTTCTTCCAATAATAATGACAATCTGGAAGTTTATTGTTATGTTTATGTTTCAACAAACGTTCTGTATCAAAGTTTGATATCGACCATTTTGCCATTAGTGTTATAAAATTTTGTTATATAATTTTGTCAAATAGTAAATAAATAATGAGCTATTATTCAAAATTGGGAACATTAGTAGGAGATTCAACGTCAAAAGCTCAGCAAGGTGACTTTTCTAAATATGCTACAATTGATCAGATTTATTAAATATCACAAGTGTTGATCAAAATGAATTTCTTTTTCAAGATAAACAAGGACGATTAAAAATAAGTAATATACAGCCGTCAGATGTACTTGTACGAATTTACCGCCGCGGTTTTTAATAAAACTGTTACTTTTGCTGATCAAGGTAAAATACAAGATTCGGGTAGGTCAGTTACAATTATGTTAAGAAAGCTGGCGAGTCATTTACTGGTGGCATTATTATGCCAGGAAAAAAAATTACATGCCACGGAGACCCAACTGCAGAATCAGACGCAGCAACAAAAAATACGTCGATGATCAAGAATCTAAGTACGTATTAGTGTGCGCTGGTATAATGAGAGCATTTCTGATTATGAATAATAATGGTATTAATAATCTCAGAACACCAGAAACAGATTTCGACGCAGCAACTAAAAATGTGTCGACGATAGCAACATATGGACAGCGACAGGAATAACAACAATTAACAATGAAATTACTGCATTTAAAATGGATTATGGTAATCACATACAAACGCTCCTGAATGTTCTTAGAAATATAAACAGATCTATTAATGAATTGTTTTGAAGTCCTGCGGTTATAGATATTAAACTCGTTGATATTAACACAGACCTAACGATATTGTCAGTGACATTCCTAACATCGTTCAAAAACCTAATCTTGCTACAATTCCTCACGGACGAGCTAACAATATCGTATACATTAACAGGATTAGCTACCTAGACACCACCAAATAACACTATCAAACATACAGAGGAAGGTACTGGTGTGTATAGGCTGTCCATATTTAGCTGTGCAAAATTTAGTATATTTACCACATATCTATGGCGTCATTCAACTAATAGCTTTTTATGGAACTGTATCTATAGTGTTAAAAAAAGATACCTCAGAAACGTTTATGCTGATGTCAGATGATAAAAAATTAACCGCAGCGTCTTATTGGTGGTGTCTGGAATTGAAAGCTGAAACTACAAAATTAATTACTTAGATGACAGTATAGTATATGTTAACAAATATTATATAATAAAAATATAGCTTATTTTAATCATCTTTCAGAAAAAAGTTCAAAACAAGATGTGGACGCTCTAATGCAATATTATAGATATTATCAAAAAAATCTTTGGTGCGTAAAAAAATGTTACAAATACTATAAGAAATACTTCGAGTGATATCATATTTACCACTGCTAATGACTAACTCTGATATAATTTCAAGTGAAGCATCACTTAATCCGTTTTTTGTTAATAATATCCTGCATGGGTGTTTCCCTTTCAACAGCGTGTAAAAAAAAATTGAACCTCGACTTGCGACTAAAGAAATGCTTGTAAAACAGCAAGTATCACCTATAAAAATTACTTTATCAGATACAATCTTATTTGTGGGGTATAAAATATTATATGGACGATTTAATACACGAGTTCCGTATTATTGACAGTATGCTAACATATATTCTGCCAATAAGAGTCAGCAGATATGAAAAAGATTATAATAAAATTCGGGTTACAACAGTAGATGTTTAATATCGTGAAGCTTTAGAAATATCATTATCAAATAAAATATCAACCATATTATTCATAAATGTCATTAGATTATCTGCCCAACTCGCTATTAGTTCGTTGTTTTCACTCGCGAATAACCATACTGATCTATATTTTGGTGATACATGGCAATCCACTTTTTTAATACAATCGCTTATTGTTCTAGGTTTTAAACCAGTATATCTTAACTCTGATTTGATTTAATTAAATCTCTTACAATATGTGCTTGTTAGATCAAACGAAACATGTCGGATTGAATTACAGAAGGACGTTATATACAATAATTTATTATTTAGTATGAAATTTTGTCTAATAAGTATAGGGACTGTAATAGGTAATTGAGTTGTTTGCGTTTCAGAGACCCTTTATTTAGGACAAAACAAATTTTGTCAGAAACATTAAAGTCATCATTTTGAGCTAAGAAAAAGGCTGCTGACAAAAGTGTTAACCTATAATGTTTTAGAGGGGTAGGGGAATCTGAGAGAAACCATCAAAACTGCTTTACTACTATGTTATGTTCAAATATGTGTTCTTCAGAAGGTGTTGTTTATATTCAATTTTCAGCTGGACGAAGACATCATGCCGAATGCAGTTAGAGAACCCTTCTTCAGACAAGATGTAATCCAAAAATAAAAACGCCACTTAATATTTGCTTCTGATTACCAGCTGGAACTCCTGAGCAAGGTTAAAACATAATACATCGATGGTACCTGCAAGATCGTGAGAAAACATTTTTATCAGTTACTGATGGTTCACGGTTTCTTGAAGTCCGAAAAAACATGAAGCAAGTGCCACCAGTGTTCATCGTGATTTCCGGCAAAAAAAAAAAAAGATCACAAGAAGGTAGTTTATTATTTTGCTCACCACTTTTAATAATATTCACTAGAAATAAAAACTAAAGCAACTATACGATGTCTTCATTCTGCAAACTGCGAAGAAAACAAAAATTCGTTCACATTTTACATGTTCTCTGTTCGCCATATATTTTTTCTCTATATTAAAACAATTTACACAATGTTTCATTATAATGTTCTCCAGGCTCTACTTCGACGTTTACCCAGAGAACCATCAATCAAGTCATTTGTAGCAAAATTCAAAGGTTGAATATGGGCATGGTTTTCGATAATCCACATAGAAGTGGATGTGCATTCCACTGGTGCCAGGCTGTGTGGCGAAAACTTAAGGAAAAAAAGTCTTCGGGTAAATAGAGTTCAATGTTTTATATACATCTGTCTATTTTTCATATTTAGTCGATTCGTGACACGTTAAGTCTTCATTTATATTTTTATCAGTTCTTTACTATTTTAACCTAGAGATAGGATGGTTCACGGTGTTTATTTGTAAAATTTTCCTTATTATGCTAATGATCTCATTATCTGCACCATTATAAAGGCTAATATGTATATATTGTTTATTTGTAGACGGCATACAACCAGCGAGATGCTATTTTTCAAGTTTTTGTAGAACGGTGGGTTTTTTTCGCCCTTTCTGTCAGCCGAACATATCTCTGCAGCATATAAGATAAGATTCCTAGAAAGGTCTGAAGAGCTGGCTAAACATTTAATTTACCGAGGCTACGACAAAGACCTGATTGCGGAGGCAATCCAAAATCCAAACAAACAAACCGTGATGACCTACTCAGATATGGACAGAAAGAAAAGGTTGATAGGATACCATTTATTCTGACCTATCACCCAGACAATCCCAAAGTAGGTAAAATCATCGCAAACCACTGGCCAACCGTGCAATCGTCAGACATACTAAACCTAATACTTCCGAACAAACCTGTAGTAGCTTACCGGAGACCAAAAAACCTAAAGGACATCCTAGTCAGGGCCAAGCTAACAACAATCGCTAGTCAAAACCAACCTAGTCAATCTGGACCCTGTGGCGATAAAAGATGCAAAACCTCTCAACATATGATAGAGACCAAGACATTCACTAGCACAGTGACTAAAGAAAAACTAAACATACATGGTCCAAACAAAACGTGCAAAACAGAGAATGTGATTTATCTCATCACATGTAAGATCTGTGGCCTTCAGTACATGGGAGAAACTGAAAAGCTACACAAAAGGATAAACCTTCATAGATCTGATTGGATGACAAAAAAGCTGTACAGAAGTCCGGTTGCAGAACACTTCTCCTCCCTTGGCCACACTTTCAGTGATATAATACTTATCGCTATTGCTAACAACCACAGCTGGAGTTCCGAAACCAGGAAGGAAAAGGAATCATACTGGATACGCCGCCTTAGAACATTGAAACCAAGCGGTCTAAACCAAGAAGACTAGAAAATGAAAACTATGCACTAGTAGAATTTAACATTTTCTAAATCTTCTTATCCTTCAATTTTTACTATAAGAATAACCGGTATAGAACCAAATATCCGGGATATAATCTGCGTTACATATGTACACAAAGTAAAAATAGATGTCGCTTTGGCTTGTAGACTTTTAGGGAATTATACAACGTTTTCAGTTTCCGCAACTAGTCTATACAAGCTGGTTGTATTTATAGTTTTAGCACATGTGAAGATAGAAATGTAGAGGTTTACAAACGCAACGTTTTTGTGTTTGTTTGTCGTAACTATGTTTTGTATTTGCCTTTGAAAAAGACTCATTAAGAGTCGAAAGCGCTTAGGCTAGTTAGTTACTAGTTTCGTACTGTTCGTCGTCAGTTTATTGCATATATATATATATATATATATATATATATATATATATATATATATATATATATATATATATATATATGCACACACACACACACACTTTAAAATATGTTTCTCAGGTCTGGAACAATTGCTCTATTGAAGATATGGGCTAATTGGAGAAAAAAAAATGAAATTGGAAGCTGCACCGATTAATTGCTTTTGAGTCTTTTAAAAATGAAACTTGTTGATAAAATTGTTGCACAAGGAAGGAAGGAAGAAGAGATTATGCATATTTATTTAGTTACAAATACTCAAATACTAAATCGACCCCCCCCCTCTTCCACAGGAAATATGATGCATCTCATTATTGTCTACGTAACTCTCTACTCTACTTCTTTTTTTCAGATATCTTTCTCACATGTAACATGTGACTTTGGGAAGGGATTCCTAATGATGACCATAAACTCATAACCTTTATAACTTCGAAAAACATTTATCTAATTCAACAAATGTTTAATATTTTATTCTCAACCTGTTCTAGCTTGCAAATAAACTAAATTGAGAATGAAACGGTGTTCTCAAACCAGTGCACACGTTCACAGGTGGGAACTAATTATTGTACATAATTGATACTCGTTTTCACTTTGAAAACAATACATTCTTCTAAGGAAAATGTGAAAACCCATTTACTTCATACATTACATTCATTATATCCCAAAAGGAAAAAAATAACCCAATTACCATAAGGAAGAATTTTGAACTATACCGTAACAAAAACAAATTATATAAGAATTGTCCAAAATATTTTTTCTTTGTTAACTTACAAATATATAAGTTATAAGTTACTGAATATTTTCTTTTTAAAATAAATTCTTCTTAAAACTATTGTCAGTTGCATTATTAAATTGGGACGAATTGTCTTTCGTGTTGGGCCAAATTGTCTTTCGTGTTGGGCCAAATTGTCTTTCGTGTTGGGCCAAATTGTCTTTCGTGTTGGGCCAAATTGTCTTTCAAGTTGAGCAGAGTTGTCCTATTTTCTGTCCGAGATGAGCCGAATTATCTTAGACTAAATTGTCCAAACACTCCGCTGTTTTACTTACAAAGCCTTGCAGATATTACGTACGTCTGAGATAATGACAGATGTAAGGTGAATATGTTTGCATTTGCAAATTGCACATTGTATAGACCGGCCTCTATGGTACTTTTATTGACTGTGACTGTAATTTCATTTCACAGTATTCTGGTGGAAATGCTACACAAGCAAAAAAAAAAACAAAAAAAAGGCTGCTCCCATGTGCTGAAAAATCAGCTTGAAATATATATTCAAACGATCTTTAGCAGTTATGAAAACAGGGAAAGGAATTTTGCCGCCGTAGGCAATACCAAGTTCTGGAAATGCAATGGATTAATTATAAATCATATTAAAAAAGTATTGACAAATGTTATCGGCCTTTTTCTTTACAATTTAGTTTTGAAGTCCAAAGTGAAAATAATCAAGTGGAGCTAGTAGATATTTGATAGATGGACATCTTAAGTAAGACCAAACTATATAATCAAATGCACACCCATCAATCATACACCAAATTAATTACTTCTTTTTTAAAATATCTAAGATATATACGTTTTTTTTCTTTCTTTCTCTAAATAGCTAGGATAAACAGTGGGGAAAACATGCGAAATTCTTTTTCTTAGAAACAATGATGGAGTAAAATTATGACAAAATGGTGTCGACGTTCACCTGACTTTGTATAAATAGCAGGGAACCAGACTATCTTCTTGATCGCTCATACAGCTGAGTTGACCAATAAGTAGGTCTGCTTTTTTCTTCTTCTTATCTGTCAGAATAGAAATAAAAAGCAGAGACCAACATGTTGGTCTAAAAGCTCGAGCGGCGCTCAAAATAGTTCTACATTTAGCATAGTTACATTTTTAAAGAAAAAATAATAACCCTGGTTTTATTCACTGGTTATACCGGCAATTTACAAAAGGCCTGAATATCTTAGACATTGTAAGAAAGCGCCGATGAATCTTTTTTCTTTTAACAAAACATTTATATATTTGGTAATTCTTTCATTCCATTTTCACAAACCTGTATTTTCTGATCTGGCAAATTCCTTTTTCACTATTTTTGTAACTGCTAAAGTGAATGTACTTGAGATTAATTTCAGCTATTTATTGAGTATATCAAGGAACAGCCATTTAGGTTAGCTGTGTCCTTAGATGATATACATTTTCCACAAGTACACTATGCAAAGAAACTTCAGCCACAATACATGAAAGTAGCATATTATCAATTCTTTCATTCCACTTGCATGTGCATGTTACAAATGCAAAAAACTTCACTTTACACTAGCTCTCTCTCGTAATATCTGTAGAGCGCCCCCTATACGTAGTGCAATGCAGGGTTTTTTTTAAAAACTGGAGAACCAGACTAGATTTAAACAAACAAACAAAAAAAAAAAAAAAGAAAAGAAAAGAAAAGAAATTCTGGCCTAAGATGGAAAAAAGCCGAAGACATTTCGATTGACGTTGGATGTGCGTAAAGAAGACGTTTTAATTACTTCCTACATCAGCAAAGGGTTTGTTGAAAGAGAGATTGGCAAACGCCAGTAACCTTTCGACTGAGTCACTGCATGGACTGACAGGACGGAAACGGTTGAACATGTCATTCTAAATCAGGGATAAACAATGTAAATGTAAGTTTTATTTTTTAAACAGCAAACAGAAAACCCCATTTCAATACATACCCAGAGAATTAAATCTCAACTATTGCCCCATTTTAAACTTATTGATAATGTTGCAAAGCATCACACCGATGTAGATAAGCTTGAGGCTGAGATTTGAAACATTACATTAGACTACTTCAGTAAGATCATATTTATTAGTACTTCTAGTGCATGTCTTGGAATTTTTGGCCCACTTAAACTGACCTGTCCCCAAGATTTTTACTGTGGAGGACACATTGTCATCATAGGTCATAGGTGCATCATAGTGCTAATATTAGTACCCTTAGTCTTACCTCGTGGTTAACACAACAAACCTCGTTGTGGCTACGACATTGTAGCTAGTTGCACCACTACTGCTTGTATAACAAATAACGTACTTACCCTGACCTCCCATTTTGTCACAATTCCTCACATTCCATACCGATACCTCACATGAAAACCAAGGTCTCTCTAACTATTAGTGTGGTCACAATCCTGTGCATTTAACAACAGCAGAGACTATGAAGTAACTTGACTGATTCACCTTTTGATATACTTACTGGCAGAAATTGTGAGAACATCTACATAATTTCAAAAACAACTCTACAGTTTTGTTTATAAATCTGAATAGCAATCATTTGATTGTCACCTGATTAATTGTGAATATCATAATATTGTGTGATCAAGGTCTTACTGCCTAAATATTGGCTCTGTATAATCTGAAGGAGTAGTAACATTTTCAGAAATATCAGCAAATTATAGTCATAATGTTCTAGATTTACTTACTCTGTTTTTTTTTTCTAATAAATTAAAATTCTCACACAAGCAAATAGATGCGTTTTCACATTCTGTTGGCCTACATTTTGTTTGGTTTGATTGCAATGGAAACTGGGAATGCCAAAATTGATATTGAAGTATGTTTTTTAACAAAATGAATAAAACTATGTTAATGTTGAAGAAAGTGCTTAAAAAGCTTATTTTCATTCAAGATACTTACCATCCTTGCATTCCAGCCAAATGAAATATAAAACAATGGAATTTTAAATGCACATGCATTTGCTTGTATGAGTATTTGCTGTTGTTGTTGTTGTGGGGCTTAATGCCATTTTTAAGAACACGATAGGCTATACATGGCAGCCAGTATTAATGGTGGAGGAAGAAACCGGGAAATCTGCGGAAAGATCCACAGATCCATGAGAAACTGCTGGCAAGCTTTCACACATATCCACATTCGGCAAATCTTAGACTCAAACCCACTCAGACAGAGGTGAGATGGCAGTGATCCGTAATGGAAAAGTGTTATAGATCTCTCAGCCACTCAGCTAAAGGAAATTTTGTTTGTTTTAATTCAAGTTACTTTTCCATGCTTCTTGTAAGAGATTTATAATATTTCTATAAAATTTATCATCTTCAAGTGATTCACTTGTAAGGTTTAATCAAAACTGTTTTGGATATCTTAAAGCTTTGCTTTTGGCATTTGTGTGATCTGTATCAAACCAAGGCTGACATTTAACAAGTCTTTTTGGAGAAGCCATAGCTAGAATTTGTTGATTGTTTTCATTGTGATTGCTGCATCATGGTAAATATCAGTACAGTATGACCCCCGCTATAACATGGTAGTTAGGAGTCATAGAACCTGACTGTGTTATGAATTGAATTGGTGGTAGAAACATGTACTTCATGTGCTTTACCATTTTAAATAAATGTATATTAAATGAGAAAGACACGAGCAGTCATAAAAGATTGTGTATATATTTATTTAGAGAACTACACATTGATGCATACATGTGTATAGCTTATATATAGATATCTGATTTAAAGCATTAAGGCATGAATAAAGTATCAACACCGTGTACTCACTAAAAAATAACTGCACATATTTAAAATATTCAGTAATTTTATCACAGATCATTATGCGACTGAAATCAATGGGAAAAAATCAATAGCAAATAGTATGTAACAAATGATGAAACAGTACGTCCGAAGGTTAAATAATGGTGTCTGTATAAATTTCATACTACTTAATTTTCTCATCCCTGATTTGTAATACTTTATTATTATTTGCATGCATATCCATGCATGCTTTGTCCCTCTTCCATCCTCGGATTGTTGATTCATTCACACCTAAATCTTTAGCTATTTGTGATTGTCTAACATTGGACTTAATCCTGTCCAAAGTATCAATCTTATCTTTAACTGCAAAAGCTTTACGTTTCTGTTTCTGTAAACTTGATGGCTTCATTTATTCGGGGTTTTTTTGCTGCTTTTTTAGAAAATATTTTCTGTGTATGAGAATAATACATGTATATAATATGTCCAGAGCCACACCAAAAAGGTCTTATATTCAAATTTATAAGCAAACTCTTTTCCAAAATGATAATGTAACTTTACATAATTTACTTTTGGTACTTAAAAAAAATTTTTATGAGAAAAATACTGGTAATGTAAATGAAATTTCAGGAGCCATGCCATGACTGTTATATCCGAATTTGTGTTATAATGGAACATGTTATAGCGGGGTCACACTGTAATTGTTTCAAAGCATTCGTTAAGTTTGTTATTGTTCATATCATTTAAAATCTCGTCCATATTTTGAGATAATAGATCTTTGGCAATTTTGGATAAAAAAGAGACTTTCTTCTTTGTTCCATATCTATTTATTTCGTTATGCCCAGAGAATTATAGCCTTTTGCTCTACTTTACCCATGTAGACAAGTGAAAATACAGTGGGCTTGGTATATTGATTCAATTATATCATCTGTGTCAAAAATATATCTTTTTTTTAAAGACATGTTTGCTAAGACATAATCAATTGTTGATGCCAAAATGCCATGTGTACATGTAAATTTCCCTTTATTCACATAGAATTCTCAATCCAGTCATTTGTCATAGTTGTCAGTTTTTCTCCATAGTGATTTATCTCCTTTATGCCCTATCATACATTACTTCATCTTCTGTATAATTACAGTCTTGATGTTGGTCAATAGTATTTGATAAAATCTGGCAATAGGCATTAAAATTACTTGCTATTATTATTTTATAGTGAGCATATTTCATTTAGAGGTGAGCTAAACTTATTTTCTACCACTGCATATACATTTTCTTCTAAATAAATAGAAGAGTATTCAGGTGACATTTATGCAAAACCGAAGATTAATTTTCACTTCAGTATGCTAGCCTTAGATGAAACAACCAACTAAATAATAATTTTTAAGAACTTTTTTCTCTAGATATATTAAAATGATTGAAGAGGGGTTCACAAACAAAAACCGAGATACCCCTGATTTTCTTTTTGTAGATTATGATTTAATTCTTAAGCTATCATTGTTTTTTTAACCATTAATATTAAACTGATCGATAGTTTCTGCACATGTTTCAACAAAGTCTAGTATATCAAATTTTTCAATATAATTAATAAAATCTGACCTCGCTTCTAGAAAGTTTTTCTCATAAATGATATATTCCATACCAAACAGCCTTGCACAGAAGTAGAACCATTCTCATACACATTTTGTAGGCCTTGGCCAGTCCTATCTTTTTTCTACAAGAACATCATTGTCTCTAACCTCATCAAATACATACGTGTAACTGTCTATTATCAACTTGTCATATTTGTAGAAAGCTTTTTTCCTTTGTTCAGTAGCTTTTATCAATGTTGGGTAGAAATTGGGAAGAGCTTTTGTCATTCTGAATGGAAAATCTTCAGCAATATGTATATTTACTGGTCTGCTAGCTGCCGCTGTATCTTCATTCTCAGATGTGTTCCTTGAGTCAGCTTCACAGGCTTCTTTCCTTGTTTCTCTATAGTGTTTCAGCACTTTCTCTTTGTCTTTATAGTTGGAAAATTTGTCAGTCATGAGTCTTGGGTTTCCTTTTGATCTCAGCTTATTTGCTCTTTCAATTTCTATCCTCTCTGAATCTAAACCAAGTGATTCCTATGTATACACTTGAATCAATTTTTCTGTATCCTCCCACTTCTCTTCAGATTTCAGGGATTCCATAAAACACCAGATTCTCTCAATGGGAATATGCCTTTTGTTGCTCAAGCTTTTGTTCATTCACCTTCGAACGAGTTTCCAATTCAATAACTTTCTCCTTCAGGTTCTCTATCTTCTTGCATAGAACCATATTCTGATTGGTCAGCAATTCATTTTTGTTTTCCAGCTCATCTTGAGGAATCATTCATTAAGATTCCTTACTTCATTTCGCATTAAATTTCTCAAGCTTGAATCAATTGTTTCTGCAGACTCAATAAAGGTAATCATCATTCTCTTCCTGTCATACTATTTACTGAGGCCCAGGAGTTCTGCTGCATTAGTACAGAAACACTGCCTTGCACTGGACTTGTCCAAATGGGTTCAGAGTTCCCATCCACTTAAATAATGTGTTTTGTGAGTTTTCCAACTGTTCTTTGGTAAAATGATATGATCTGGTATTACTGAGTGGACTATGTCATTTGTGGATGTGTTCTGCCTCTGTAACTGGTTTTTGGAGGTCACCCATATATCCAGGACCTGGATTAGTTTCCACTCTATGCACATATAATGAGAAAAACAATACACATTTCACTGCCAGAGATAAACCACTGATTTCCATTTTTGTGACTGATGTAAATTTCAGAGATTTTTGCTGGACAAAACATCCAATTATGCATGTCCACTTCTCCAACCCATCTTTAAACTTAACAGATGGTGAACAGGATACTTGCTTTGTGTAGTTTGACCCCAAATCCCTTCTGCATAGATTTATACATGTATCTGACCTTTTTTGTTCACACTTTCATTCTAAATAGTCACTTTTTTCAAACATTCATCTTATTGTCAATGCATATTTGATATGATAAAGTTGTTATTATCACACCTACAAAAACTTGTCAAAGTGTTATCTGTAAATTAAAATATCCAAAAATTTGGAAATTCTTGTAAGAACAATTATATTTATTGTGACTGTCACATCGTGTGTACTGGAATAATTAATGAGATATTTTTTCTTTGTCTTTTTATATAATTTTCTTCAGATTATTAATATTTTATTTATTTCTTCTTGCAGTCATTTTATGTTTTGTAAAATATATATTCAAAAATAAAATTAAATAGAAAAGATAATTGTAAGTATAGAAAAATGAGTAGATCCTGCCATGTATATTCTTGCATGCAAGTTTTCACACTAACAATTGAAAGTATTTCTTGCAAAATAAACATTACATTATATCAGAAGTCATTATTTTCTGAAGCAGCCTTTTGATTTTAAATTATATTTATAAGGCAGGTGGATTCTTTTCTATGGCTAAAACTGCTTTGAGTTATTATTTAATAAGTATTAACTGTCTTCCCCCCATCATTGAGGTAACTGTTACTTGAAATCACAACGCATGAACCCAACTTTCATAGAGAAATTTCCCCATGTCAACAGGTTCCTGCTAGAGTTAAACTCAATATGTTTTTATTCATCCTTGACAGAGGTCTTGCTAGGATTTTCAAACTAGGAGTCCAGGACTCCTAATTTGCTAAAAAAAAGGAGTAAAAAAAAGGAGTCCCACCAGCAAAAGTTGCAGTTTCACCAGCAAAAGGTTGCATTCTGAACTAAGCCAGAAATCATGTGCTTTCTTACACATGGCTAGTACCAGATTTAGGCATAAGCTAAACAAGCTACAGCTTAGGGCCGCATAGTCTGAACTCAGTCTGAAGGGGTCCCTCAAATTTGTTTTATACCAAATATGGCCCCAATAGCTTCCCATAGCTTAGGGTCTCGCTTTGTCGAAATCTGGCACTGCACATGGCTATGGTAGCTTCCAAAGTATCAGATATAGCAACTTCAGCACAGTTCTGAATCTCATTGAAATCTTCATTATTTTTCCATTTAACTACAGAGAACTTGTCTAAATTTGCATACAGTATTTTGTCCAAGTATCTTGATTTCGATTTCGCAGGCAATATTTATATGGCAACAACCGGAAATGAAATCAATAGCAGTGGTTGCGCTGGGCTTTGCCAATGTCCCAAATTTCAATTATGTTTTACATATTGGTGACAAAAATATACCTTCTGGCCATATTTTTGGCTACAACAATTTTTGCTTAATAAAAATGGTACAGTCTTGAATTTGGAGAGGAGAAATTAAAAGGCACCATGACAGGAAGCTGCAAACTTGGATATAAAAATGCACTGGAATCAATTGTTACAAAAACAAATCCTTATTTCATATTGACCATCCACCCTAACAGTTAATTGTTATGTCATAATCCGATTATGCTGATATCTGGCCTTGATACTGTATGCTGTAATATAATCAAACTAGCCATGCAACTGAGTAGCTACAACGGACCGACTCTGAGCTCTGAGGTCGAAAATGTGAAATGACTACTGAGGCCCACATGACAGCAATTAAAAAAAAAATTCCAGAAAAATAGTTTTGCTACAACTTCAATGAAAACTTATTGCCTCTGAAGCACCGATATATATATACTAAGGAAATTTTTTAAAAATTGTGTCAATGTTCTACAATTCATTTGATGTTGCCACAAATGGCTGTTTGTTTTGTCCATCTAAGTAAGCCAAGCAGTGCCTTCAATAACAAATCAACCTTCATCAAAGCAAGCTGGTGACCTTTGATCAAAGAAGTCAGCAACAAACTAAAACTAAAATAAAAGCATTGCTTCAGTTTTCATAGTGATTAGAACATATTTATTTTGCTGCAAAAGTTTCCTCCTTGCAACAAAAATGTGTGTATGGAGGATGCCAGTGTCTGCAATTTTATGCATCCCAAATCAAAAGTTTGCATCCAAATACACATAAGCATTTCTGAGATCACTGCTTGACATGAATTTTGGATATAATGCGGTATTGCTGTGGACCCCATGATGAGCATTGTAAAAATATAAAAATAAAAATTGAGTATTGACAAATGCTATAAGTTGAAAATATTATACATGTACAACAAAACCCTCAGAATTGTCAGATTTACAGTACGAGTCAAAAGAAAGCAACTTAAATGTCTAATTTGTCAATGACTTTGTTTTCTGATAAAGAAATTACTGACCAAGTATTAATTGGTTTCAGTTATCCAAGGCCTTGCTGACTGAAGACAGGTGGATGCTAATGCTGGGCTGAAGAGAATAGTAATAACATGGCCCAGGAAAAAGTTTTTTGTAATGTTTATGACATGGTAAGTTTAGAAAACTTTACATATGCTTTATTCTGTTTTGCACATTTTTGTTTATCATTATGGAAGACTTTAAAGCTCCTCTACCTCTGTCCATATTATGTGATTGAGTCTCAGGCTCAGCCAGTGTGAATATGTATAGAAGCTTGCAAGTAGCTTTCTGTTGGTTGTTAGTTCTTATTGGGGTTTACTGAGGTTCTTGCTACACCACTTATACTGGTCACAATGTATCATGTGCTGAAAACTGGTATAAAATCTACAATAAGAGCAACAAGCTCCCTCTCAGATGCTGGAACTGCAGTTGCTTAGTACTTAACAAGTCAGATCATAATCAGTCACAGGGTTGGGATTTATTAAAATATACCTTATGTACAATAAAATACATGAACTACATAGGAAAAATATTATGCTGCAACTCTGGTCTGAAACTGAGTAGTAACCATAGCCAAATCAGTAAGTTTTATAAATTTAAATAATTTAATTCTCTGAGTTCCAAAGTGAATATTTTAGAGTAACTTACTGTATTGTGAATTAAATCCAACATGATCATAAATGTTCTATCACTAGTCTGAAAGAATATAATATTCAAAATGAATTCCAAGTCTTGAATGTTTTCATGTACACATGATCTTGAGTGTGTCAATATACCATTAGTCTTGATGTTTTACAATGACGTAATCCAGAATGTCTTTGAATGAATTCACAATAATCCCAAAGTAATATTTTAGTCCAAAATGTCAGTAAGCACTTTAATAATTCCAAGGAAGGATCTAGACATTTCGACTCATATTATATCTGAACACAAAAAAGTGACTTCACAAAGACTGATATTAAAATATAAATTAATAATTTTGGTTATCAGAGCCTTATAGAAACACCTAAGACACAATAAGGTCACCAAGATGTGGGTTATAAATTTGTTTCTAAGGTTTCTAAGATCAGAAAGCCATGTTAACATGTTTACAAATATGTTAAAGTACAATGTACAATCGTGGACAACAATTAGCTATCTAAACTTGTTGTTTGCCTATATATATATATATATATATATATATATATATATATATATATATATATATATATATATACACACATACATATATATATATAAAACACACATACATATATATATACATACATACATACATACATACATACATACATACATACATACATACATACATACATACATACATACATACATACATACATACATACATACATACATACATACATACATACATACATACATACATACATACATACATACATACATACATACATACATACATACATACATACATACATACATACATACATACATACATACATACATACATACATACATACATACATACATACATACATACATACATACATACATACATACATACATACATACATACATACATACATACATACATACATACATACATACATACATACATACATACATACATACATACATACATACATACATACATACATACATACATACATACATACATACATACATACATACATACATACATACATACATACATACATACATACATACATACATACATACATACATACATACATAGGTCTCACTATGATTTTAAAACTAGGAGTCCAGGACTCTTAATATGGTAAAAACAGGAGTCCCACCAGCAAAAGTTGCAGTCCTCACTAAACAAGGCATCACATACTTTATTCTTACACTTGGTTACTGTCGCATCTGAATTATAGATTCTAGCAACTTTAGCACAGTTCTAAATCTCTTTAAAATCTTCTTCATTTTTATCATTTAACCCCAAAATACTTGTCTCAGTTTGCAAACGGCATTTTGTCCAAGTCTCATGATTTCAAGTTCACAGGCAATATTTATACATCAACAAAACAATCCGAAATGAAATTAATAACAGTGATTGTATTGGGCTTCGCCAGTGTTGTGATTTTGTTTTCCTTATTGGCGACAAAATATACCATCTGGTGATATTTTTGGCGACAACAGTTTCACTTGATAAAAACAGTATATACTTTCTTGGGTTCAGAGTGGCAAAATTCAAAGGCACAATAACAGTAAGCTGCAAACATGGATATAAAAATGCACTGGAGTCTATTGTTACATAAACAAATCCTTTTTTCATATTGACAAACCACCCTAACAGTGCATTGTTATATTATAATCCGATTATGCTGATATATGGCTTTGATAATGTATGTTGTAATATAATTAAACTAGCCATGCAGCTGACTAGCTACAATCGACCACCTCTGGAGGGTTGGAGTGTGAAATGACTACAGTTGATCACACGACGGCAATTAAAAATAAAATAGAAAAAAATAGTCATGCTGCAACTTCAGTAAACACTAATTATCTATGAAGAATTGATATATACTCAGGAAATTTTTTTAAAAAATTCTCTCAATGTTCTACAATGATTTAATGTTGCCGCAGCAATAAGAAATAGGTATTTGTTTGGTCCATCAAAGGCAGCCTGTAGCGGTGCCTTCAATAAGACATGCACCTTCATCAAAGCAAGCCGGCAACATTTGATCAAAGAAGTCAGCAATAAACTAAAATAAAAGCATTTCTTCAGTTTTCATAGTGATTAGAAGATATTTATTCTGCTGCAAAACTTTCCTGTTTGCTACAAAAACATGCTCTTAAGTGTGATTTGTTTTGTCGTCCCATATAAAAATTTGTGCCCAAATACTTGTAATTAAGCGTGTCTGATAGAATGTAATAAAATATGAAAGATTTATGAAAATTATAAAGATATATTTTGGCTTGAAAGGAATGGTTGTACACGATTTAAGATCATTAGATAAAATATTTCATAATAAAACATCATTGTAAAACTTTCTTTTAAATACTTCATGCTTGTGGTTTTTTTTATTATACATACATAATTGATGTTAAATAGCAGAGCATGTGAATGTGACTATACACTTTGGAGACTGGAGTAAAATTATAGAGATATTTTGAAATTGATACATGAAGGCTGTATGTTTAACCATTTGCATTTTTTAAAATAAAGTTTCATTGTATGTTGAATATTTGTCAATTAGAAGAGTTCTAGCTACATTTTTACAATCACTCTGTAGTGTTTTAGAAAGGTGAAATGAACAGGGTCCCCAAATATTGGAACAATAATCAATACAAGAGTGAATGAAAAGTTGTAAAATAAATACTTCCTTTTGGCATTCAAATTGTTAAATTCTATTTAAATGAAATAACATAATGGAAATTTATATATATATATATATATATATATATATATATATATATATATATATATATATATATATATATATATATATATATATATTTGTCACATTATACAGAAAATTCTTTTGCAATTTCCATTTCTTTTGCATAGTGCCAGTTAGTAAAAACTTTTTTCTTTTGTTTTTGGTAATTAAGCACATGGCATTATTGGTACACTAATTTGAAAATGTTTGACACATTACAATTTAGCATACTCTGTTGTCATCAGTGTTTTTACTTATAAGCAACTGTGCCATCCACATACATAAACATATCAGCAGGGTTAGATACCAAAAGAAAGTTCATTGATGAATGGTAAAAGGAAAAGTGGTCCAAAAATAATTAAATAGGTTTGTATGTGCTGCTTTGTCATTAAACACCACTCATTTAATTAGTAAATATTGTTCTGATGTCAGAATTGAGTCAGGTAGATTTTAAGAGGTGGTCATTATATGTGTGGAAAAAATTATTCTTTTATATTCTTTGTCTTATAAATAGTGTACATTACCACATAATGTTTTCTTTTTATTGTCTGTAAGATGGATTACTGTTACATTTTTTTTGCTTGCAGTATTGGATAAACGAATATACCACACATATAGGTTTGGGAGTCTATCACTCAGGAGTGGAGCTATATGGTTTAGGTAAGTCGTGTATTATAGCTTATGAAGTAGATGACCTCCTACACTTTATTAATAACATCAAATAGTATTGAACATTCATGTCAGTATTTGCTGGTTTAGGATAAGAAAGTACCCTACATCAATGGTGCTTGGTTATAATTGTTAAGAATTATTTTAAACAGCCTTATATCTATGTCCAACAGCAATGTAATTCATATGTAAAATATCAGCTATTTCATGCATTTTTACAGAAAGAGTCATATTTTATCCCATAGGTACAGTCTGTATTGTATGCCATCTCTTTAATAATTTATCTTTCGTTGTATTACAGAATATGCTTATGGTGGATATCCACTACCCAATAGGGTGTATTTGAAATTTTTATTTTGTGTTTTACTACAGAATATGCTTATGGTGGATATCCACTACCCAATAGGGTGTATTTGAAATTTTTATTTTGTGTTTTATTACAGAATATTCTTATGATGGATATCCACTACCCAACAGGGTGTATTTGAAATTTTTATTTTGTGTTTTATTACAGAATATGCTTATGGTTGATATCCACTACCCAATAGGGTGTATTTGAAATTTTTATTTTGTGTTTTATTACAGAATATGCTTATGGTGGATATCCACTACCCAACAGGGTGTATTTGAAAAAAAAATTGTTTTATTACAGAATATGCTTATGGTGGATATCCACTACCCAATAGGGTGTATTTGAAATTTTTATTTTGTGTTTTATTACAGAATATGCTTATGGTGGATATCCACTACCCAATAGAGTGTATTTGAAATTTTTATTTTGTGTTTTATTACAGAATATGCTTATGGTGGATATCCACTACCCAACAGGGTGTATTTGAAATTTTTATTTTGTGTTTTATTACAGAATATGCTTATGGTGGATATCCACTACCCAACATGGTGTATTTGAAAAAAAAAATTGTGTTTTATTACAGAATTTGCTTATGGTGGATATCCACTACCCAATAGGGTGTATTTGAAATTTTTATTTTGTATTTTATTACAGAATATGCATATGGTGGACATCCACTGCCCCTGTCAGGTGTATTTGAGATTGTTCCAAAAGATGCTGAAGACTTAGGAGAGCAGTTTAAATTTAAGTAAGACAAAACCCTTCAGAATACCTGTGCACTGCTAAACTCAGATTGATTTTTATTATTTAACATGGAATTCAGCTTTTCTCCTGACAAGAAAAATCATATTTTTGATGTTGTCCATTTTTTTTATGCTATTACTGATCTGGTTTTTTAAAATACTGTCTGCTTAATCCCATTTGGCAATGAATCTTGAAAAGTATTTGTTCTTTATATTATTATTATTATTATTATTATTATTATTATTATTATTATTATTATTATTATTATTATTATTATTATTATATACACAGAGTATTTGTAAATAGTATTCTGATTGGTCAAAAATTTCTACTCATCCAATGAAAGCTTAATATAGCAGAAACTGATGGAAATGGAAAGAAAGATGCATGCTTGCAAAACATGGCAACTTGAGTTTTTGAAGGAGAACAGGACACAAGATTTTAAAAATGTGTGTAAATGGAAATGGATCAAACAGAAAGTAGATGAAAATGTAGTTGGTCAGTTCATATGAAAATTGAACACAGGACAGGCATTTTGTGATCTTTGCAAGCAAGTTTAAAATTAATGCTGATCACAGTTTTAGAGTTTGGAACAGCAGCCAGAACTTATGAAGGTAGCTGCAGACAGAAATTGTGCTTGAAAGGAAAATGAAATTTGTTGAGAAAAAGAAGAGGATGAAGATGGAACCAAAAATGTCAGTGGTGATAAAATGAAAAGCAAACGAAAATGTTGTTAAGGCTGCTAAAAGAGCAAAACAGGCATATTGGTATCAACAGGTTGAGTCCAGTAGGGAAAGAGAGAAGTGAACTTTAGTGATTATTTGTATGTAGTTGATGTGTTTGGGTGGGTTTTTTTTGAGATTTTTTTCTGAAAAAGAGGAAAGTGTAATGTAATATTTATTGCAAAAATTGACAGATTATTGTGACTGAATTGCTGTGTCAACATTGACGTGCACATGCAATTACTTCAGTACTAATATTATTGGAGGACAAGTTGATGTGGAAACTTTTCAGGTATTGTTGAATGTGTGTTATGTTTTTCAAATGATTTTGTTTTTAATGAAGTAAATTTTATGATAATAAGGTCCATCAGGACTAATTTTCCAGGAGTGTACAAGGCATTTTTTGCCTGTAGCCTTTGGCTCAATGGATCCAAAAATTAGGGGTGCTACCACTTGAGACCCTGTTGAGGGGAGGACACCCAGAGCCCCCTGCAGAGATTTTTTCCCATTTTTTTAAAAGGAGAGCCAAAATCATGCTAGTAAAAATGAACCTTGTATGCAGTAGAACATTTTCAATTTTTAGTTTAATCTTCATGTTAAATGATGCCTTTCAGTTTATTTGTGCATCCATCCCACTATCATCTCCACACATTTATTCCCTTGTTTATTACTGCCATTTAACAAGGTTTAGCTTGATATTTGTCTTGTTTTAGATTGATTGGCAGCATTCTGCATAGTCACTTCTAGTGGTGTTATAGCCCCTTATTATCAGTCCCATGCACTTTTGTTTCCAAACAATAACTCATATTATTAAATTTCAACCAGTTTAATAGGCAACTTTATGTTGATGACACATGGGTTAAGTTTGATTTATTTGTGTTGGTGAGTTTGAGTTTTTGCATTTTGCATGATCTTTTAGTAAGACTGATTTTGAAACTCGGGTTTTCTTTCTACACAGAAATAACTCAGAATTCACAGTGGATTTTAATCAAATTTCAGTATGCAGTAACCTCCTTTGCACAAAAGTTCATCAGTTCTTCTTAGTATTTGAGCACCTCTGTCTGCGTGGGTTCGAGTCTAGGATTCAGCGAATGTGGATATGTGAGAAAGCTTGCCAGTAGCTTCTCGTGGGTTGGTGGTTCTTTCCGGTGATTTTCCAGTTTCTTCCTCCACCATTAATACTGGCCACCATGTATAGCCTATCGTGTGCTGAAAAGCCCCAGAACAACAAAAACAACAGTATTTGAGTATTGCATCATGCATGTACACATTAGCATATGCCCTTAAATGCCCAGCTATCATCTCTTAATATTATACGCTGCTGCTTGATGTTGTTGTTGTTGGGCTTAACGCCATTTTTCAGCACACAATAGGCTATTCATGGCGGCCAGTATTAATGGTGGAGGAAGAAACCGGGAAATCACAGGAAAGAACACCGACCCATGAGAAGCTACTGGCAAGCTTTCTCACATATAATCACATATAAACATTCACCGAATCCTAGACTTGAACTCACGAAGACAGAGGCAAGATGGCAGTGATCCATAACAGACAGTGCTTTAGACCACTCAGCCATGCTGCTGCTTGAAATTGATAGTGAAAATCTGTGCCCATCTTCATGGGGAGAAAATGTTGACCGGATCATTACCTCCTTCTCAGATATATCTGTAGCACTCATATTCTTTAAATGAATGTTCTGAGATAAACCCCACATTGTTTTGACAGGTGTGCCTTTATACCTAGCATATTCCTATCGAAGTAAGCCAAATGTGTACATTTCCATACACCTTTTTGAATCAGCACTTTGTCTTAACAGGTATGTCATTACGCCAATCAAATTTCTCTCGAGGTAAGCCTAATATATACCACATTTCCATACACTTATTCACAGGATTTCCACACCCTTCAGAAGTTTAAGTAGGTCCAGGAATCCAACTGGAATTTAAATGCAATGAAAATACACTGGAAACCTCCATAAAAATTACTTTTTGTCAAAAAATGACAAGGAATTGATATTAAACAAGCTAAACTAAATATTTTGTTTGAGATAATAAATTATTTTTCCACTGCAATTTTGCAAGGAATGATTTGTAACGATAGTCATATTAAACTGGTAGCCATTGTTCAGTCTGGTAACTAAGAAATTGCATATGTGTTTAACTCTGCAGTAGTGTGTCTTTAATCAAAGTGTCAGACTTTAAAAATTATTCACAAAATTTGTCATTTTCACCTTATAATCTGGAAAGTAATATCATTTTGGTGCAGGAATCACATATTCGAATCACCACATTGTGTTGATAGACATGTCATTACACAATCCTTAGGTAAGCCAAAGATATACAGCATTTCTATATGCCACTTCTACATATCACCACATTGTGTTGACAGGTATGTCATTACACCATCCCATTCTTCCTTAGGTAAGTCAAAGGTGTACAGCATTTTCATATGCTAATTTGGATCACCACATTGTGTTGTCAGCTATGTCATTGCACCCATTCACATTCCTCTTGAGGTATGCAAAATGTGTACAACATTTCAGTTCACTTCTACCGATCACCACATAGACTTGGCATATATACCATTGCACTAGAGTTACCATTTTTGAAGTTTCCAAAAATAGGACACTTCAGGAGGATTGATGTATGTATATTAGTATCTACCTACTCACATTGTATAATTGTGCTTTATATATATATATATATATATATATATATATATATATATATATATATATATATATATATATATATATATATATATATATATTATGCCATCATGAACATATATTACATGTAACAGTCAGTATGCATGAGTATATATTATAAAACATACTGTGACCTGTATACTGCATAAAGTCCATTCTTTCCCCAGTTCTTCTTTAGTTCTAAGCATATCTAAATTTGTTTTATTATGAACAAGCAGAGCAAAATCTAGGACATATTTAGATATTGGGGAAAAAAATGACCATGAAGGAGGACATGTTGGGGAAAAAGTGGACATATGGTGACCGTACATTGCATCCACTTATATTCCTCTTGAAGCAAGCCAAATGTGTACATTTCCATACTTCAATATTGATTGCCACATTGTCTTGTCATATGAGCCATTGCACCAACTCATATTCCATGTAGGAAGCCAGCTATAAACAAATGGTACTCTTATTCTGTAAATGAATGAACGAAGATGAACCCCAAATTAACTCATTTTGTCATATAGGATTTTAAAACTAGGAGTCCAGGACTCCTAATTTGGTAAAAATAGGAGTCCCACCAGCAAAAGTTACAGTCCAAACTAGGCCAGAAATCACATACTTTTTTTACACTTTGCTATGATTGCATTTAAACTATCAGTTATAGCAACTTTAGCAGTTCTAACTGAAATCCTCATCATTTTTCCATTTAACTACAAAACACTTGTCTAAATTTGCAAACAGCATTTGGTCCAAGTATCTTGATTTCGAGTTCGTGGGCAATAATTATATTGCAACTACTGGAAATGAAATCAATAACAGTGATTGCGCTGGGCTTCACTAATGTTGCAAATTGCAATTATGTTTTACATATTGGCGACAAAAATATACCTTCTGGCCATATTTTTGGCTACAACATTTTATGCTAATAAAAACGGTAAGGTCTTGAGTTTGGAGTGGAGAAATTCAAAGGCACCATGACAGGAAGCCGCAAACTTGGATATGAAAATGCACTGGAATCTATTGTTACATAAACAAGTCCTTATTTCATTTTGACAATCCACCCTTACAGTTAATTGTTATGTCATAATCCGATTATGCTGATATCTGGCCTTGATACTTGTATGCTGTAATATAATCAAACTAGCAATGCAACTGAGTAGGTAAGATTGACTGCCTCTGAGGGAGGAAATGTGAAATGACTACAGTCGACTATGCGACAGCAATTTAAAAAAAAAATTAAAAACCCCCAGAAAAAAAAGTTTTGCTGCAACTTCAATGAAAACAGATTGCATCTGAAACACCGATATATACTAAGAAAATTTTTTTAAAAATTGTCAATGTTCTAAAATTCATTTAATGTTGCCGCAAATGGGTGTTTGTTTTGTCCGTCAAAGTAAGCCTTTAGCAGCACCTTCAATAGCACATGCATCTTCATCAAAGCAAGCTGGCGACTTTTGATCAAAGAAGTCAGCAACAAACTAAAACTAAAATAAAAACATTGCTTCAGTTTTCATAGTGATTAGAACATATTTATTTTGCAGCAAAAGTTTTCTCCTTGCAACAAAAACGTGCATACAGAGGACTCACGTGTTGGAAATTTTATGCATCCCAAATCAAAAGTTTGTGTCCAAATACGCGTAATTAAGTGTTTCTGAGATCTTTGATATCTTTGTTTTTCATTCACAGAATCATCCCCTGCTGACCAGTGGCGGTACAAGTTAGACCGGTCTCTTAGCAAAATGGCATTGCTTTTTGATGAGTTTATTACATTGTCTTTGCCTGTATTAAAGGGCTTGGATTGTAATTGTATTAAAGGGCTTGGACAGCTTAAATTGTAAGAAAATGTGCTGAAGACTGATACACAGGCAGATCTAATCTTTTTTTTGTTTAAAGCATGGTACAGGTATGCATGATGATTGAACTTTTGTGTGTTACAGTGTCATAGGCTCAGTCTGTCAAGATATTTTTAACTATGGTTAGCTGAAGTAATTGATATTCAAGGTGTAAAGTACCATATTTGGTCAATTTTCAGATCTCATTATATGGAAGTTGTAAACTGCACACTGGTTTTAACTGATGACATGATGATAAGCAACATGAGCTTGCTTTCATTTCATTATTATTTAAATATTCTGTATCCATTCAGTGAGGAATTAGTGGTATTGGTGGAATTAGTGGTATTTGTGGAATTAGTGGTATTGGTGGAATTAGTGGTATTTGTGGAATTAGTGGTATTGGTGGAATTAGTGGTGCTGGTGGATTTAGTGGTATTGGTGGAATTAGTTGTACTGGTGGTATTGGTGAATATATTGATATATTCTTTTATTAGCAATCCCACCAATACTTGAGACCCTTAAAAAACAGTCTGTGTAAATATGCGTCACCAGTAGATTTACACAGCAAGCCAAATGTGTACAACATTTCCATACCCCAATATTGATTGCCAAATTGTCTTGTCATATGAGCCATTGCACCAACTCATATTCCATGTAAGAAGCCAGCAATGCAGATACTGGCAGAGCAAATCCTGATAGTTGCAAATAGGGGCTTAACATTTCTAAGTCTATTGTCTTGAATGTTGTATAATCAAGACTGAAGCAACAGTTTCAATCTTGTGTCTCAAAGTACTGACTTGAATACAGCATGTTTATATTTGGGTGACTAGTAGATATACATGGCATATTTATAGCTATGATTATCTAAATCTGCTTTGTCAAGCCATGTGTTTAAATATTTACTTGTATAAATGTACATTCAGTTTTGATTGCATAGAACTGAGTAATTAATGTTTTTGTTATAGAGAAACAATTGTAATGGGAACCACAGATTTCACAATGGATGAAGTTCATCAGATTGTTGAAGAACTTGGCAAGGAGTTCAAAGGAAACCAGTATCATCTACTAAACAAAAATTGCAATCATTTCACTAGTGCTCTTATTAAGGTAAGTCTCAGAAATGTTTACTGCTATCACATTACAGATAATGGTGGGTCTCAGAAATGTTTACTACTGTCACATTACTGATAATGGCAGGTTTCAGAAATGTTTACTGATGTCACATGACAGATAATGGCAGGTCTCAGAAATGCTTACTACTGTCGCATTGCAGATATTGGTAGAGCAAATCCTGATGCAAATAGGGACTTAATATTCCTAAGTCTTTTGTCCTGGATGTTGTATAATCAAGATTGAAGCAACAGTTTTCTGTGGGCGAATGTCCTTCAGCTCAGTCTGGATAAATGATTAAGCATAAAAAGTCAGAAATTTGCACATCATACACATTTTTTACTGATTTTAAGGGAGAAAGAAAAATCTGTAAAAATCTTAGTCATAAGATTATGTAGCTATTAATGCCTGGCTGTTTACCAAAAAATTTGGGGAACACAGAAAGTAATTTGCTTTCAGAAAATTTACTCTCTCTGTTCAGATATTCATTGTTTTTCATACTGACTGGATTGGAATTTCAAATAAACTCCAACTCTTCTAGAAAGATGAATCTTTTTATAGTCTTTCTTGGCTATAAATCTTAGACCAAGGGAAGAAACTCTTACTCATTACATCCCTTACCAGACCTGTTGAAGTAGCCATATATTGTGAATATAGTGAGGGCTATTCTAGTTGCATGTCCCTCTCCTAAGAGTCTTTAGAGATTGCCTTTGACTACTACCATATCCATATAGCTCAAGATGGACAGTTTTTATCCATGCTGCATCAGTCCAACACATTTCTAGAACTGTATGATTAGAGGTAATTTAAAAACATGGAAAGGAAACAATTTAATTATCAATGTTTTAAAATGAAAATGTAAGAGGAACTTAAAGTATTATAAATTGAATCCAAAACAATTTTGAAAAGTTTTTGCAAACTCTAGATGTATGAAAACTTCTGTATAACTTTAAAAATCCACGAATATTCTAGTCCACCAACAGTACTAATGTTCCAGAATTTCTTTGAATGATTCACCATAGTTCCAAAAAATTGTTGTAGTCCAATGAGCACTTTCTATTTCCATTGACTTGATGTTACACCGAAAACATAGTAAATAAGAAGGACCAAATTGTCCAGCAATATATGCTTATCTACAAGCCTTAAGGGTGAAAACTCGTGCTGCTACTACCACTTACATGACAAGTCACACATTTCCAGCATCATAAAAGAACTCGCTTGATTTAAGGCCTCCAGTGGTAATTAATTTAACTCTTCTAAGATACCACCTGACCAACATATTCAATGGGAAAAAGTCCAAAACTTGTACTCATATTGTTATGTCTAGGGGTTTAAACATAAGTAACAAAGCAAGGTAAACCCACTCAAGTTTCCAAAATATAAATTCATTTAAAGGAGATTATCTGATAAATAATCAGTTGTAATAATCTGGTAAGGGGAGGTAATGGTAATGGTCTTTTCCCTTAGTATTTTATATGGATGGGCAAGACAAAAGTTTTCGTTACTCTAGAAGTGCTGGAGTCCAGACTTTAATATGGTCCATCTCAGAAAAAACAAGTTCCTAAAAGATATATTATTTTACTCTTAAGTTTTTGGATTCATTGAAGGACTAAATTAGTATGTCTTTTTTGCCATGAATTGAAATTTAATTTCCAGCTGCTCATATAGAAGTTTGAAGACATTTCTTTACTCTATTTTGGTGCCAGTTTGTCTTCACCCCTTTACAAAACTGTGATAAATGTATTAGTTTTCAGCTGGAGCCATTTTTGACATTTCAACTTTAATAAAAATATAAATGTCGTAAATTGTGTCAAAACATTTATATTGTTCATGGCTTAAAATACAAAGAAAGGGATGTTTGTCTGAAATTCCAATTCACATAAAAGTATTATAGTGAATAAAATAATTTATTTATATGAAAATCGTGCATTATTTTCCTCTTTAATATCAGCACACAATTAATCTTCTTTTTGTGGTAATTTAAAGAGATTTTGTATCACCTCTTCTTTTGTTTCAATACATTTTGAGAATATCCATTTATTTATAGATTTTATGTGGGAAAGAACTGCCCAGCTGGGTAAACAGACTTGCCTATGTTAGTTCTTGTATTCCATTCTTGGAGCGAGCATTGCCAAAAGACTGGCTGACTCCTGTGGCACTACAGAGTCAGATTCTGGAACAACCCCAGCAATCTGAAGAAAGTAGCTCTAGGCAAAATCATGGACTTGACTCTCCTCTTCTGAACAGAAGGAGACACTGACAAGTTTAAAAAACAGCATTAAGTGATTACTGCAGGGATTTCCATTCCCCTTGCTCATCATCAGAGATGAGATATTTTATTAAAATTTGATGCATCATTTTCGTTGAGAAAATACGTACTTCACTGTGTATTAGAATTTTTTGAAATTGTCATCAAAACTGAATTGTGCTGAAGAAAGTCATTTTCAGTTCTGATTTGATACAATTATTTTAAGTAATTACTACAAAAGTCTTTCTTTTTATGTGTGAATACTGAAAAAGCAAAGTAAATTTTTATGGAGTAAAGGTTTATTCTAGTTATAGGTATGTGAGATTGTTGTTGACTCAAGCATAATATTTGATTGTTTATATATTCTTGTTAACCAAAGTACTTTTGTTGTTCTTGTTTGTTACCAATATTTGATCAACAAGTCTTTTATATGATTGATAATTTCATTCATAACTCAGATTGTTTGATGCAAAATCATTCATTCTGAATTCAACATATATTTGTATTTATATAAGAAAAACATTAAAGATTTTCAATATTTCACAGGGGATTGGGATTTCATATTACATTATAACTGAGAAACTTTATATTCAAATGAATTATTTCTTTTTCAATATATTTATGTTCATGTCATTGCTGATGTACATGTTGATAATGTTGGACGTGTGATAAAAACAAGTTTTACCATCCATTGAAAGTGTCAACTTAGGTGTACATATATTAGCTGGAAAGAAATTCTCACTAGTCATCTGTTTTTCATTAATTTGAGAGTTTTGTTGATATATATTTCAGAGACATGCAAATGCTCATAAAAATATTGTGTAACTGTGAGCTTGTAGGTACAATCTAATGTTTGCTTATGAAACCTCAGTATGAGGCTGTGGGTAGAGTCCTGTGTCTGGAACCTCACTATGTGGATGTAGGTACAGTCCAGTGTCTGCAGTCTAGAACCTCACTGTGTGACTATAGGTAAAATCCAATGTCTGCTGTCTAGAACCTTACTGGTTCTGGGTACAGTGGCTGGTAAAAAGTTATAATTACCTCATCAGTTCCAATAGTGGAAAAAGTGGTCACTTTCTGCCAGTCACTAATTTTGTGGACAGTTTCTTCAGTTGATGGTGTTGCAGAGGTGACAATGCCACTAATGGAATTAACATAATCCAAGAAAGCAACATATCTTTTGCCAGACCCAAGTGGGCATAGTGCATCTTACACAAGAAATTGGAGGGAGCCCCAAGTGGCTGAGTGGTCTAAAGCACTCACCATTATGGATCACTGCTATATCACCTCTTCATGGATTTTAGTCTCGGGTTTGGCCAGTGTGGATATGTGAGAAAGCTTGCTTGCCAGTAGCTTCTCATTGGTCAGTGGTTCATTCTGGGGTTTTCCCACATTCTTCCTCCACCATTTATACTGGCTGCCATGTATCTTGTGCTGAAAAATGTCATTAAACTCTACAACAATAACAACAACAACAAGCAATGGGAATATCATCATTATCACTGGTAATAACGTTACAAATCAGTTACAACAGAATCTGTCATAAATATCATGATAAATGATATTGATTGCAGACAAGACAAAATTTTCACACTAAAAGTTGTGTCAAAGCTTATGAAGTATTTTTTGATTATCACATGTCTGTACTTCAAGTGAAGATGACTAATTGAAACTTGAGATGTACCCAGTTAGTCAAAACATGGGTATCAAATGATAGTTAAAGGATATTTCAAAATTATATGATAAAAAAGAAGATAAACAACGCATTCTTGTCACATTTTTTATTAAATAAGAATCAAAGATTTGAAATTGCCGATCATCAGTGTGATGTGATTAACACACTTTTATTACTCGGTGCTTCTGTTACACCTTTGTTGTTTAATAATTATGAATGAGGTTTAATTATCACACCTTTGTTGCCTTCTGCCTTTGTTATTTAAATGACCATCATTGTTTCCTTAGCTTTGGTGTCTCTGATGATAATGTTTTATCTGAGCTTTTTTTCTGTCACAGACAACACAAATCCAGTGTTATAAACACTTAAATATTGTTACAAAGGAATATTATAATAAACCTTTGGAATATATAGTGACTAGGAATTTGGCCTGGGAAATTAAACTTGGATATTGTGACAGAAAATGTTATAGCCAAGAACATAATAAATAATATTTGCTTTAAATATATGTCTAAAACCTACATTCAAGAAATTTTTGAAAGGAATATGATTGATAGGGGGGTTTGTTCTTGTTATAGTTGGGTCTAGATGTGTTGGTCATCCATAGTTCAGACTAATGCTGTATGTTTAGCACCTAAACATTAAAACTCCACTTTTATTTGTTTTCAGTGGTAAACTGAGATAAAACTGATTCAGTCTAATCCAAAATCAAGGATGGAGTTTTTTAAGCCAGCTAAGCTTCGTTGTTTACTGAAAAATTCATAAGTGAATTCAGTGTAACACGGTTTACTATGCAGACTGATCCAAATAAAAAAATATTCATTAATGAACCAGGCCTCTTTGTGATGTCACTTGTGTAAAACAATCCCTCTGTATAATTTAATTTTCTTTGTATGATGTTTCTGTTGTAATTTTATAAATTGGTCATAATTAGGAATTCCTTGTACTAATGCAAGGTTCTTCATAGGATTTTGATATTGATTCTATGAGTCGTCCTTTGAAAACAGTTTTAGTACCATTTTAAAGAAAAGGAGTCCCAAAGAGGGATTATATTTCTTTGCATGCATACTGTGTGTGTGTGTGGGGGGTTGTCAATAATATAAATATCCAGTTGCTAATGCTCATTCACTGAGTAATATTTTATATTATTAAAAAGGAATGAAAATATAAGGCAGTAGAGATAAATGTGATTGTAATGTTGTAGCTATCACAATTCCTAATGTTTTGCCTTACCATTCTTTAATTTTGAGTACGATGAAAAAAAAATCAAGATGAAATTATAGTTTCTTTTCTCTGTTATTTAAATAGCTTAACTCCAGTTCAAATAGATAAATTTGCCAAGACACTTGAAAAAGAAACAAATGACCATTTCCAGTATTTTATTTAATCTTTAGGTGACATTATACGTTTACTTTGATTTAAACAGGGAGACTACACCAATGGCATAGGAAATAAATCTTTAGATTCAGGACCTTCTACCATTGCTATCATCAGTTTGGTTAATTTCATGTTTGTAATTATCCATGACCCTTTGTCTTAATGTGAGATCGTGATGACAAGCCAGACTCACATACCACATAACTGGTGTTACAGCTGCAACTTGTTTTACGTTAGCTGAAACAACAAAGTCTGGAATTATTTGCAGTTGGGAAAAGCAAATATTTGATAATTACTAGAAAACAAAAATATAGCTGCACATCAGCTAATTTTATGATGATTAATATGTAAGTTTTCTTACTCCAACAAATAAAGCGAATGATTTAAATTTTATGGAAGAATAGCCAAAAGTCCCAATTTCTTGGTAGACATACTATTTTCCTTCATTCTGTGTATGTTATAAAGCAAGTGTTCCAGTCACATGGAACAGAATGAATTTTTAAAAATTACAATCTTCCAAGGAATTAGCTGTCAGAATTTTAATGGATCCAGATTTAAAATGTTGTGTACTTTTTATGTGGATTTCAGCATCCATGTAATAAGACCTCTTTACACTGCCACCTAATTAAAACAACTAGACTTTTAATCCCAGTAGTGTTTGCTTTAGGAAGGTTTCACCATACGTAAAATCCTCTAATATGACTGATATTACCATGCTTGGCGTAAGTGAGGTTCAATTTTTATACATTCATAATGCATTTGTTTTACATTGCCATTTTGTAATTACGGATTTTTGTCTTGGGATCTGATAGGTCTGAAAACCACACAGGTACAGTATTTTTTGTGTGTTTCATTTAATACTGTATAGTGGCCATTTAAAATTTGTGTTCATGATGCATATAAAATGTATATGTAAGATTGTAAATTCTAATGTAAATATGTGACAGATTATTTCATGCTCTTAGTAGATATTCTGTACTTATGGTTGATTTTTGACAACCATAATTTCAGTCTGTTTTAATTGATGGTTTAGTAGTAACAAAATTAATGGTGTTTTTGTGTGCTAGTATTACATTTGCATCCAAAACAGGTGTCACCATTTCTCACAACAAGCATTTATACAGGCAACACTCATTACAGTGACCAGGTTCCTTCCCAGACATATTGTCACAGTAACAGATCTATTCTTGTAAAAAAAAACATGCCTTAAAATAAGAGATTTCATGTTCATATCAGCGCTATCCATTAACCTTGTATAAATAAAAAGAATTTCTCACAAATACCAATTTGTGCTTAATTTTTTAAAACATATTTAAATTTTTTTATTCTTCTACTTTTAAAACTATTTTTTCTGTTGATATTTAAATCCTATCCTTTTTTATGGTTCAAGTAAAAATTAATTTCTTTGTAAAGTTAATGTCAATATTAAATAATTTATAAAGGAAATATGCAAATTTTATCACATAAATTTTTGTTAGGAGTCAAAAGCTGAATTTTCCATTATAAAGACAACATCTACAATTAGACACATTTTCCATGGAAGCCCAAATCATTTGTTGTAGTGAATGCCATAATAAGTGTTGACTACACTGTATATCACAAACTATTTGTGAATATCTCTTATGATGCTAAAATATAAGGATTTATAATGTGACACAGATATTCCTGATTGTATGCAAATTGTATGAAAGTATTACATAATATTGTATATCACATATTCCATATAGTATACACATTATATGAAAGTTTAACATACTAAGAAAGTATAACATAATTGCATTACTTTTTTATTTTTAAGTGTGGATGAAAGTTATTGTCTTGAAACACAGATGTTCATAATTTGATCAACAAATGTAGGTCACTGCCAGTAAAATTGATACATGTTAATGGTCTGAGCTAGCCAACATGAAATCTGCAAGTAGAACATTACGATGTGTGTCTGGGAAATATGGTAAAAATTGCACATGCCTTCCCCTGCAGATTGTTTACGTCAAGCCAATACATTTTGAACCCTCCCTTGAGTAAGTAATAGCATCATTAAAATTAAGATATTACCATGTGCATAATGTTGAAAATGATTTTAGACCAATAAAAAACACAGCTGAATAATCAGTGTACCTTGTGACTAATATGAATTTTAGTTTTGTTTACTTTGATGGTGTGAATTGGCATGTTTTAATTATTAATTTCACTTATCATAGGCAATACTCAATGCCATCTTGTGCCCATATATAAAACAGCATGTTTTTTGTTTCACTCTCTTCTCCCCACTCCCTGGTGTTCCATTGTATAGCAGAGGAAACCAAAGCAGGCTACGTGACCCAGCTTAAGTGTTACTTGAACTTAAAGGTTTAATGCTGCCATTTTTCATCAGTTTCACTATTCTTTCAATCTAACTTATGTTTGGAAGGAAGGAAATGATTTGTTAAAAATAACTGACACCAACCTTTCTTTGAAATACTCTAGATGTTAGGTATAGACAACGCTCAAATATTAAGTTTAGAATTAAAGAGATGCTACCTTTTTATTCAGTTACCAAAGCCACTTAACAGTTCTGTTCTTTTTTGGGAGTACTCCAGAAGTAGTGAGGCATACATTCAACAAACACCACTAGTGACTAATAATAACATTCACACAAGGACATATGGATTTGAGAGGGAAGAAAGAGAGGTAGGCCTGCTGTTTTAAGTGAATTTGAGAAGTTTGAATTTAAATGTACACATATGATAGATCTGAAATTAAATAAATTTGTCCACATAACATGCACAATGTTTGACTTTTATCCTTCATTTTGTCTACAGTTTATTTACACTTGAAGCTAAGTAATCTAGAATATTATCACACAAGGATCACCAAACCTATTCAAAATACTGTGATGTTGGCAACTTCTGTTTACAATGGTGATGTTATCAAATCTGGGGTACCAGCTTTCAGGAATGAAAGTGATCAACATTGAATTATATATATATATATATATATATATATATATATATATATATATATATATATATATATATATATATATATATATATATATATAATTGGGTAACAGGTACATAGTGCAAAGGTCTGGATATATAATTGGGTAACAGGTAAATAGTGCAAAGGTCTGGATATATAATTGGGTAACAGGTACATAGTGCAAAGGTCTGGATAGATAAAATGATAATAATTATGCTAATGATTGTAATGTTAGCATATTGCAATTCTTGGGAATGTGTTCTTTAAATAACGTTTGCATTACATAACATTGAGGTAGAGAAAGAGCAAGAATAACTTATTATATTGTAAGAATACAATGTCAAGAACAATAAAGTGTTTAATAATCTGTGATAAAAGGTTCATAATTTGAGAAGTTGCACTTAAAATGATAAATTAGAATAGATCTGAAAGTTCCTGAATGAGTTTTCAAATTTGATTTCATTATAGTGATTGGCTAATGTATTAAAGTTCGGCAAAGTAAGATCAGCATATTTCCTTCTCCAATTTGTTGTTTCTCATATCGATACATTTTTTGATCATTTGGAATTAATTCCACTACCTCTAGGACATAGCGATTGCAGAATGATGCAAAATTTCATCTTCCCCATTGTTATGTATATGTAATTTAATAATTTGTTTCTTTTAAAATTATTTTTGTTTCCATTACATGGCATGTAATGTAACTTTATTTACTGGATTTTGAAATTATCCAGAAATTTAATTCAGTTTTGTTTGACCTGACCTTTTTTTATTTTACTGATAAACAGTTGGTAGTAGAATCATGGTATCAAGTTGCTGACCTTAACTGAGAACCAGTAAGAATTCTGGTAAACAACTATTTTTAAATTTTTTAAAAATTCATTCTCATAGTAAGAATTGTTGAGTCAAGGCCATACCTGGAGTACATGAAGTTAGGCATTTAAAAAGCTTCTATCTGGTTCTGGAAGGGAGCAGCAGGCAGGGTGAACCCTACAAAAGTTTGCTCGAATCCTTAACGAAAAATAAAGGTTTCTTCAGAGGGCTGGAAAAAAAGTCAATAGCACTAAACCAAAGTCTCTAACTAATTATATTTCCATACGGTAAAGAAATGGTAACTTAAATCGCCTGATATTAGCTCAGTTTGTTATACTATTATTGAAGTTATTTTGTACTTACTTTGTAAGGCTATTTTGTTTACTCGTAAAGCGACTCAATTGTTGTCCTTCCACCCTGCCTGCTGCTATTGATGGTCAAGGGGAACTAACCAAAGATTTTATCTAGACCAATCTAGGATCGTATGTATAAATTAATATATAGAGTTTCGTTTCTTAAGTCAATAATATTTCCATCCTGATTTGTAAGTTTGAAATTCATTCTCGATAATAATGGATTATGTACACGCAGGTAGACTTGATTTATTGGCTCAGATACAATAAGCCACCCTGGGGGTGTTTGAATAGTGAATGAATATAATATATATCCCTGTTGAGCTTGATTAGACTTAGGTCAAAATGGTAGCTATTATCAATTATATCGCATATTAAATTGAGTGCGATGGTGGGTGTTATATTAACAATATTAGGTGAGATATGACGACCTGTTCCATATGGGTCATTATTATATTTGAGAACTACTGGGGGTGGAATTAATTTTTTCCAGGAATTACATATTCTTTTAAAGTGTTCATCAATAAGATCACTAACTGATTTTTTTAACTTCTCGGATTTGAATCCGGGAATTATAAATGTTGATAATTGTTGTTCTGTAATTCCATAATATTTCAGAAATACTGTCTTCAATAATTGCTTATTTTTTACATGTTGAATTGGGTCATCTTTATTAACTATATAATAACTAGAAATTCTATCTACTGACACATTTATTATTTTTTCTCTGTCAACAATAGCCTTATTTACATATTCTAAGTCTGCTGCAACTTGATTTAGATGTTGTATTGTTTCAATTATCAGATTTTTTAAATCGTCATTATAAAATGTATTGATGCTGGAAAGTAAATTTTTAAGATCATTTAACACGCGTTCATGTTCAGATTTAATCGGTCTTGATAATGAGTTAATTTGCTCGACATCAAGTGTTAATGTTTTTACTGGATCCTTCTTACCTTGAACGAAACCCATAAAATAAGTATGACTCGTATAAGTTCTGGGTATCGTAACGCCTTCCATAAATGGAATTTTTTTTTCTATATTCTGGAAGTTGTATAAATTTCTTAACATCTATGATAAAGTCGGATCGCTGTGGTTCTGGTGGAACCTGATAAACCGGTGCAACTTCAGGCCATCCTAATACTGATCTAATCGAACTTTGATAAATATCTACAGTATAATCAGGAGAATGTATTTCAATCACCGACGATAATGTTGGTTCATAAACAGTAATTGCTATCTTGGAATCTTTTCCGGTTAAAGACTTAATTCTGCGCTGGAATTCCTCATTAATTTGCTCTATCTGATAACTAACAGTTGGAATACTAAATACTTGCCAATCGGGAGTTCCATCAGACTTATTTTTATTTGCGAATACTAGTTAATTATTTGGTTGTTGTCCACCAAATGGTTTTGATCTAATATTAGGCCAGCTATAATAAATACGTAACTGAGCTAATGCTATCTCTTTTACTGGAATTGCAGTTGGAAAGTTAACGCTAAATTCAGGATTGGTTGAACTTATCGATATCATAGTAGTTTTTGAAGGAGTTGTATTAGTGACGATCTGCTGTAACAACTCTCTTGACTCAATATCCAAGCGATGTTCAGTTGCTGACATTATTGTTATTATTATTGTTTAATTCTCCATTTATTTTGTCAGCAGAATCACTAACAATTTTGAATGCTTCATCGTAGGTTTTAATTATCGTTACGAACTCCTCGTCAGATATTTTACCATCATTGAGATAAGTGGAAATATATCCAGATAGTTTAGAATATATTGCTGTTGCTGTGTGCAATTTTATCATATACTCACGCAATTTATCATTCGCACAATTAGTTATTTTTTTAGCAATGATATTAAAAATACCTGCTATAGTGGTAGAAGTTGAAACAATAATTGTTATAATTGCTGGAGCTGTCATCGTTAATGTTGATAATATTAATCCGGATCCAGCAACAATAGCAGAAACAGAATACACAACTATATCAATGACAACCATACGTCTACGATATTTTTTTACTTTTATTGTATAATGGTCGATGGTATTTTTTAGTTTGGTCAGACATTCACACGCTTCATTATATCTGTGACGTTGAACGTCGATAGATGACGTAGTTATTTGATCCATTATACTATGATGTTAAGTAGTTAATTGAGTTACAAATTCCAAACACCACCAGTAAGCTTGAGGTAAATTTCTACTCGATGATGCCAGCGTAAATGTTCCTTCAGAATCTTTATCTAACAACACAGATATAGTTTTAAATGAATTCTCAGTCGATGGAGATGTAGTGGATATTTTAAAATCTGCAACGCTAAGTACAGACATCCTATATATACCAGTAATCTTTGCAGTATATTTAATGGTATTATTTTCTGGAGTCCACGATCCAAACCCATATGTAATATACACAATATTTCTTATCTGATTGTGAGGAATTTTAATCAGATTTGTTTTTTGAATAATATCCGGAATTCCTCCAATAATATCATTGAGTTTTGTGTTAATATCAGTAAGTTTTATATCAACATTTGGTGGACTTCCAAAAAATTCGTTATTAATTCTGTTTATGTTTCTGCGAAAACTCAAAAACGTATTCACGTGACCGGTAAATTCAGTTTCGATTTTGTCTATTACATTAATGATTGGAATCTGTTTATCATCGACGTATTTTTTTTTTGTAGCAGCATCAAAATCTGATTCTGGTGTTCTTAAATTATTAATATTATTATGGTTCATATTGAGAAATGCACGCATTATACCGCCATTGGCTAATATATACTTAGATTCCTGATCATCAACATATTTTTTTGTTGTAGCATCACTATCTGTAATTGGATATCCAAGATCTGTAATTTTATTTTTGTTCATAATAACGTCTCCACTAAATACACAGCCAGTCGTCTTGACATAATCATTAACTGAAATACCGGAGTCTTGTATTTTACCCTGATCATTAAAAGTAACAATATTATCAGCAACTGCAGTAGGAATTCGTATAAGTACGTCTGGTAGTTGTATGTTACTCGTCTTTAATCGTCCTTGTTTGTCCTGAAAAACAACCACTTCATTTTGATCCACACTTGTAATATTAAATAAATCATCAATCTCATTTCTGAGTTGATCGAGGGTTACATATTTAGATAAATCACCTTGCTGCTGAGCTTTACCACGAGCAGATCTTCCGTAAATATCTACCATTATATTTTACTGATGTCAGTTTAAATGTGACAGCATCGTATATTCATGCACGACTTTATGAGGTGGTTTTCCTTGCGGTGCTAGGGATATAGCATTAAGTACATTAAGTACTTCACGACCACATATTGGTGGATCAGTTAATGTTTGTGTTGGTAGCGTTGAATACCAGATTGGAGCAGTATTATTACTGACATAATGAAGAAATTCTTTTGGTGGCGCTAATCCATATGAATCAAAATAGATAATTCCACGTGGATCAATTGCATACGTTACCCAATGGGTACCTGGTCCAGAGTTTTTATCGAGATTAATAATACCTGTGTCAATATTGTTAGGTTGTTTTGGTAACTGATCTCGCGTAAAAACACCTCTAAAGTTTTTTATTTTTAGCTTTTTAGCAGCATCCAATAAATCAAAATTAGACATAGGAGAGATCAGTAAACTGTCCTTTGAAGTCTTAGACCTTTTCCGTACCATGAGGGCGGGGTCCCTGGTAATCTGAGACCTTTTCCTTTTTTTGATTCCTTGTCCAGTTGCTTTCTTTAATGCCATTCCAGCAGCAGTTCCTACAGCACCTAATGCAGCAGCTTTTGCAACCGCAGGGGCTGCAGCGGCTATTAATGCTGGTATAGCTGCGAGAAGGGGAAATATACCACCCGTTTTAAAAGCATCTTTGATAGTGCCTGCAGAAAGACTAAGTTTGACGCCTTTATTTGATTTTTTGCTTCATTAAAGTTTTTAAATTGACGATCGGTCAACGATAATTTTTTGAACCGCTCATCTGTTTCTTTTTCAACGATATTTTTATTCCACAATTATTGTTTGATGCTGATTGCAGTCTTTTTATCTGACCAGGAGTCAGAGTAACATTAACGTGATTATGACATTTATATTACTCATGAATGATTTAATTACGTGTTACATATTTTCTACTGGAGCATCAATGACTCGTTCGTCCACCAACACCTTCAAGGAGCATTGATTTATCGCTAAGTATAACAGCAATTGCTCTATAATTATCGATAGCTCCTCTTGTTACACTAGCTCGAAAATATATATCGACTACCGATTGTCTGGTTAAATCTAAATGTTCGAGTGAAAAGTAATAAATTGGATACAAGGATGTAAAATCTAGCTGAGATATTTGTAATCCAGTATCAACATTTTGATCACGGCCCATAAACGTCATAAGACGATGATATGCACGTGCTACATGATTTTGATCAAAATTTAGTAATATATCCTCGAATGGTTCTTGATGTCCATTTATCCTTAATGAAACCTCAGAAACACCAAGAGTGTCAAATATCATGTGACTTCGCGTTTGGTCATTTACTCGTGCAGCATTTTGTAATACAATAAATATATGTCTAGGTGCAGAAACCCCCTGCTGAGAGGCTATTTGCCATGTAAACAAACCGTTAATATTACTCTGGATAGCATCTGTGGTCATTGTCAGCCACGATAGTATTGATTTACCCCTTGACTCATGAAAGATAGTAATCGTTGCTCTTCAGATATTGAAAGAACTAAGACTACCATCCATAATGAAAGTTTTGTAAGAATTACTATACCAGCTTCACCGGCGGGTCTCCATATTGCATCATTATCTGCAGCCTTTCGTACTAGTACAACTGCATGTTTGGCTCCGAAAATGACTTTTCTGACATTTCTACAGAATCCAAAGATATGTGATAGAGGAATTACACATGAAAATGTTCTTCTATTTCCTTTTAACATCACTCGACGTGATCTAAATCCTAAGTTGAAATCTGTATCTACATTAATAATCATACTTTGTACATCCGCATTGGCGTTTCTAGCAAAATTTCTTGGTTGTCCTATTTCATATTGTTGGTACTCTGGAGAATCAGAAGTATCTTTTACAAACATCATTGATGGACCAGCTGATCTTGAATAATCGTCACTATATCTTGCAAGACCAAGTATTGTTGTAGCAACGTCAACATCTTTCTGAATTGATTCAATATTTTTTCCGTCAATCATGTACGTAGCGCTATCAAACAATGCCATTATACCATTATTAACAAATCCGAGGCTCACATTAGCATCATATTCAGTGTTATCTGCTTTTAATATCTCACCTTCGATTTCAATAAATGCTTCTGAGGGTAGGAAATATCTACTTGTATCATGAACCTGAAGTTCAATCCTTCCACGCTGATTTGGAATTCGTGTGTCGTAAGAATAATACTGATAATCACGTATTGACTCATCTTTGAGGACTGGTGCGTCCATGTAAAATGCAGGATCACTTATACGTTTGAACATATTTATTTTAATTATTATCGTTTAAAACGAAGTCCACTTCGGGAAGTGAGACCACTTCCTGCTATCAAACTAGCGGTTATATTTTTTTCCTTTTCCGATATTGGGACATCAACTAACTCCGCTAATTTTTGATTAGCGGCTTGATTTATTATTTTACTTACACTTGTTGGCATCACTTCAGTGCTAGGTAAATTTACTGGCTGAGGTCGGACTGCTTGAGGTCTACATTTTAATTGTGCTAGTCTATCTTTAATGGCTGAGAATGCTTTGCTAGCAACATTACCAACAGCACCTATACTTTTTTCACGAACAACATCAATAGCTTTCATTCCTATCTGTTTTGCAATTGGTATTGCTTTGGGGGCTATTTTTCTAAATAGACCCTGTATAATGTCACCTAACCCATCTCCGTAGGTTGTCTTGTAAATCGGTATTCGAGAGTTAATTGCCCTGACCATGATAGGTCCACGTTGAGTACTATTTACTATCATTTTATTAAATAGTCATTATATTTAGTTACATACTTAGTTCATTGACTTAGTCGCTATAATAATCATCGGCAATTTCATTAATAAGAGACTGATACACATTAATATCCATTATACCGCCTGTAAACAATCTTTTACAAATATCTGCTGCTTCATTAATGATTTCTAGGGAATTATTACCAGCTCGTTTTCCTCCAATCTGAATTTCTAGTCGATCAACATCAGCAAGGACGTTGTTTGAACACTGAGTAATAAGACCACTTCCCTGTGCGGTAAGGCCACTTCCAGAAGAGGCGTCCGATGGCCAATATTCTTCTTTCTCCTGTTGTTGTGCTGGTGCTAATAATTGAGGAGTTGGTGGTGGTGATTGTTGTGCTGGTGTTAATAATTGAGGAGTTGGTGGTGGTGATTGTTGTGCCAATGATGGATGTCCGGGTGATAGTGGTAATTTATATGATGGTATCCTCGGTCTTGCTTTTTCCCGTTCCTCTGCCATTCTTTGTATTTGTTGTTGCTGAGGTGTCAGTCTGATAAATTCTAAATAAGCATTGATAGCGTCTGTATATTTCATAAATTTTGAATTATCGTTTCTGGCCTGATTAGTGTTATAGCGAATTCTGAAAAGCCATTTATCCCACGTTTCACGACTAATGTTCTCGTTGGCGTGTTTTTGTTTTGGTATTTTTTCTGTCATTAAAACTATCAACTGCATATTTAGCTAAATTGGCCTCATCCTTAATTAAGTTAATCTCATTTATATATTCATCATTGAATTTATCGTATACATTAATTTTGCTCAGTATTTTAGGTTCTTCTTCGGGTTCATCTTTTGGTTCTTCGATTTCTACTTCTCTAACTGGTAATGCAGCTGTTATCTCAGTGGGAAGTTCACGTAAAAGTTGTTTTGTTTGTTTGGTCCTCTTCGCTATTTTCTGTGTTGCCGTTGCGGTTTTTTCAAGTATAGGTTGAATATTTTTTGTTGTCTCAGTGATAGATTTAAATAATTGTTTTGTATCTTCTTCAAAATCAGCTTGAGTTTCCTGTCTCTGCTCTAACTGTTGTTTGACCAAATCACGGACAGGTAAATAGTTTTTAATTGTTTCTAATCGCTGTTTAGCTAACCTGGCCGAATATGACCCATTAATATTCATTATTTATAATATTTATAATAGATATTTAATTAAAATACTAGTAAACAAAGCGCGATAATTACTGCTCTGAATCTATGTTGAGCAATAGATAATTATTTCCCTTTTACATAAGGATAATACATTTTATTTGTCTGATAAGGACAAAAATACATCGTTTCTCAGACAATTATTACCTAATTATCTGTTATTCACAAACAATTAGGAGTTACTAAATAACAAAAATGTAACACGGAGAGGTACTGGTACATATATTTGTCTCTATAACCTAAAAATTCCAGTAAGTAATGCTTTTGCTAATTTGAAGGCGTTGGAATTTAGGTCAAAGGTTATTTATATCTTTGTAAACATCCTCTAACGGACGACAACTCTAATGCAGAAAATACTCGATGTGACATTTTGGTTATAAACGAACATTTATTATTAAGTTTCATTTATGGTCAGTTAACGATTGGTTTAATAATTTTGACGAAGCAATCAAAAATATAATATATACTATATATCATAGTTTGGCAAAAGTATACAATCATATATTATATGAAAAATGTCTAATCCCACCTCCCAGAACAATACAGTTATCAGATTAACACAACAACACCTCTATCAATAATTTCTCATTGGATATATTCTGCTCTCACCTAACTAGATGAAGAAAATAGATAGTATTTACCGGTTCAAATATTCCATCACGGCTACTGTGATATGTTTAAGTTACCTATATATTAACTAATTGATCAGAAGTATGTAAGATAAGACGATAGTGAAGTGGATTAATCGTGTGGCTGTGGTACTTAGGTGAAACACTGCGTAAGTTCAAATCCACGTGACAGCCACAAGGCGACGATTTGGCGATATTATGCCAATTTGTGTTTATAAGTGGGGGGACGAAGTCCATTTCAATCACCCGCCACATACCAAGTGGCTGGTACATTTTTGTATCACTCACAGGGTATATTGTGGGTGAGTGTATTTAAATCTGATGGATGTAGGTATTCCCCGTTAGGATAAGTTTATGTTTGTGCCGTCCAAATCAAAATCAAAATCCTATTCATCTGTATATATATTCATGCTCATATATCGTTATATGTAACCTTTTGAACCTGCTCTGATGTCATAGGGCAACAGAGGGGTTCAAAATGGGGTCTATGTGCCGTCCTTAGAATTAAGGTCTTAGAGATAAGTATATCAACACCACATGTTCATCTGTATACATTTCATGCTCATACATCGTTTAATGTGACCTCTGGACTTAACCCGGATGTCATAGGACAACCGAGGAGTTCAAATGGGGTCTATGTGCCGTCCTTAGAATTTAAGGTCTTAGAGATAAGTATATCAACACCACATGTTCATCTGTATATATTTCATGCTCATACATCGTTATATGTAACCTCTGGACTTACCCGGATGTCATAGGACAACCGACGAGTTCAAATGGGGTTTGTCTTTCGTCTTTCGAATTTCCTCCTGGTCTCACTAAGATGTTATTTGGCACCTTAGGAAATCACACGGGGATTAATTCAAATGCCCCTGAGCTTATCAGCATGTTATATAACAAGCTAAAAGTTCATATGGGGTTGTGTTGTGATTATATGTTTTTTTTTTTTAAAATATATATATATATATATATATATATATATATATATATATATATATATATATATATATATATATATATATATATATATATATAATAAACAGTGAAAATATTAATGATATTATTTCTGCTATTAAAAAATTAAAGTATGAAGGAGTAAATTTATCCGGCAACCTTGACCCTGAAAAAATCATATATGACTTTGAATTATTACAGGAGAGAAAATTTCAAAATAAGTTTACGTTAAATTCCAATTACAGATTTATAAAGTCGATATACAATTCTATGTTAGAATCCTTAGCTGTCGTAAATGACAAACAGGTAAGATTATTCTCGCCTCTTATGCGTTCAATCGAAAAAATAAAAAGTGCATTATCTCACGAGTACGAAAGAAAGAAAATGATTGATAATCGTGTGACTCAACTTAAACGGATTATATTCAGGAAATATGATTATTGCTAAACAGGATCCTTGGTAAGATTGATAGAGTCGAATTATTTATAAAGTAACATAATATTATTCTGAGTTAAGAGTACACAGTTATTATACGTATTCAAATATAATATTTTGGTCATACTTTATTGAATATGCAGATTTATATATATGATCAGCTACACGTTTTATTGATGCTGAATTGATACTGAAATATTTGGCAGCTTTACTTATCGAACTGAGTATTATTGTTTGGTCTGTCTGCACATTTATAGATTTAATAACTCTTGCTCTCTTGCAATGATTATTAACGCCATTTTTTCCTGCCTTACAGTTTTGACTCTGTGTGGTAAGTCGTAAATTTAATAAATTATTATTTTTCGAATCTGAATTTATGTGATCGATTACAAGTCCATCTTTGATTTTCCCATAAAAACATTCAAATATAAACTTATGTGATAAATATCTTTTATTTCCACTAACGTTAAATCTAAAATAACCAGCATTATCAATAGTACCTACTGGTTTCTTTAGTCTACAACGTCTAATAATACCATATCTGGACGCCTCATAATTTGTATATATTGGATGTCTCACAAATTCTTTTTGCTCCATTTGTATATAAAATTTATTTGTCTAAATCATTGTTTTGAAATCTGGTTAGATATACCTTTTCTGTTTTATAGGGGATTTACCTGTCGATGTATCTTTTTTTTTCATAATAGCGTTTAAGTTCCCTATATTTTTTACCTCCACAATTTGCACAAATTTGCGTTTTTCCCCTAACTCCGATATCACATTGAATGCAGGGTTTTGGTCCAGTACTTCCATGTCTAATATTTTGCATATGGTAACTACAGTATTTGTTTTTGTTTACGCATGGTTTATCACAATGAGAAATATGTCCAATTTTCAACCAAATACACTTATTTTCAGTTTGAATCATTATATATATATATATATATATATATATATATATATATATATATATATATATATATATATATATATATATATATATATATACTAAATTTCAATTTGAATATTTGTCTTAATTATAATAATGGAAGAATTATCAGCAATTGAACCATCTGCTACTAGATTTGATCTTGACAGACTACCAGAATATAAATTTAGTGTTTCGATGAAAGATCTAGCTTTAACAAATACAGATATAACCAAACGTATCCGTGAGGCTAAGAAAGAATTTTGTAAAGAAGGTGCAAAATATGTATGGTCCACTTTTAGAGTTGAAAACGTTATTAATGTAATGAACGACAAACGGGGGAAAGTAATTATTAACAACCTTGATAATCAAAAATATCTTATTTTAATAAAATTTATTGAGAAGACAGACGATAATATTTGGATCATTTGTGACAAGAGGAATCCTATTCTTATACAGTCTGGAAATAATAAAACGATATTATTAAGTAACAAATCCAAACCTGGAATACTGACTGGTATTGATAGACCGTATTTTGAGCGAGGGTATCCTGTTACTGCTGTGGTATATGGATTGTATTTACTAAATGATAAACCTAATATTACGGATCTCAAACCGATGAGACTATCAGAGTCAAGAATAAACTGTGTTGCGGAGCACATTACTGAACATTTTACAAATGCTATGCGTGGCAATGGCTTAACAGACTTAAGACGCAAAAAAATAAGTGAATGGGCAGAAACTGTTAAAAATTCTGGTGCATCTATTAAGGATGTTGCTAAGCTAGAAAAGTTATTAAGATTTCCAATAACAGTAAAAACGTTAACGGGAGAGATATTGTACAAACCAAAATATACAAAAAGTGGAAGCCCTAAAACAATCATTGATCATAATGCACATGCATGGACTGATGCTGTAACAATATTCCCAAGAGACAGAATGATTAAATTTTATAATGGTCATGTATTTGATTTTATTAAAAATATAAGTAAAAAAGACCCTGTATCAATTTGGTTATTTCAGAGTTCGGAACACGGTTATCATGATCAATTTGTACGACAATATGGTGATATTTATCGTACAGAATCTCTTTATGAAGAAATGAGAAATCTTGCACTAAAATATACTTCTGACGATGACAAAATCAGACAACTACTGAATAATTGTTTCACCGTACCATCAGTCGCGGCCCATTTCGCTCAGGAAAAAAATTCATGGAAACCTACAAGATCAGAATTTATTGAGGATATACAAAAAAGTTACATAGAATATGGACACGGTGGATTATAGAATACTAAATACAATTATAATGATGTTATATCAGTCGATATGGCTGCATGTTATCCTGGAAGTTTTCTTGGATATGGTGAGTGTTCTAAATATTTTAACAGATTCGGACATCCTAAACATGACATGGCTAGAGTTTCAATAAATGGACCCTTACCAGATTTTGACATAACAGGATTTGCATATATAGAATCATTTGAGTTAGCAAAAACTCTCCATCCGATTACTTATATTTGGTTTGGTAAACACTTTTTAGAAAAATGTTGGGCACCAATAGTGTTATTAAGATATATGATTGATGCTGGAGTATTAGTATCGTTAAAAGTAAATGAAGCGATTATATCCTATAGTCCACAAAAGCAAGTTTGGTTACCAGAACCGGACAGATTTAATATAGAAGATGCCAGGAAGGAATTTCCTGATCTTGCCGAAGATGATATTATTAAAATTAATAATAATATACGTAAATACAGAGACGAGCACGATGAGAAACGTGCAAAAGATCTCGGTAGAAAGATAATTGGTAAGTTTACTCAAGGTGGTTCATACGGTTATAAACGACACTGTACAAGATTGATTATGGACGATGCTGAGTTAGATTTTCTAATAGCAGATACGACAGAGAGAAACACATTTATAAACCGAAATAATGCTTATTTATCGGATGGGACCAAACTAGGTACTATTGTGAGCTATCTTGATGGCGACTCACCGCAGTTTACTCATTTGAGATCTTTAATGTTAGCCTATGTTTCTATAAATCTACTGTCGATGATAAATAGATTTCTTCGTCACGCTGTTAGAGTTGCTACGGATTCATTTTATATACATAAAAAATATAAGGATTTATTAAATCCGCTACTCGGTAATGGTGAATGGGGAACATGGAAGATAAAGCAAGAAAATATACTTAGTTATTCTGAATTTGCTGACGTTGAAATTAAGGAAATATATTACATAAATAATAATCAAATATTAGAATCATTTGCACCATCTGTGTACGATCCTGTGGCTAGACATAAGACTGTTTATCTTAATGGGTGTGGAGGGTCAGGTAAAACAACTCGTGTGATTAAATTATTTATGAACAACAATTCAGATATGATCGTTTTGACACCTACACATAAACTAGCCAGAGAGATAAAAAAACGAGGAGTCAACACTTGCACTTATCATAGTTTTTTTAGATGGTGTGGAGATACATGGTCTTCTGAGCGAATGGGTGAGAAATATACACCTAAGTATATTATATGGGACGAAATAGACACGGTGTCGTTAGAAACACTAAAAATATTTCTTGAATGGTTATTAACAAAAAACACGGCTGTGATTATGTGTGGTGATCATGGTCAACCACCGCCTTTTGTTGGACAGTCTCCACATGAATGGCTAAAGAATAATGCGGATTATTACGAAGAAATACATGATGATCATAGAGCTATTGATGAACCGCTGAAAGAACTTAAAAGATTAATCAGACTACAACCAGATAAAATACAATGTGAGATAATGCGTGAGGTAATTCCAGAAACTAACATGAATGATTTTTTAACTTTATGGAGACCTACTGATTTGATAGTCGCAAGTAGAAAGATAGTTCGTGATGAATTGCAGAAGAAATTATTTACGTTACATAAAGAAAGGTTTTCACATCTACCTGTACCATTATGTTATCGCCCAGCAGATACTCGACGACAGAATATTGAAGTTAAAATTCCTGGTGGCGGAGTACAAAATCTAGTATTGAATAACATTATTTTGGTAAATATTAATATAGTTGAAGGAGCATTGAATATAGATAAATCACCGTGGACGTTAGGATACGCTATAACGATTCATTCGTCACAGGGATTAACTATTTCTGATACAAATATCTGGATTATAGATGACCAGATCGAGTGGTGAAATTTAGTATATCTTGCAGTATCTCGCGTCAGACGAATAACTCAACTACATAGGGTTATTATAGATTATGTGATAACTGAAGAAATTACTAATGACGATGTTGTAATAAAGAAAAAAATAGCGTCTTATAAACAATGTGACAAAAAAATAAACGTGACTTTGATATTGATACTGAATTTATTATAAAACTAAAACAATTACAGAATAATCACTGTACAAGTTGTAACACAATAATGTTATGGCAATATTCGAATAATAATCCAAGACAATTTACCGTAGACAGAATAAATAGTGATCTTGGTCACACACGTGAAAATGTGATGTTGACCTGTCTTGAATTTAATCGACGTAGGGGTTCTAGTTTACATAAGTGAAGGTGGCGGTAATTGTGTATCTGCAGGAATTACTTGCAATTGTTCACGCACATATCCACGTTGAGGTGCAGTAGAATTTAGTCTGTATGTAGCAGGTCTTCCAGTAGATCTAACCACGCTAGAAATTGTATGTGTGGTCAAACTCCAAATAGGGTCAGTAGCTCTTCTTTTACCACCCTCCAACTCCCCTGGTTCGTATAAATATCTCACAATCACATTACCTAATGCTGCTTGTTGTCCTCGTCCGTATTCATCGCTACGTGGTATATATTTTTTGTTATTGCATTAGAAGGTTTCATGGAAGTTGCACGAGTAATTTCATTATTTAATGCAAATATCACACTTGGTAACCTTGCAACCCATTCACGAGATCTCTCACCGGACTTAAAGTCAGCAGATATTTCCTTCGCATATTGATATCCAAATAACCGCTCAGCAAGTGTTCGATTAAATCGTTCAACGATTGCTTGATCACGATGAATTTCAGTATGCCCTCGTCTGATTGTAACGTTATGTTTTTTTCATCAAAAATGATACTGCACCAAAAAATTCTTTGCCAGGATCTACTTGTAATAGTTGTGGCCATTGTAGACCACCACTTTGATAAATTCGCTCAAACGCAGATGCAACTTCAAATGATGTTTTTGTTGATAATGGTTCAGCTTCTTTATATCTACTTGCAATATCAACAACAGTCAATGCGTATTTGTATGTGCGTGACTTTCGTCCACGTGCTTTAATAGTATCGTGTGGTAAAAACAAAATATCTGCTTGGTGAACTTCGTTAGGAACACTGACATCAAAATGTGCATATTGAATTTTTTTGTGGTGGTAAATAAATTTGCCATATTGCCTGTCGTGCTAACCAATTTGCAGCAACAGAATGTGAAACTTTTGCTGCTTTAGCAAGTTTAGTGCTCGCTGCTTTACCCCTCCAATACCCTCTTGGGCTATAATAAATAGATTCCATTATAATAATTATATAATTAATTACCAGCCCCTAACATTATTTTACTTTTCATAGCGGATTTTATTAGAAAACTAGCGAGTTTCTCTCTAACAGATTTATTGGGTATAGAATTTAATGCATGAATCAATTTTACATCTGCAAGATGCCGTTGTTGCAAATCTTTACTTTTATAAGCAACGTCGTGAATGTGACATGCTTGATCAATTTTATTTACTGGATACTCTCCTGGTCTTGGTTGATCTTGATCATCAAGTCGGATATCAAGTCGAGTTCCAGGACCACAATAATTATATCCAGGGAGGTGTTTCTCACCAACATATTTAGCCCATGGTAATCCGGGTAATTTTCCTAATGATGCGGCTATATCCCCACCTATCTTTGTTTTCCCTGAGATAAATTTATATTTTTTGTACCACATTTTACACATTTACATGTTAATGCATGTCGTTTATTTTTCGTTATTATTGTTGTCAATCCAGTGGTGGGTGTAGATGATCTACATGGAACACAATATAAACTCATGTTATTAATAATATGGATACAATAATTGATTTTTCGGCGACACCAAAACAGGAACCAGTGAAGCACCATCCAGCATTACCAAATTCGATAAGAATGATTATAATAGGTCCATCTGGATCAGGTAAAACACAATTATTATTAAATTTAATAATGAGGTGGTTGAGATGGAATAAACTATATTTAATAGCACCGTCTGTAGATGATCAACATTGTTACGAAGTACTTAAGGATTTTAATGAAAAAGCAAAATCAGTTAATAAAGATGGTGACGATATTATTGACTTTATCACAAATATAGATGAAGCCCCATCTGTAGATGACTTAGATGGATTCATTAATAATCTCGTAGTATATGATGATGTGATGTTGGACAAACAATCTAATCCAGCTAGAATATTTTCTCGAGGTCGTCACAAAAATACAGACGTGATTTATGTTACACAACGATATACACAGATACCTAAAGTGATTAGAGATAACTAATATTTTGGTTGTGTTTAATGGAGTAGATAATTATACCTTACAAAATATTTATTATACTTGGTGTTCAGGGGATATGGATATGATTAAATTTAAAAATTTCTTTTCTAAAGCACAATCTGTTCCATTTGGATTTATAACAAAAAATCTACATGAACCTAGGTCAAGATATCGTGTTGGTCTAGATAAAAATCTTTGGTTAGTTCCCCTTGACCATCAATAGCAGCAGGCAGGTTGGAAGGACAACAATTGAGTCGCTTTACGAGTAAACAAAATAGCCTTACAAAGTAAGGACAAAATAACTTCAATAATAGTATAACAAACTGAGCTAATATCAGGCGATTTAAATTACCGGTTCTTTACCGTATGGAAATATAATTAGTTAGAGACTTTGGTTTAGTGCTATTGACGTTTTTTTCAGCCCTCTGAAGGAACCTTTATTTTTCGTTAAGGATTCGAGCAAACTTTTGTAGGGTTCACCCTGCCTGCTGCTAAGGGTGATCATGTGACCCTCATAAGGGAATATGTTTTGCATCTTAAATTAGTGTATAACTGTTGTCTTAAGAATTTGCCAGTCAGGCTTTAAACATATGCTGTGACCAGTTTCAGTTGAATTTTTTTTTTAGTGATTTTCAAGTGATTATTTTCCCTGGAGTACAAGTACTTCTACAAAATTCTCAGATAAAGACATTTATTGAGATTTATTTGGAATTCCAAACTGGAATATTTTTTTTTGTGATTCAACAAAGAAACTGTTGACACAACAGTATGATGCTGACCACCACAAATGTCACTGCCTTCCATTTTGAATTTCATCAGAATTTCAACACAGATTAATTTAGATCTTTGTAATAATAGGATTTAATGTTTTTAATTCTTGGATTAATTTTGGAATTGATTCGTAAAACCGTAGGTTCTTTTTCTCATTTTTACCTTGGTTTTCTAGAGAAATAAATTATTTGTTAAATTTTACTTAGCTGGTTGTCTTCTCTCTTTTCTTACTTTTTGTAAGAGCCAAGACAAGAAACAATAAAATTGACGACCTCATCACTTTTGATATATGAATTTTAGCTAAAATATTTCAGAAAAATTTGTTTTTTGAAATTTAAATTCCCTTTAGTTTAAAATTGTTTTAAATATTATGTTACATTTCACATTTTAGAAATATTTAGTGTAATCAACAGGCTTTTTGACAATGTCATGAAAAGTAGAGATCATCCTTTCAAATCCTACCAAGGAGCAGTTGGACGTTTTTGAAAAAAAGATGAATTGCTTCAACTTGCCAGAAAATATTATCTTTCTGATGCAAAAGCTTCTTTAATGAAGCAAGAAGTTTTTAAAAAATGGACCAGTATTTGGTGGAAACGTGTGTTTTAGATAAATGTGTTTTGGCTTTGATCAGTATGTCTGTATCAGACTGACCCAAAAATAAAGGAATTTAATTAAAATACAAGATGGAATTGTAGTTAAAAAATGCTTGAAGTTTAGAAAGAGGAAAAACAGTTGCAAATGCATTTACAAGTGGATAAAGAGGAGAGAGACAGACAGACTGAAATAGGAGAAACAGATGGAAATGAAATTAGATAAGGAAGAAAGAGAGACCAATGCAGTTATGGAAAGAACAAATGCTACAGAAAGAAGAGAATTATACAATTGCAGTTGCCATCAGAATAAGTGGAGAGAGAGAGAGAGAGAGAGAGAGAGAGAGAGAGAGAGAGAGAGAGAGAGAGAGAGAGAGACACGCAAATGCAGAGAGAAGAATGAGAGATATCAATTTAGAATAAAAGAAATAGAGCGTCAAATGAAATGCATGTTCCCACTTCATATTCAATTTCAAGTTTTGATGTTACTAAGAATATTAGGTTAGTACTCCATTTTAGAGAAAAAGAAGTAGAGATATTTTCCTCATTTTGAAAAAAAAATTGTGGAAAATTTGAAATAGCCAAGTGTGCATTGGATTCTATTATTACAATGTGTACTTGTAAAGTTAGTGATATTTACCATTCACTGTTAGTGCAGAAAAGTGACAACTATGATCTGGTTAAGGAATGCATCTTTAAGGGCTATGAGTTAGTTCCTGTGGCTTATTGGCAAAAATTCTGGAACTATAAAAAGAAGCTGGACAAACTCGTGTTGAATTTGCCAGAGAAAAAGAGCAGTTATTTGATAGATGGTGCTTAACCAAGAACATTATCAACATTATGAAAGTCTTAGGAAACTTGTATTACTTGAAGAGTTAAAGAATTGTGTCCATAGTGACATTAAGATGTACCTTGATGTGCATAAGGTCAAAACCTTGGAAAATGCTGCTTGTGCCGCTGACAAGTATTCCTTAACTCATAAAGTTTCATTTGTAGGCAAGTCTTCCACTAGGCAGTTTTGTTAAAAAGGTTAAGGTCATAGTCATGTATTGAAAGGAATGCATTTGTTGAGTTTAATAAACCCCAGTCTGATTTTATTAAGCGAAAATTGAACCATTTGTGTTGAAGAGTTTTATATCATTCATGGGTGATTTGGCCAATCCCTATTAAAATTTTAAAGGGACACAGGAGCTTCTCAGTCTCTTATTATCAGTTGCTTTGCTTTTTTTTCTGATAAGTCTTCTTTAAATGTAAGTTGTTATTCGGGGAGTAGAGTGTGGCCTTGTTAATGTTCCTCTCCATTGTGTAAATTTGTCATCAGACTTGGTCTCGGAACCCGTGACAGTCGGAATAGTGTGTTCTTGACCCTTTCAAGGTGATCATTTAATACTGGGCAGTGACCTAGCTGGAGATAGAGTTGTGGTTAATCCACTTGTAACTGATCAGCCTTGTTTGGATCAGAAAGTTGATCCTATTGAAAAAGAATTCCCTGATAATATCCAGCTTGTGCAGTTACTGGACTATGGCAAAAAAAGCTCCTGAGAATGATGTTGATAAGGAAAGTATTCTTTTAGCTGACACATGCATTGGTGAAGCTTTTCATGAAGTCACTTTCACTCCGAGTTTGGATCAATCAAAAGGTATTGATCACAGTGATCCTCTTTTAACTACTCTCCATCATCCTGTTCTCTAGTTAGCATGCCATCGTGGAATAGTCTTGACCATGGTGATGAACTTCTCAAGCGCAGGGCAGAACACCTCGAAAGAGTGCTCAACCGTTCTTCATCCATAAACAATGAAGCCATTGCTCGCCTGCCCCAGGTCCCAACCAACGCTTCCCTACCAGTCAGAGTGGCTTCAGGCAGGATCTGGGTACCGTGGACATGATCTTCTCAGAAAGACAACTCCAGGAAAAATGCCAAGAGCAGAACGTCAGCCTCTACACCACTTTTGTGGACCTCACGAAGGCTTTTGACACTTGGCATCTGAACTTTGCCATGATCCCCCCTCTTGAAGGTGTAAGGGGGGATCATGGCAAAGTTCGGATGCCATGAGATGTTCATAACCATGGTCAGACTGTTCCACGATGGCAAGCAAGGCTGCGTTTTTGCCCTGATCCTGTTCAGGGTGATGTTCACTGCGATACTGATTGACACTTAACGTGAGAGTGACATTGGCATCAATATCCGGTTCAGGACTGATGGGAAAATCTTCAACCTGAGAAGACTGCAGGCTAAGACCAAAGTCCAGGAAGACACCATCCACGACCTCCTCTTTGCAGACGACTGCGTTTTGAATGATGGTACTCAGTCTGACATGCAACAAAGTATGGATCGGTTCTCTAAAGCCTGCACAGACTTCAGACTCGCAATAAGTACGATGAAGACCGAAATCATGTATCAGCATGCACTCTCAATCCCCTACACTGAACCCAACATTACCGTCGATGGCCAGAAGCTCACTGTTGCTGACAAGTTCATCTACCTTGGCAACACCATTTCACGCACAGTCTCCATCGATGAAGAGGTCACTCAGGATTGTTCGTACAAACGCAGCATTCAGCCGACTTCACAATACCGTTTGGAACAGAAGAGGAATCAGCCTGCAAACTAAGCTTAAGGGGTACCGCGCAGTAATACTACCCTCCCTCTTGTACACATGTGAGACATGGACAATTCGCCATGCAAAACAACTAAACTCCTACATACACTGCTTCATAAACTGCTTCACATCATATGGCAGGACAAGACTTCTGACACCGAAGTCCTCCAGAGAGCTGAGATGATAAGCGTCTATGCCATGCTCAGAAGGTCACAACTCTGCTGGGCTGGTCATGTCTGCCGTATGCCTGATTGGTGCATCCCGAAGAAACTGTTTTATGGGGATCTCGCTGAAGGCAAGCATTCCAGAGGAGGACGAAAGAAACGGTTCAAAAACACGCTCAATACCTCCATAAAGACCTGCGGCATTGATCCAGACAGCTGGAAGCAGCTTGCAGAAGACCGCGTTGCCTGGTTTCACCAGATCAACTTGGGCTCAGCTGTATTTGAAGATCAAAGGATCAACTAGGCCAAACATAAACACCAGGAGAGGAAGAGCAGAGCCAGTGCCAACCCTCAGTCCATCCAGCCCCTGGCAAATTAATGTTTTCATTGCCCTATACTCTTAAGAGCACGGATTGGTTTCAACAGACATCTGCGCATTCACAGACCAATTCAGATGTGAAGTAATGGTGGTCTTCGAGACAGAGGGAGGAACAACAACTCATTCTCTTTATTCTAATCAGGGTGACAAACGACAACCACTTGTCGAACAGGAAAAAATCCTGAGATCTCTTGTTTGTTTCAAATGTCATTAGTGAAACTGATGCACTTAAGTACCTGTCTGTTATTTCATTAAAAATGGAATTCTTGTGAGAAAATAAAGATCTCCCAAGGTACCTGCTGGTAACGAGTGGTCAGTTAACTATTGTAGTTCCAAGATCGTACAGACAGGAGATTCTTAGTCTGGCTCATGAAACTCCTTATTGGTCATTTAGGGATTAAAAAGACTTATCACACGATCTTGACTCACTTCTATTGACCAAAAATTAAAAGTGATGTTTATAAACACTGCTGATCTTGTCAAATGGTAGGAAAACCAGAAGATACATAAGGCTTAACTGCAACTTATTCCTGCATTTGACGAATCATTTAGCAGAATAATTGTAGATTGAGTTGGTCCCTTACTTAAGACCAAGCCAGACAACCAATACTTGTTGACCATTATGTGTGCGTCAAGAAAATTCCCAGAGGCTATTCCTTTGAGGAATATTAAAACTAAAACAACAATGAAGGCTTTGATTTTTTTAAAACTCAATTTGGCCTTCCCAAATCTGCACAATCTGATCAAGGGTTAAATTTAATGTCTGGAATTTTCAGCACAAATTAGGCATCCAGCAATTCAAATCTTCTGCTGATCACACTGAGAGCTAAGGAGCTTTTGAAATATTTCAGACTTTGAAAAATATGATTCTGTCGTTGTTTTGATACGGGTAACGACTGGGTTGAAGGCATTCATTTACTGTTTGTTCGGGAATAGGTTCAAGAATCTTTAGGATTCAGTCCCTTTCAACTAGTTTTTAGACACACAATTCGTGGACCATTGCAACTGTTGAAAGAGAGACTTCTTCCTAATGAAGATACTGAAATCAATCTTCTCTGTTATATTTCCAATTTTTTAGTATAGGTTGTCAAAGGCTTGTGAGGTTACAAGCATGAATCTGCACTCTACTCGAAAATGAAATTAAGATATGATAAAAACTGAAAGGAGTTTTCAGCCAGGTAATAGAGTTTTGGCTTTCTTGCCCATACCACAAAACCTCTTCAGGCCAAGTATGATGGTCCCTATACAGTTGAAAAGAAGGTAAATGATTTAAATTACATCATAAATATTTCCGGGGGGCGAAAACAAAATCAACTTTGCCACATTAACATGTTAAAGAAGTATATTGAGTGAGATAGCCAGGTTAATCATGAAAATAATTTAGTTGTACCTGTCGGACTAGCTGAGGATTTAAATGAAGGCTCTGGAGATCTTCTGCATTGAAGATCTCTTTTCCCAGAGTCCAGAAACGAAACAAAGAAACGGTTACTTGATAGATTTTCAATCAAAAATTCAGATCTGAATTGATGGCTTGTCATTACCTATGGAAATAAACCAAAACGAAAATGGATACCTTGGAACATTATTACCTTTTGTACAACAGTTTCTAAACTGCTTCTTGGAATGACGGACGACAGTCATATAAGAACCCACTGAGTAGCCGTCTACTTCCCCAAATAGGATTGTGTGGAGTATTTTGATTCGTATGGATTACCGCCTTTGGAAGACGAGATATTGACTTCATGAGAAGAAATGTCCAGACGACACGATTCAATAGTGTGAAATTACAAGATACCGATTCCATGGTGTGTGGACAATATTGTGTACATTTTCTTCATCAAAGCATTCTTGGATATTATTTAGAATATTAAGTACCGTAGTTGATCGTAACTCTTCTAGAAACGATGAGAAAGTAGATCGATGGTTTTGTGACCATTATGTCTATATTTTGTCTTTAGTTAGAAAACGTAGTGTGTACATCAATGGTCTCATGTTTTCCATCAGTGGAAATCTAACTTGACTTTACAACGTTGTCAACATTGTCAAAAATTGTTTGATGTTAAAGTTGATAGTTATTGTTGAACAAAAAAAGGTTATGGAAAAAAATCTCTCTCTCTCTCTCTCTCTCTCTCTCTCTCTCTCTCTCTCTCTCTCTCTCTCTCTCTCTCTCTCTCTCTCTCTCTCTCTCTCTCTCTCTCTCTCTCTCTGTGACGTTAGTTATCATAGCGTTCCTTCCGACACAACAACAAAAAAAATACCAGTAGGGGATGTTTTCTATCGCGTTTATGAACAAAGTACACCCACTATAATGCCATCCGCCTAAAATAATAGCAACACCACCACCACCAACATTATGGATATGACAAACTGACCTAATGGACGGAGCTATTTTGAGAAGATGTAACCAACCAACAACAACTTTCCAGACAAGCATCAAAGGAAGGGGCTGTCCAGGAAAGCTCTACCTGCTGCCCTATAACTCCCCCTCCCCCTCATGCACACACAAACACCTGAGCTGGGGACAAAGCAGGTGCTGGGGAAAACGTGCCAGCAAAACCTGTGTGAGATCCCGGCATACAGGTGTGGTATCAATCATAAGCAAGGAACAGTCCAGGAAATACGCCCCTCCCCCCTGCTGTTCCGTAACACCCTTCCCCCGGACACAGACAAACTCAATATCGAGGGGTAGCAGAGGCGGCGCGGCCTACTGCCCCACTTAATGTAACTCTGTCTTCAGTTTGACCCTTGAATACCATCATACAAACATGATCCTCTCTGACAGCAGTCAAAAACAGCCAACCAACTACAACTAAGCGGCGCTAATAGAAGTAATGGATAGTTTACATCTAGCTGGCTGGAAATAATTCAGGCCCATATAAGTACGCTAAGTACACAAAATTCCAACATGATATAGTATTCCAAATACACAACTCTTCAACATTTGGCCAATTGCTTAGGTGGCTTACACAAAATTGGAATAGCGACACCCATAGGCACAACTGGTAAAGATTTGATCGTAGTCTGCCCTGCTGAGATAAAACAGGTTGGACTTTTTCGGGGGGGGGGAGAGGCTAGTGGAGTGGACGGGGCTGCATATTTCAATGGTGGTTTCTTTACGACGTCTAGGGATTTTTGCGATTTTTAATAGAGAATTATGGGTTATGCATATTAAAAATTTAAAGTCGTTACAATAATCAATGATTAATTATAAGGTCCCACATAGACTCATGCACACACCCTACCAAATGTACAATAGTAATAATAATAATGATAATAATAACAACAATGATAATGATGATGATAATAATAATAATAATGATAATAATAATAATAATAATAATAATAATAATAATAATAGCAATAATTGTCACAAGTGATACATAATACTACTTCATGTAAGATATTAACAATAAAACATAATGATAATAATAATAATAATAATAATAATAATAATAATAATAATAATGATGATGATGATAATAATAATAATTAAAATAATAATTGTCATAAGACCATTATAATATTACTACAAGTAAGATATTAACACTACTACTACTACTACTACTACTACTACTACTACTACTACGAAGAAGAAGAAGAAGAAGAAGAAGAAGAAGAAGAAGAAGAAGAAGAAGAAGAAGAAGAAGAAGAAGAAGAAGAAGAAGAAGAAGAAGAAGAAGAAGAAGAAGAAGAAGAAGAAGAAGAAGAAGAAGAAGAAGAAGAATGATAATATTAACGATAATAATAATATTCATCATCATAATAACGTACCCGAACCATATTACTATAACTAATAATGAGTTCAAAGCAATAATTATCCAACGGACATTATGACAACTGAACATGAGAACCTGAGTTTCATACGAGAACGCAATACAGGAAGAATAAAAAGAGGATATCAACTACAAGATGGACCAGTTACAGCAAAAACCCTCAACAAGAAAGCCATATAGCCAGAGGAACAACCTCAACCTCAATAGCTATGAAAGTTGCACCATCTTTCATAGCCCTTTTGGAGAAGATTTAATATCTTATCAACAGCTGCAAGGAAATACAATTGAAACAGGACACGTCCACCTAGGAAAGACAACTTATCAGCAGCTACAAGGAAATACAATTGAAACAGGACACGTCCACATATGAAATACAACTTATCAGCAGCTACAAGGAAATACAATTGAAACAGGACACGTCCACATATGAAAGACAGCTTATCAACAGCTACAAGGAAATACAATTGAAACAGGACACGTCCACCTAGGAAAGACTTACAACCTAGGTGAACATCAACAACATGAATTGACATTATGAAAAGATTGAATAACTTTCACTGCCTATCTGAAAAGAAATAAATAATCAACAAAAATTGCCTAAATCACAAGTAAGGGACAGTCCAGTAAGCTATACCTGCTATCCCACAAATTCCCCCACCCCTTACTCACAGACTAAACACCTTTCAGTTGATGGCATCGTATCAAAGGTAACGGACTGTCCAAGACAAACCTCCTTCCCCCTGCTATCCCACTACTCGCTTCCAGGACACGGAAAACCTATATATTGAGGATTAGTTCGGGCCGTGCAGCCAACTGTCCAGAAAATTATTTCAAAACTCAGTCTTCACTTTGGCCCTCTAAGACCATTGAACAAACATGATCCTTTGGAAACTCTTTCAAAATTAAATAAGCATTCAGAGCTAAGCGGTGATAAAATTTTCAAAGGGTGACATACACCCAACAGATTGGGAGTGCTTTTGGCCCTTATTATAAGTACGCTAAGAACACAAAATTCCAACATAATATTCCAAATTCACAACTCTGCGATATTTGGTCAATTGCTCAGGTGGCTTACACAACATTGGAATAGGGACACCCATAGGTATAACTGGTTAGAATTTGATCTGTTAGCCTGCCTGACTGAAATAAAGTCGGGTAGGATTTACTTTTGTGGGGCGGGGCTCGTGACTGCGTTGGGAGGCCTAGTTGCGGATCTGCGTTGATAGCGGTGTAGGACGTTCGATTAGCATCGAGCACATAAAAGGCCCAGCTCGGGGTCAAACGCCCTCTTAAAAGGACTGCCGGCCAGCCTAGAGTCGCAGTCACACAATCCTAAGGAGTGCAGTACGCGACTCTAATACCTAGTCAGTCAGCCAGAGCCTGATCATTCACTGTTGAATCGTGCAAGTACAAATATGCCTTCAAGATTAACTAAGCTGAACGAATCTTATGTAAATTTATATTGTGTCAGGAAAACCCTGATATCGAAGCCTGACGCGAGAGAGAGAGAGAGAGAGAGAGAGAGAGAGAGAGAGAGAGAGAGAGAGAGAGAGAGAGAGAGAGAGAGAGAGAGAGAGAGAGAGAGAATGTCAAGGATGTTAACAATAGCCCAAGACTTGGTAGATGAGGTCTTCAGAGAGGAAATCAAGAAAGAACAAGACTGGACAGAGAAGCACAGACTTCAGAAGCAGAAGAGAGAACGTCAGCAACATCTGCAAGAACCAGACAGGTTTAATCGACTGCCGTGTGGACACCAAGGAGGTCACATTTTCCGCAGACGCAGACCGTATCCTGTAGGAAAGCCTGCCGCTAAAAGATTGCCATCAATCCCCGTCAACAAAAACAGACTTTTTCAGGGCTTACCCAACGCTCTAGAAAAGATATAGTAATTTAATTGCTTAAGGAATGTGTCTGTATGTTTAAAAAAGAGAAGTGTGTCTATAAGTACTTAATTTCTCTGGCTTATCCAATAGTGCCTTTCTGTGTTTGTTAGTAAAAAAAAAAGTCAACATGAGTGCTTCTTTTAGGTCCGCGAGTTACATGTAATAGTAATAGTGATATAGTATACGTTGGACCATAACTCAGTCTTCACTTTGGCATTGAGGACCTTTTTGAACAAACATGATCCTTTTGAAAAGCGGTCAAAATTAAAAAAACGAAGACAAATTATGCGGTGGTAAAAAAAAAAACACAATGGGTGACATCCACCCAACAGATTGAAGGAAATTTTAGGCCCTTATAAGTACGCCACGTACACAAAATTGAAACATTAATATATTCAAAAATCACAACTCAGAGGCATTCGACAAATTGCAAAGGTGGCTAACACAATATTGGCATAAGGACTCCCGTAGGAAAAACTGGATATAATTTGACCAGATTTCATAAAGTTCCAGAAGGCCCGGCGTTCCTTTCCTTTGTCCATCGTTCTTCCCTGCCTGTCTTCTTTCTTCCTCTTTGTTCTTCCCGGGGGGGGGGCGTCCTTCCTCTTCAAAGTTCCAGAAGGCCCAGCTCGGGCCAAGCGCCCTCTTAAAGGGACATGCGCCCAGCTCAGGGCTACAACCAGTCGCACGAATGCCGATCAGGCAGTAAGCGACTATAATCCAAAGCGTAGTAGTATGCGTTGGACGATATTAATCCAAGGAACCTAACAGAACGGCAGCAGCAATCTTTGTACCAGAACAACAAATACAAATTGGAGCTCGACTTTCAGATGACTGCTCCATCTAAATAGCCGAATGTTTGGCAATTAACGAAACACTGAAATGGATCAAAACTCAAACCCAGAAGAATCATGTTATCATCACGGATTCTCTAAGCGTCCTCAAAACCTTCGAAACAGGTGCAACACAAAGAAGATCAAATATGGTCAAGAAAGTGATGCAACATCTTCAAGAACTCGAGACAAATCAACACACCATTGAATTCCTCTGGGTGACATCACACATAAACTTCCCTAAAGGACAAAGTAGACAGTGGCAAAAACACACATAGCGTCCAAGAACTTTACAGTCAGGTTAGACAGAAAATAAACACATAATAGTAACACACATAGAACAACTCCAACAAAAGAAGGCATCTCCACTAACTACAAAAATAAGTATCCAGGAAAAGCATTACCCCAAGGGACTTCGACTTTAATGACTTAAGGATTATCAACAGAATCATGACAGGAAAAATATTACTGAAATTGAGCTTCGGAAACCACCTCAGAGACCAAGGAAACCAAACAACCAACTGTCCACACTGCCTAATGGCAGAGACGCTCGACCACATATTCAATACATGTGCCACCTACATTGTGCAGCGGAACAGCTTCTAGGAATGCCAGAAACTCATTGGATCACCAACAGCAGACCCAGAGATAATGTATATGACCAATATTACAAATATAGAACTTACTAAAGAAGACGCCAACTGTACCTAAAGGGGATCCAAAAACATGGTCGCATATATACCAAAAGGAAAACATCAGCAACATAACAAACCGTGACTAAGACAATGAGCCTACACCCACGGCTCAGAGAAATGCACTGTCAGCCGTCCAGCACACCATCACCCACTTATCCTACTAACATATTAACCAAACTTAACAATTAACAATTACCCTTAATACACTTACCTATCAGACAATATACCAACAACAGGACAAGGACTAAAAATGAAACTCTGGCAAAATGCCAGCTAAAATTCAAGTTCCCAAAACAGTCTAAAGGGAATAAATAATCAAAGTCCAATGTTAACGACGAAAGAACCAGGACTATTAGACATCATGACAATGACAACAACAGGATTCAGCGGGACACATAGTAAAAAATAACATGCAAACACAAAAAAGACTGGCAGAACGCCAGCTGTAAAGCATGTCCTGAAATCAGCCTTAAAAGGCGAACGGAATTTAAAACAAAACGCAACAATGAGGGAGCCAGAACTAACATTGAACATTTGATTTAAGTAGGGAAATAAGACTATAGCATAAGGACCAATTAACGGGCAAATCTTAACTAAAATACCAAGATAAACAGACACATAATAGCACTACCAACAACAAGAGAGGCAGAAGGCAACAACTGTCAAGTCAAAAGGCGAGTCCTAAAAAAAACCTTACACACATAAAGAATCGAGATTCACCTTTAATAACATGGGGGTGCACAGCTCCACTGATGGACACCAATACGTTTTTTTGGAAACATAATTGCGTCGAGGGACAGGCAAAAATAGCAAGGGCAAACAAGACTACGACAGAAACAGCCAACCATACAGAACCAATAATATAATATAGACTAAACATCACAAAAACACGCAGTAAACAGCACTCGATAAACTAAACCAACACTACTCCAACACTATTCAACTACAACAAACTAACAAAGAACACCCACCCACAATAACTAACATAACCACTAACCAACACATAATCAACTAACAACTAATGCATAATACTAAAGGGAAGGAAATATATCTACCTACCTACCTATCTATCCAACCATATATATATATATATATATATATATATATATATATATATATATATATATATATATATATATATATATATATATATATATATATATATATATATATACCTTATCTAATCTCTCATCTTCGTCTCCATCCCACCCCCTATGCATGATATTAACAAACGAAAAGAGCACAATATCAATTTAAAATTGACGATTGACAGAAAATAATGAAATCAAGAAAAGGAAGACAAAAGACAAGAGAGAGAGGCAACTGGTGAATACAGCCAAGTGAACACAGGAAATCAACTGGAATATTAACCGTTACTTGGATGACAAGAATGAGCCCTTCTGGAAGAACAGAACAAGGAAGGTTCGGAACCTCCACATGGCATGCACTAGCCCTCCAACACCAAAAGAACAAAACCAGGATGGAGCAGTACCAGCAAACACAAACCCTCTAAATCAAAACTAAAAATCAAACACCAGTCCCTCCCATGGACAAGCTTTCGATCACACAAGCACTAGCTCAAATCTATACATTTCCCTGGGCAGACACTGGCACAAACCTGGGTAAGCTCTGCCCACTTCCTCGAGCAAGCACTGGCTCAACACTTCCTGACAAAAGCTCTCCTTTCCATACATCATCTACTAACCCCTCACTAACAAATAGGGCACACACAGATGCTAGGGAAAACTGACTAGCAAACACCTGGGTGGAATCCTGCGTACAACAAAGACTTCCCTCTCTTCAATTTCTTCTTATTCCACCCTCGAATTTGCTAACACAAGGGGTCTAAAACAGGTGCTAGGTAAAATAACCTAGCAACACCTGAATGGAATCCTGGTAACAACAAGCCTGTGCTGCCCACAAATTTTCCACCAATAATCCCTTTCTCCCCACACCACCACCTATATCTCTACTCTCACCATCTACTTGCATATACAAGGGAGGCACTTCCATTGGCAATAGAAGGCCTCATTCAATAACACTACGGTACAAAACTAACCTGATCATTTAGTCCCTCCCCCATCACACAGGGTTGCTGACACCCGGCTAATTGGTGTAATTTCTCCCTTAAAAGTTCGCTTAGTACACAAAATTCCAACCACACAAAGATAAAATAGGCAATCTTGAACTCAGAAAATTAGATCAATTGCACAGGTAGTCCACACAATATTGGGGATAGGGAACGTCCACTAGCACAACTGGACAGAACTTGACATACAATAACGTTGTTCCTGGCCCTTTTGAGCATACACGGCATCAACAGTTAGCGTTCCCCGCCGGGTCCCCTTTTTCCCACCTCCTGACATACAATTAAAATGTAAGACTGTCGTCATTCCTAAAACACAGACAAATCAAAATGCTCAACAATTGAGCATTAACAAGTCGCAAAAGCTCTTAGCATAGGCGAATGACTTTAATCCTTCTCAGTTTCAGTCAGAATTGTTTAGTCTGGTCATGTTTTCCTTCAACTCCGTGGTCCAGGAATATAAATCGAAGCAGACAACAAAATTTCTAAAACCTTGAATACAGGTACAAGTTTTTGATATGCAGCGAACAAAATATTTTTCATACTTTTTGTCAGAATTAGCTATTATGTGAATTATAAAATGTAGAAGAAAAGGCAAAAGCACAGAAGGCTTCAGCAGCTGCTTGTAGGAAGGCAGGGCCAGATGCTGGTGCTGCAGTTGTTGACATCTAGTTTAGGCAGAAGGAAACAAAGTCATCACCTGCTGCAAGTCTCGGCAGTGCCAGGCTGAAAGGAATAAGATACAACCTGAACTCGAGATGTACCCTTGCATACTGCCAGTTTTTAAGCTGAATTCAGAACAATTTTGACAGACCCAACAAAGCTTTACAGCATAACAAGCCCCTAATTCACAAGACCAGAGACATTCTACTATCCATGTACAGAAAATTCCTTTCTATTATTAAACTAAAGTACATTGTTGACAAGACAAACATCACAGAACTTGATTTAAAAATGAAAGTTTGTACAATTCATTCACATGACTTGTAATTGGGTGAGGCAACCAACAAACATTTAGAGAAGATGAATACCGAAGCACAGTTAAAGACAAGAATGCACTGTAGTGCATTTCTGATCAAATCACTGTCATACATAAAGGAAAAATTTCCACTAAAGGATGATTTATTTATTATTACCGAAGCTACAATTTAAACGTAGAATTGAATGCGGAAAGAGCCGATCATCAGTGGGCTGATCTCATGAAAAAAGGGATGGCTCTGGCCAACTGTTGTTTCCAGTCCTTGAGAGAGTAATGCTATCAATACTTTTAATATCGCACAGCATCAGCAATGCTTGGAGAGCATTCTCAT